>JASPKZ010005299.1:1160000-1760000 GCA_030220185.1 Diploptera punctata
CACACAATTATCAAATGTGTGGTTCGAAGGAATCTGTTCATTATTTGCTATATTCAACGTATTTGTTGGAGAGTCAGTCATTGCAAAATAATGTTCTGTACATGTTCAGAATATTAAAAAGGGAGTAGCTTTCTTTATTTTGGTAAACAGAATTTGATAAATACTGAGGTGGCACATGACTGTCATAGGATGTAAAACAAAATTCATTGAAACGTGATTGGTTATTGACTCCCATTTGGGGCATGAGTTAAATAGTCTCTTTCAATCGTACTAACTATTGCATTTAATTAGAAATTTCTGAATATTGAATATTGAACTGCGCATATTTGTTGATGTGGGGCCTACAGCTTTACGTGGAATCAAAACCCGGTAGAGACTCGTATACTTCGCATTTAGAAAGCATGTGCCTTCTCAGAAGCTTTGTTTCCGTTTTCCTTATGGTTTTCCTACATGAAGCCTCCATGCTCCTTTTTTTCGTTCCCCATTCGTGCCACATGCCTTACCCATCGCAGTCTGTGAGACTTAATTGTTCTTATTATATCTGGTTTCCTATAAAGCTCATGTAGTTCACAGTTATGTAGTCTTCTCCATTCTCATGCGGATGAAAAGCCCGAGTACTTTAATGTTAATATTACGTTGGTAAGTCTTACGAACTGTTTGTTTTCTTAGGGCTTAAAGGACCTTCGGGATTTGGATTTATGGTAGCATGAGGTTCTAGCCGAGCGTTAGTATGTGGATGTATTAGTTATAAAGGCATACGTGTTTTTGAACATAAATAAATGGATTCTTAATTTTAATTATTTTATTTCTAGAGAATAATGATTACAATAACCCTAAGTATTCTAACCCTAAATAATTAATCTAAGCTTATATTAAGAAAACCTACATTCTAACTTCCTTGAGTTTCGAGAGATGGAGATGGGGGTTTATATGTCTACCCTAATTTACATTCTAATAATTATCTGATAACTCTTACACTTAGACATATAGTATTGAACTACTTAAAGTATTTGATTCCATATCTATTTGTCCTAGTAAATTTATTAAGAAAAATGGTATGCAGACTTAGCCATCAGAACACTGCTTCAACGGACACGAGTCCCCTATTTTGCCAGGGTTATATACTAAGCTTCAGACCTACAGCTATAACTAACTGTACTAAACATCCCTATAGTTTAAATGCAGAGATTTACAGTTAGCCTTGAAATACTTGTTCCTGCCATAAGTCAAAATTCTATCCTGAGATATAATATGTCTAATGCTTTATTTTTTCACCAACTCTTTTTATATGGAATAATTAAAATAATCTATGAAATAATTAAATATCTATGTAAAATAACCTATGTATTTGAAACAGTAAGTAACTGATATCCATCCATCCATAATAATTCTGCCCGAAGGCAAGTTCTTCACTGCAAACATAGCATTTTCATGCTATGCTTGCAGCTTTACTAGGGAATTGTAGATGTGGTAGCTTCCCGTTGTTTTCCACACCGGTGAAGGTTGATAATGATGATGATGATAATGATAAGGATGATGATGAAGGCCATATGATTTCGGAAACCGTTTAGGCCTTAAAGTTTTCCTGACATTTATCTTATAGGTGAGGAAAATCCCCGATAAAATCCTCACCCAGAAAAACTGCCCCGACCGAGGATCGAACCCGGGCCCTCTGCGTGACAAGGCAGCACGCTACCTCGAGATCACAGCGGTGGATATAACTGATATGGTACGGAATAAATTCCAATCATAACGTCTTCTTGGTGACTTACAGTAATGTGAATAATGTTCCACTTCAACTAACTAACTAACTGGCACTATCGAACCCATAGTTTCATGGCCGCGCGGACATAATCTCCCCATTGTCCTGAGACAATGTTTTCCAGTCATCCCTTGCATAATCTACTTCCTTAAAATCGTGGTAAAGTTATTCTCCCATTCATTCTTGGTCTACCAACTGAGCGTTCTCCCTCTGGTTTTCCTACAAGATGCTTCCATGCCCCTTTTTCATTTCCCATTCGTGTCACATGTCCTGCCCATCGCAGTCTACGAGACTTAACTCTTACTATTATATCTAGTTTCCTATAAAGATAGTGTAGCTCACTGTTAGGTAGTCTTCTCCATTCGCCTATCTGTTCATCTCTCTTTGGTCCATAAAGTTTCCTAAGAACTATATTCTCAAATACTCGTAATCTTGTCCTTCCTAGAGTAAGAGTCTATAGTGTTCACTTCAAAAGCGATGGAATTAAAATGTCGTCTGATTTAAACTCAATCCCTCTATTCTTTTTGTCCCAATTTGAGAGTTTATCAAATTCCAATACAATAAACTAACGTTTACCCTTGTCACACTGGACCTAAATTTACAAAAATTCAAAAAAATTACTTACAGCAAGAATATGTTTCTTTTGTCGTAAACAAGAGAAATAAATCAATAAATATATTTCAATATAGCTGTTTCAGTGGAATTAATTGTTAACATCATAAATAATTACAATGTCCACCGCTGTGGTCAAGAGGTAGCGTGCTGCCTTGTCGCGCAGCGGGCCCGGGTTCGATCCTCGGTCGGGACAGTTTTTCTGGGTGAGGTTTTTATCAGGGTTTTTCCTCACCCCGAAATCATATGGCCATCGCAATCATCATCATTCATATTCATATTAGATTAAGCTTAGGATTAGGGACTCTTCTGGCACACCACTATCATCATCACCCATCATATCATCGGGGCAACGTAACCCTGCCTTTCAACCTCAGAAGTGGGTTACAAGTACACCATGCCAGGAGAGAAACCAGGAATGTCGAAAGGCAACCTGGGTCATTTGAAAAAATAAATAAATAAAAATAAATCATTATCATTTCTATCGAAATTTTATTTTCAGTTTATTTTATGCGCCTGATCTAACTCAGTGCGGCACGGTTTCATCTTAAATTTCAACAAAATGGACTTCAAATTACTTGCTGGAACCAAAGGGAAAAACTACAGGTGTGGAATATTATACAAAAAGTTTAAAATAAACACCGTCGTAATATAGGATATATTATTCTGCAACTTAAATAAAGCAGTAATATTATAAAATATATATAATTTCTACATGTTATCTTATTTTTTGTTTCATTGATATTTACGTCCACCCTAACCTATTACTGCTTAACGATTGTGTGTGTGTGTGTGTGTGTGTGTGTGTGTGTGTGTGTGTGTGTGTGTGTGTGTGTGTGTGTGTGTGTGTGTGTGTGTGCGCGTGTGTGTGTGTGTGTGTGTGTGTGTGTGCGCGTGTGTGTGTGTGTGTGTGTGCGTGCTTGTTGTATCTTAAGCTGAATAAATAATGAAATGCTAAAACTGAATATTATCTAGGCCTGTATATTAACTAAATATCGTACTGGCACTTACTAAATATCTCGAATCCATAGATTCATGGACGCCCGAACATAAGCTCTCCATACATCTAGTCCTTAGCTAATGTTTTCCAATCGTCTTCTGTATAATCTACTTCCCATAAATCATGGTCAGTGTTGTTCCCCCATCTCCTTCTATTAGGCGCTTTGGATTTTCTACAAGGAATTTCCTTTTCCCTCTTTAATTCCCCATTCGTGCCACATGTCCTGCCTTTCGCAGTCTATGAGACTTTTGTGTACTCATTGTATCTGGTTTCCCATAAAAGTCACACACTGTAGATCTCTGTTATGCGAGTCTTGTCCATTCGTTTGTCTCTTCATCTATCTTTGGTTCAAAAAGTTTCCTAAGCATTTTATTCTCAAATACTCGTAATATCTTCTCCTCCCTTAAAGTAAGAGTCCATGTTTCATATCCTTATAATATAAGCGGTAGAATAACTGTTTTATATACAGGGTTCAGCATAAGTCACTTAACTGAAAATGCAAATATATTCTTTTCTGTAGCTTACAACATCTGCATTAGCTCAGGATAGGGATGTATGGAGAGCTTATGTCCGCGCGGCCATGAACCTACGGGCTCGATAGTGCCAGTGAGTAAGTAAGTAAGCTTACAAAATCTATACAAAAAACAGCTACCGGAATTGTTAGCTAGTTAGCAAATTACCTCAAGCAGTAGTGTTTGAGATTATATTGTGAAGGTCCCCTATTCAAACCCCAGTTTCAACCAATATGATTTGATTTCCCTTGCAACCATGTGCAGTGGTTAACTGACTTACGCCGCACCCTGTATATTCAGTTTCAAGTTTTTTTACCAAGCCTGCATACAAGAAGTAAAATGCCGTATCTTTCTCTTCGTAGAAGAATCATAATTGAATGTTAAGACGGTCCATCCTTCAGGTTTATAGAGAAGCGTCTTGCTTTGTGAATTCGTTTTGCATCTCTTTCATCTTCGCATCTCCTTGTGTTAATTGAAAATCGATATAGTAGTTGCTCCATTTCCTTAAGGGACGACCTACATCGGAAATATGGTCGTGTATTTTCTTTAGTTATCGGTCTATATACCTGAGTTACTGGAAACTATTCCCAAGCGAATATCGGTTCATTGATGCCAGAAAGTATGTGTATCTTTTTTTATTATGTACCAATACATTCTATGGACCACTGGATGAAAATATAGATATTTTCTTATAAGTTACTAGCTAATACCCGGCGTGTGCTGCTACGCCTAAATAAATGAAATCCATCCATAGTATTTCTGCCCGAAGGCAGGTCTTTCACTGCAATCATAGCATTTTCATGCTATGCTTGCAGCTTTACTAGGGAATTATAGATGTGGTAGCTTCCCGTTGCTTTCCACACTGGTGAAGCATGATGATGATAATGATAATAATGATGATGATGGCCATATGATTTCGGGGACCGTTTGGTCCTTAAAGTTTCCCTGATATTTGTCTTACAGATTAGGAAAAACCCTGATAAAAACCTCACCCAGAAAAACTGCCCCGACCGGGGATCGAACCCGGGCCCGCTGCGTGACAAGGCAGCACACTACCTCGAGACCACAGCGGTGGACTATAAATGAAATATTAGATATTAATTAAATTATATGGTATATAAATTTGTCCTTCACTTAATGCTCAAGATAACAACATAATTTTATTTGATGAGAATTAACATTGTGTTGCTGGAAAAGCTTTGTAATCAAAACCTTACTTTTAATCAGTTTTGAAAGACAAAAAATGCTCATTGTGAGTTTTCCGTAAAAGATAGACCTATGCTGTCACGACTTTTGTAGATTTTTTTTATATTTAATTATGCGTAGGCTACATTAATTTGGTGTATTCGTTGTGGTTTAGGCAAAATAAGCTATTTAAGTATCCAAAAAGCAATTTTTTTAGTACACCGATGCATTTTTTTAGCTCCGGCCCTAGAGTATGTAAAATAATATGTTATGTACGTTAATTGTCCCAAAAAAACTCTAAATGATGGTAAAAAAACATTCAAATCTGTCAAGTAGATTTTGAGTTCATAAAAGAGAAACCCGAAGATATTCATTATATATATATATATATATATATGGCATGATAAGAAAAATAAATTCCTGGACGGGATTCGAACCCGGAACTCTGAGTCTGTACCTCAGCGTGATATCCATTACACCACCAGGCGAATCCAATTCAAACATTTATTTTTCTTATATATGTATTATATTCTCCATTATTACTAGATGTCGCGAGAACTCGGGCTTCACTGCCATCTAGTAGCTGACTATAACAAGTAAGCAAATTAAAGAGAATATTTTTACTTTATAGCAGTGACGCTTTATCGATGTTATAATTAATTGTTTAACATTGAGCAATGTAAGCTTAATATGGTATGATAAGAAAAATAAATGCCTGGACGGGATTCGAACCCGGATCTCTGAGTCTGTACCTCAGCGTGATATCCATTACACTACCAGGCGAATCCAATTCAAACACTTATTTTTCTTATATATGTATTATATTCTCCATTATTACTAGATGTCGCGAGAATCGGGCTTCACTGCCATCTAGTAGCTGACTATAACAAGTAAGCAAATTAAAGAGAATATTTTTACTTTATAGCAGTGACGCTTTATCGATGTTATAATTAATTGTTTAACATTGAGCAATGTAAGCTTAATATGGTATGATAAGAAAAATAAATGCCTGGACGGGATTCGAACCCGGATCTCTGAGTCTGTACCTCAGCGTGATATCCATTACACTACCAGGCGAATCCAATTCAAACACTTATTTTTCTTATATATGTATTATATTCTCCATTATTACTAGATGTCGCGAGAACTCGGGCTTCACTGCCATCTAGTAGCTGACTATAACAAGTAAGCAAATTAAAGAGAATATTTTTACTTTATAGCAGTGACGCTTTATCGATGTTATAATTAAATGTTTAACATTGAGCAATGTAAGCTTAATATGGTATGATAAGAAAAATAAATGCCTGTACGGGAAACTCTGTTAATTTCGTGACACGGATAATTTCGTGATACTTTTTCTTTAGTTTGTAATGAAGTTATACTGGCATGAAAAACTTTTCTGTCTCGTAGATGGCAAAAAGTCTACTTTCTTGCTGTTTCTTTCATATTTGTGATAACAGCGCTCCTTTAGTGTATTTTATGTTAATTTCTAGAGGAAATGTTTTCATTCATGTTAGCAGTTGTTACATTTAACACTGTACTTCTCTGTGTTTGAAGAACATTTTTGAGTAGATGTTTTTCGACGCTAAAGGTGAACGGATACAATGTCGAAAATGTGACCTGTGGTTCCATGAAAAGTGTCATGGGTTGACTGTTTATAAGTGGGATTTCAAATGCATTGGATGTAACATGGAGAGTGATTAAAAAGTTTGTTCCGAATTATACTATCATGAAATTACCCGAGTTCTTCGATCCTCCAGGGGGAAAAAAAAAATATATATATATATATAATTTATGTCATATTGGTAATAAAATATGTAATCGACAACTCAGCATGTATATTTCATTCATATATCCTTAACTTTAGTCCACCGCTGTGGTCTCGAGGTAGCGTGCTGCCTTGTCACGCAGCGGGCCCGGGTTCGATCCCCGATCGGGGCAGTTTTTCTGGGTGAGATTTTTATTGGGGTTTTCCTCACCTGTAAGACAAATGTCAGGAAAACTTTAAGGTCCAAACTGTCCCCGAAATCATATGGCCATCATCATCCTAATCATTATCATCATCATCATCATCATCCTTCACTGGTGTGGAAAGCAACGGGAAGCTACCACACCACAGCTACTTCCCTAGTAAAGCTGCAAGCATAGCATGAAAATGCTATGATTGCAGTGAAGGACCTGCCCTCGGGCAGAATTACCATGGATGGATTCTTAACTTTAATATTCCTAAGGGTCGGTTTCACCAACAGAAGTAACTGTATTACGCCAGGTTAAGCAATGTATTATATATGGGGAAAACTGGCGTAATACAGTTACCTCTGTTGGTGAAACTGACCCTAAGAGTGTAACCAGAAATTTTCATAATATTAAGGTATAATAGTCTAAAACCTTAGTATTATGAAATTAGTCGAGTTTGCTATATATAAAGATTTTTTAAAACAAAATTTATTTTGGATTTTTTTTTCTGACAGAAAATTAAAATACTCGTCAATGTGGAGATCATCAGATTCTATAGATTTGAGTCATCTTTCAGCGAGATTTATTATCCGTGACGGTACCAGTCTCGGTTTTTGATGTGAAAAATTCGTTGAGACCCACTTCCACAGCTTCAATGTTTTCGAAATTTCAAGCATGAAATGGATCGACACAGTATTCTGAAAGCGCAAGATCAGGACTGTGTGTTAGGTGTGGCTTTATATGCACTTAAAAAAATTAACAATCTCACTGTATAAAATTATTAGAACAAGTAGTAAGATATAACTTCCTAGGTTGCCAAATATCATACACAGCGGAAACAGATATAAATAACAAACTATTATTCTTCTTCTTCGGCTTTCCCCCACTTATAGGTTTGCCGTCTTCAGTTTCCATTTATCTCTATCATTCCAATCTCCCTCTTCCAAATTCCTATCCTCCATTATTGTTCTGACGTAGGTTTTCCATTTCCATCTTGGTAAATAACAAATTAATAAGTTTAATTATATAACAGGAACACTAAAAAGAACTTTGAAAAATAAAGCCAGGAAATACTCTATAATTAAATTATACAAGACAATGGCAGTGCCTATTATTACTTATGGATCTGAAACATGGACAGAGACAACACAACAATCTGCCAGAATACAAGCTGCTGAAATGAGATTCCTCAGACCAATAGCAGGATGTCAAAGAACAGACAAAAAAAACACAACACAGAAATAAGACATCAACTAAAAGTAGAGGAATTAAACACAACAATAGAGAAATACAGAACAAACTGGAAAGAACACGGCAAGGATGACTGAGAATATAATACCCAAAGCAGCATACAACTATTCACCACGAGGAAGAAGAAGTTTGGGAAGACCAAGGAAAATATGGAAAGAGCAGCAATTTGGAACCGGAACAGGCTAGTAAATAAGCCTAAACCGTGAAGAAGAAGAAGAAGAAGCTTTTTTTTTGTAATTTGATGGTGACATTTCCAGTTTGAGAATTTGTCGACGAATACTGTGATAGTTATCGACCAGAAAGCCTTCCAAGCTTCGGGGTTTCTCCTTCTTCTTCCATTCTTTGTCTAAATTATACTGTCTGTCCCAGATAGACATATTCATATACATACTATATCTCTGTTCACAATATTTCCAATGGCTTTGCGCCCTGTTTGACATTATTTCGGTTTTCCTGTAATTCATCGAGAGACCGACGGAATTGTTGAGCTCCTTAAAGATGGTGAACTGTACATGTCTCATGTGGTAAGCTACTCTACTTGAGATATCCTTGCATCCCTGGGTTTGTTCAATAGTTTCACCTTCAACACCAATTTGATTTTGATCACTTAACTATTTCTAAGACTCTGTTTTCGGTCAGTGTTCACTGGACTTCATAAGACTTGTTTTTTATATAAAATAAAACAATTTACCTTAGTAGTAATTCCGCTGAAATAATCGGCAATCAATCTGGGATGCTAATCAGTCCAGTTGAAACCATAGATATCAGTAAAAGTGATAAGACAAGACAAGAAACATGGGCTATTTAAATTGATTCCGACATTTGTTTCGTTCTTGAACAGGACATCATCAGGGTGATCACAACAAAGTAAAACATTACTAAAAAAGGAGAACAACAATATCCACCATTATATACTATATTTACAGGTAGTCAGCGTTTCTGACTATTGTCCATGAGGTCTCCGGTTTCGATTATCGGTCAGACCATAGGATTTTTTTCTTACAGAGAATTATTCCTGTGGTTACCCATGGTCTGGAATTTGTTAAATTTTGGTTAAGAACTTTCCGGTAACATAAAATGTTCCTATAATATAGGTGATAATATTATAAAATGTATTGTGGTTCCAGTTGGTTTTAAAAGGATTTTAAAACCAACTGGAACCACAATAAATTTTATAATATTATCACCTATATTATAGGAACATTTACTGGCGCTTCATTATTATTTATTGCCCGTCATCTCATCGGGGTAACGTAACTCCATCTTCCAGGTGCTCCAACTAAGAAATGGATTACATTTCTGCCAATTCCAGGGGAGAAAGCCAGAAATGTCATAAAAGACAACCTGGTGGTATTGGACAAAAAAAATCTAAAGGTGGCATGTGACGTCATCCACAGATAAAGCACTCAAAAAATACCTAATAAGGGCGAAAAAACAAAATTAGTTTATTCGTTGAACAGTGCATAACTATTAAGTTTATGTTTTAAAACTTGTTTTTTTTTATTAAATTCCATCAAGTTGTCTTAAGACATGGGCGACCAAAAGAATAGTTCCATTTAAGAAAACATTCCTGTGGACTAACCAGGAATCGAACCTACCCTTATGAACCACAAGATCATAAGGCTGGTCTTCTTAAGTGTTTTCAGTTCTATTTCTCTCTCTACTTGACCAGTGGCTTCCTGCACATTTTTTAAGTCTTGCATTAATCTGTCTTAAAATAGGCTACTTTAATATAATTATTTTTTCCTAAAAAATATGAAATGTAATAAAGAAACTTTACATCTACATTTAACACATCTCCTTCATTATGTTCTTCTCTTAAATTTTCAAAGAGTTCGATCAAAGCTTTTCATTATTTACACCAAGAATTCTTCAAAAGTGCACTTGTTTAAATTAGAGAGTCTAAAGATGCAACGTTTCTAACATCCTTATCTGACTCCTTTGATACCTTTTGTGCAACCAAGTGGAATTTTATTTCACAAAGCTCTGAATTTCTAAGTGCAATCTGCAGAATATAGAGGAGTATAAGTACTTCATGTAGACATAGTCTACTTGAAAATTGCAATCAGTGGCAATATAAAGTCTCTTGTACTCGTGCACAATACTTATTTAAGTCACAAGAATTTAAAATGAGGTTTTATATTTTTATTTAACCTGGTGGAGTTAAGGTAATGTGGCTTCCTCTTCCACTCATCAGGACAAACAAATGTTAATATTAAAAACAACCGCAATAATTATTTTAATATTAGATATTATGGTGAAGTCCAACGTTGAGCCATAGGCTGTCCTTTGTTAGGAGTTACCAGACCAAGTTAATTTAGTTACCTTATTTGCCCATAGATGTCACCGACCAAATTAGACATCTAGTAGGCAACTAGGAAGGTATTACTAGGACTTTGAAGTCGATTTTGTTTTTATTAGAGGTATATATATATATACCAAGTTATTTAACACGTTTCAAAATTTATCGGCTCATCACAATTTAGGAACAAGATCACAAGACTCTTCTTTACTTTTGATACCTCAGCACAAGACATGTCTATACTCTGAATCTTACACAATATCTATGACTACAGAAATTGGCTCGCTTCCCAGTCATATCAGGGACTGTCAATCGCTATCATTATTTAAATCCAAATTAACTGATATCTTAAGTTCGACACAATGAAAACATTAACTGCATAACAACTTAGAGCATTCCATTAATAATCATCTAGGAAGCTACTTACTTTATTTTATATAATTTTAATTTTTATTATATTCTATGTTTTTGTTAGTATTAACTAGTATTAGATCACATCATCATTGTATTTTGTTTAGTCTGTATTTTAATAATATCTTTAAAATTGTAATATGTATGTAATTTTTGTATGATTCTACTATTCGCTGGTTGAGTGGAAGAGAAGGCCTTATGGCATTAACACTGTCAGCTAAAATAAAGCATTATTATTATTATTATTATTATTATTATTATTATTATTATTATTATTAATTTCATTCAGGTTTAAGGAACTTTTACGAGCCTGAAAATCTTCAGACTTGGGACCCACGGCTTACAGTACCTCCCGAAGTATTTGCTCCTTGCATTTTTCCATTCTAAAAAACTCGGAACCAGAGACAAGGAGCATAACCACTAATCCGCCGCGGCCGATACCAAATGAAAATTTGGTCAAATTGACAATAAAAAATTCAAGCTCTAATAACACAAGCGACTGTATAGAAAACCGGATATAATAAAAAACAGTTAAGTCTCGTAGACTGCGATAGACAGGACATGTTACAGGAATTAGGAATGAAAGAAGGACATGGAAACTTCTTGTAGGAAAACCAGAGGGAAAGCGTTCAGTTGGTAGGCCAAGAATGAGGTTGGAGAATAACATTAACCGTGATTTGTGGGAAGTAGGAGATGGTTGTAAAACATTAGCTGAGGATAGGCATGTATGGAGAGCTTATGCCCGCGCAGCCATGAACCTACGGTTTTGATAGTGCCAGTTAGTTAGTTTGTTTATTTATTCTGGTGGAGTTAAGGTCATGTGACCTTTCTTCCACTCATATTAAAAAACAATGGCAATAGTTATTTTAATATTAAATACTAAACGAAAATTTGGTCAAATTTACAATATTAAAATTAAGATCTAATAACAATACAGGCAATTTACTGGCCAAAAAGTTTTGATTGCAAAGAATGCTATGACATTACTGACCTGCAAAATTGTGGTAAAGAATTTGTCCTCCACTGTGGGATTGCCGAAAATGAAACAGCCGATCTCCTCGCCAAAAAAGGATCTCGCATTGAACAATTGTCTAGATCTAAACCAACACCTTACTCCTCAGTGAAACGCCACATAAAGTTAAAATTCAAAATTATGAATCACAATACACGTCAAACAGTGGCCAGAAACAAAAAATGGGAATGCCTAATAAAACATGCTGATATACCGAACATACCAAGAAAAACAGAAGTAGCACATTTTAGGATGACAACGGGCCACGACTGCCTGGCAAAACACCTTCACAAAATCAATGTTCTGCCTTCACCGAAATGCATTTTATGCAATCACCCAGATGAAGAAATGGACGAAGGTCATCTGAACAACTGTATCGCTGTCAAACATGAAGATTCTAAGACCTCAAAGTGTTGGAGAGCAAGACTGCTAATGACTTCGGTGTTAGCTGCAACACATTAGACAACAACAATAATGTTGATTATAATTAAAACTGAAACTAGTAACACGGTAAATAGAAGGGAAGAAAATTAATGCGTAACCTTTATAAATAGAAACGAGTGAGGGTCTGTCTGTCCTTTATGGAGTCAAATAATATTCGACCGAATTGAATGGAGTTTTTACCATCATTTAGGGAATTTACCATACTATTATAGGTCGGAGTTAAAAAAAGGGACATCGGTGCACTAAAAAAGTAGCTTTTTGTACGCTTAAATGGCTTACGCTGGCTAAACAATTACAAATAAACAAAATTAATATGTGTATTAATATGTGTCCCGCGCCGTAGCCGAGCGGTTAAGGTAGGAAGCCTTGGCGCAGAGCTACGGGACTTGCGCTGGTTCGACTCTCCATGGGGGAAGAAATTTTCTCATGGTATTTCGGCCAGTATGGGACCGGTGCCCACCCAGCATCGTGAGGCAATTGGGTAGCTACAATAAGTAGCGGCTCCAGGTTGAGGAACCAGCTATAACGGCTGGGGGACTCGACATGCTAACCACATGTCACCCCTACACTGGCTGTTGATCATCTACCTCTGTGATTGACTCATGTGGATGTGAAGGACCAGCAGCCGGCTGGTAAAAGGGCAACCGCTGAAAAGTGGAAAGACCCTCAATCGGAATATGTACACAATTAAAACTCTACAAAAAAAATCAGCGACAGAATATGTATATTTTTTACGGATAACTCACAGTAACCAGTTTTGTATTTCAGCTCATAGATGTTAAGAAAATGGGGATAAGTAGATTCCCGAGCAACGCCGCGTAATCAGCACGGGGTATCTATAAATAATTACGATATAAATTTATAATTATTTTTCTTTCTACTTATTCAACCAAACGTAAAAAACACGTTTTATTTAGTTAGGCGTAGCAGCGCACGCCGGGTATTAGTTAATTATGTATGACTATATTTCATGTGTCCACCGCTCTGGTCTCGAGGTAGCGTGCTGTCACTCAGCGGGCCCGGGTTCGATCCCCGGTCGGGGCAGTTTCCCTGGGTGAGGTTTTTATCGGGGTTTTTCCTTACCTGTAAGACAAATCTCACGAAAACTTTAAGGCCCAAACGGTCCCCGAAATCATATGGCCATCATCATCCCTATCATCATCATCATCATCCTTCACCGGTGTGGAAAGCAACTGGAAGCTACCACACCTATAATTCCCTAGTAAGGCTGCAAAGCATAACATGAAAATGCTATGAATGCAGTGAAGGACCTGCCCTTGGACAGAATTACTATGGTTGGATGGATATTTCTTGTATTGCTCTTTTAAATGAACTTAGCTTGTTGGGATCTTTGAAGTAAAATAAAAAATATATATCAATTATTATGCCGATATTTAAAAAGTTGTATATAAATTAGAAGGCTATGGGAAAAGTTACAAGTAATCTCCGCATTATAACTTTCAGCTGATCATAATACAATTAAGATCTAATAACATGATGTTTATAATTAAAAATTAAAACAAATGACAAAGTGTATAGAAAGGAAGATACTTAATGTATAATTATGTATAATTTTATGTTTTGTATTGCCTATTTAAATGATCTTAGCTCGTTAGGATCTTTAAAGTAAAATAAAAAAATAAAAGTTAAAAAAAAAACAAAATTATTACCTGAGATCCCCAACGTCTTCAACTGTATAATGTTGTGAAATGTCAAGAAGGTATTTCGAAACAAATGTTCCATCTTCTGCTTGTATATTGTACTAACTATTGTTTGTTAGAATTTTGTAAAGAGGATTCAGGTCATTGGGTGTGTTCTCGTTAAGTAAGTGTATCTTCTTAGCTTCTTTTATTTTCTCGATTTCTTCGAGGACGTTGACTTTCAAGTTGTTATTTCCTTTATTAATAATCTACAACACGTTGTTGGTAGTATTAAATTGATGTCCTGTTTGTATAACATGTTTGACAAAGCTAAAAATACCCTCATTATATCTGAGGAAATACCCTCATTATATCTGAAGTCATTTAAGTGTTCATTAAATCGTGTATTAACATTTCTTATTGTTTTACCTATAAAATAATCACAGCTATTACTTTTAGTTTCTAAACACCCTTTTTTTAATGTCTGTTTATTTTATTTTATTTGAGATTACCGGTATATTATATTGTATAGTGTTCTGCCCTAGGGCAGGTCCTTCACTGCAATCGTAACATTTTCATGATATGTTTTACAGTTTTACTAGGGAATTATAGGTGTGGTAGCTTCCCGTTGCTTTCCACACGTGGGATGATGATGATGATGATGATGATGATGATGATGATGATGATGATGGGCAGAAGATGTTCGGGGAACTTTTGGGGCTTCTAAGCTATTCTAAGCATTTGTCTTACAGGTGAGGAAAAAACCCCGGGAAAAAATATCACCTAGGAAGCTATTCCCGATCGGGAATCGAACCCGGGTCCGCTGCGTGACATTCAGCGCGCTACCTCGAGACCACAGCGGTGGACTTTATTTGAGATTATGTCATTTAATTTAACTGCGATGAGCAGGACATGTGGCACGAATTGGGAATGAAAGAAGTGCGTGGAAGTTTCTTGTGGGAAAACCAGAAAGAAAACGCCCAGTTGGTAGACCAAGAATGAGGTTGGAGAATAACATTAACTATGATTTGAGGGAAGTATATTATACAGGGAATTATTGGAAAACATTAGCTCAGGTTGGGGATGTATGGAGAGCTTTATGTCCGCACGGCCATGAACCTACGTGTTCGATAGTGCCAGTGACTTAGTTAGTTAGTTAGTTAGTTTTAGTTAGTTAATTTATTGTTTGTTCTATATGCAATTCTTACATGTGTCATGTTTTTATGGTACCAATTTTATGTTTTTTAACTATTACATAGTGACCACAATTGTGTTTCGTAATGAATTTTAGAAATATTGAAAAACTTTAATTACCAAGCCCTTTTTAAAAACGTTGCATTAAGTTGAGGAGGCTGTGGAAAAAGTGAAAAGTAATCTCACCAATATAATTCTCAACTGCTTAACATCAACAGCAAAGCGTTTGACCCTTCTCTGAATTATTGATTTGAAATATAACTGATAGCAAATTAAGTTGAGGGATGAAGAGAGATTTCATTTCCATCTCCTAAAATAGATTAATCTGGTTTGCAATCGTCAAATTTTCCCCTTCCGATTTTTTCAGTAGCAAATCCCATAACTATAAGTGAGGTATAAACTGTCCCCCTTCCTCTTCCTGCCATCTCCTATCTCGTCATTCACCCCCAATCCTTGTCCGACATTTTGAAAATGCCCAACGCCTCTGTAATCAAATTTTACCTTCTCCCCTTTCACTTTAGAATTCTCCCATCATGGCTTTTAGAATATTGGATGTGACATTAGTTGTCTGATGAAAGGATAGGATGAGTAACTTTTGCAGTTGATAATGGAGAAGAGATTTGGAAGTGAGGTAATAACAGATTTGAAGTGTCAGATCAGGCAATATTAGTAGTCCACAGGGACTTGCACCTCTTGTGGTGTCAGGGTGTCTTGTACCTTTGACTGTGGAACTTGACGCGAGATCTGCGAGTTGATTGTGATGTAATTAGCCAATTAGCAAAGCAGAGGAAGTGTAAGTACCCTGTTCCACAACTACCCTTGACCTTAGCTTTCTCCAATCAAGTGCAAGAGAGAGTGTTATTATTATTGTTGTGTTTTGTTATTATTATTAATATTATTACTATTATTACTTTTGTCATTATTGTTGTTATGGTTATTATTGGTGTTATTGTTGATATCACTGTTTTTGTTGGCATGAATGGAAAATGAAAGAGGGGCGTGGAAGCTTCATGTAGAAAAACCAAAGGGAAAGCTCCCAGTTGATAGACCAAGAATGAGGTGGGAGAATAACATAAGCCATGATTTCAGGGAAGTAGATTATACAGGGGATTTTAGGAAAATACGAGTATTAACTCAGGATAGGTATGTTTGGAAAACTTATGTCCGTGCGGCCATGAATCTGCGGGTTCGATAGTGCCAAGTAGTTATTATTATTATTATTATTATTATTATTATTATTATTATTATTATTATTATTATTATTACAGTATATGTCCACCACTGTGGTCTCGAGCTAGCGTGCTGCCTTGTCACTCAGCGGGCCCGGGTTCGATTCCCGGTGGGGACAGGCTCCTGAGTGAGGTTTTTTTCGGGGTTTTCCTCACTTGCAGACAAATGTCAGGAAGCTTAGGGCCCAACGGCCCCGAAAATCATCCGGTCATCATCATCCTTATAATTGTCATCATCATCCACCACCGGTGTGGAAATCAACGGAAGGTACCACACTTATAATTCCCTAGTAAAGCTGCAAAGCATAGCATCAAAATTCTATGATTGCAGTGAAAGACCTGCCATCGGACAGAATTACTATGGATTATTATTATTTTATTATTATTATTATTATTATTATTATTATTATTATGAATTTTATTTCGGTCATTTACTAGACATTAGGGCATGGATTTAATGAGTTTGAATACGGCACTTAATTGCTGTGTCCCGTCATAATTTAACAGAGTGAGACAGCCAGAGGCAAAACTCTACCTGGCAAGGGCACCATAGTTTTATGATACCATAATTCGAAATTCATTTCTACTAATGGAAATTTTATGTCGGTTATTTATTTAGCTGCACTGGTAAAAAGAATTTAGGCTTTACCTCCTGCATGTAACTATCTCTATTTACAATACATGCGTTTCTGAGTAGTGTTAGATATAATTCTTATAATAATAATAATAATAATAATAATAATAATAATAATAATAATAATAATAATCCGGTATCATGGCAGCTGCCGCCGTCTTCCGGAAACCAAACGCCATTCCTCTCTATCCATTCATTGATCTTCCTCCATTCCTCTGATATTTATAGCTGCTTGTACCCCTTCTATCCAAGTTTTCTTCGGTCTTCCTCTCTTCCTCCTTTCCATTGGGATCCATTCCATAACAATTTTTGGCAATCTTTGCTCTGGCATTCGTTTGACATGACCATACCACTGCAATTTTTTTTTTCTTTTCTATGATGTCTATGATGTCCGGCTCCTCTTGTACACCCATAATTTCTCTTATTTCTTTATTTCGTATTGTATCCATTCTAGATTTTCCAGCTGATCTTCTTAAAACATCCATTTCTGTACTTAAAATTATTTTCATTTCTCTGGTAGAAATTTGCCAGACTTCAGCACCATATGTTAAAATGCTCTGAATTATGGTTTGATATATTTGTAATTTTCTATTTTTTGTAATATTTTTGCTCCACCAAACAGAGTTTAAAGCATTTATTGCTTGTTTTGTTTGTGCGATTATATTTTTAATTTCCACTGTTTTATCGCCTGAATGGTCTAATTGTGTTCCTAAATAAGTGCATTCAATACTAGGTTTTAGTTCTTCTCCATTGTTGAAATTTATATTTTCCATTTCTTCTCCTATACACAGATATTTAGTTTTCTCAATGTTTATATAAAGTCCTCATTTTTCATATTCTTCTTTTAGTTTTTAGCCATAATAAATAATAATAATAATAATAATAATAATAATAATAATACTTACAAGGGTGCTCAATGTCACCGACATTATTTAAAATATACATTATAGGAATGGTCAAAGAAATGTATACTAATGGGATTAAAAATTATTTAAGAGAGGAAAAATACATACATAACTTATTATTTGCAGATGATCAAGTGGTAGTGAGAAATACAATATTGATAGAAACCTAATAGAAATTATTAAACAAATTTATAAAGATAACTCGGCTTGTGTTAAAATTGGAAATATAATATCTAATCCTATAAAAACCACAAAGGGATTGAAACAAGGGTGCAGTCTATCACAATTTTATTTAATATTTATGTAGAATTTATATTAATGAAATGGAAAAAAAGCTGCAAAGGTATAGGTATCCCTATAGGCAACAGACTTTTGTTGACATTACAATTTGCTGATGGTCAACTGGTTTTAGCGCAAGACAAATTTGATATGGAATTCATGATAAAAAGGTTGAAAAACAAATATGAATCATGGGGTCTCGCAGCAAATTTACAAAAAACAGAATATCTGGCAATAAATAGCAATGAAATAGATAATTTAATATTGGAAGAAGGGATTCAAATAAAGCAAGTGAAACAAATTAAATATTTGGGAATGATTATGGATAACATTGAAGGTATAGGCAAAGAGAACATAAAACATAGAATTGAATTGAGTAGCAAAATAATATCATCGTTAAATTCAATATGGTGGCATAAGCATATTTGGAAAGACACAAAAAATATATTGGTAAAACATTGGTGGAATCTGTTGCAATGTATGAAAGTGAGGTATGGACAATCAATAAGTACTACAAGAATATAGCCTACTAATAGCTCTAGAAATTAATTATTTAAGCAGAAGTGCCAGAAAGTCAAAATTAGAACATGTCACAAATAAGGAAATTAGAAACATAATGGATGCAGAAGTAGGAATAATTGAAAGAATTGGGGAGAAGGAATTAAAGTGGTTAGGACATATTTTTAGAATGGAAGATGAGCGATGGCCGAAGCAACTATATCAATGGCAATCGACCAGAAGGAAGAAAAGAGGGAGACCAAAGTTAACATGGAAGAAAACATGAAGACAGTAACGCAAGCAAGAGCGCTAAGCATTGAAGTTGCCCAAGATCCTAGGCTTTGGAGGTTTGGCACGGGAAGACGGCAGCAGCTGTAAAAACCGAAGATAGATAGAATAAAATAATAATAGTAAGTTTTATTAGGAATTTCTCTACATTTCTATTTTTTTCCTACAACCCATTGTAAATTTTACTCCCCCATACACCTCTGCATCACTCTCTGTACCATACTCCTAGGTACTCCTTGAACCCACTGTCCTTTACTTTTTCTTCTTCTATGGCGCTATAGCCCGATACCATACATTTCCTACAACCAGTTGTAAATATTACTCCTCCAATGTTTATGATCCATGCCTCTAGTCCCCAAGGACGTAGGTTCAAACCCGGTCATGATCGATGGATTTTTAGGATGAAAAAATCCAAGGAACAAAACATCCGGGAAGAACTTTAAGCCGTGGGTCAGGTCTGAAGACTTTCAGGCTCGTAAAAGAACCACAAACCTGAATAAAAGGCCAATGTGCAAAATTTAAGCGACATTCAACCATTGAAGTAATACCTCAGTTGCCTACTAGATGTGAAAGAGAGGTTTGGGAAGACCAAGATGTAGATGGATTCACCAAAATCACTTTGAGTAAACTACAGGCGACAGATGCTACTAAAATGTTCACGTTGATGATGCCTACTAAATGTCTTATTGAGGCGATATTCTAACCACATGTCACTCGTTGACATCTGTACGTAAATAAGCGTAACTGAATTAGCTCGATTAAGAAAATCCCTCTAGGGAGCATCTATGTCTTCATATGGGACGTCTGGGGTATATGCACATATACATCTCCACATCACACTCTGTTAATCATCTCAACACCATATTCCTGTGACTCCTTGGACCCACTGTTCTTTTTCTTCTTCTTCTTCTTCTTCTTCTTCTTCTTCTTCTTCTTCTTCTTCTTTGGCGCTACAACCCGATGTCGGGTCTTGGTCTCCTGTATTAAGCCATTCCAAATCTGCCTGCCCAGTATCTTCCGAGGCTTACTATCAAGTTTCGAAATAGTACCTTTTTATGGGATGAGACTATCAGTCTCGTGCCCAACTTCCAACCTGGAGGACCAGGGTGTATTTTTTTGTCTGGATAATCACATTTTCCTGTTCGGCATGGGAGACCCTACCAGTAGCTACCGCTGACATAGCTTTCAGGACCATTCGACCACTCAAATCTCTCCATTGCGTCAAAGTAGAGTTACCTTCGGGGGAGAGTACTGTTATTTTGGTTTCCCTTTTCTTCTCTTGCTTTCCGCTTCAAAATTTAGTATAATCTTAGGTATCCTATCTTTTGACATTTTTACGTTGTCAAACTATTTCAGTCTTCTTTCTTCAATAACTTGTAAAATATATTTTTGGACATCCATTATTTCTCTGATTATAGTAATTAGTTTTAATTTTAAAAATTAACCTTCATTTAAGCTGACATAATTAAGGCCTTAAGATATATTTCACTCAACCGTAAAAAATATAACAAGAACTACAAATTGCATATAATTGATCGATTGTTCCCCGTTCTTCCCACTGTGGAAATATGAGTGATTCCCTAGAGGAAAGTTTCTTCACAGGACGTATTTAGTTATTCTTATTTCCCTACTGATATCATGAATGACATGTGGTTAGTATAACGACCTAAAGAGTCATATAGTAAGGATGATGGTTGGCAAATTTTCCTTAGGGGTCTCTTTTTTCAGGTTTAAGATTCTTTTACGCACCTGAAAATATTCGGACTCGGAACCCACGGCTTGAAGTCCTTCACGGAGGAATTGTTCCATGGTTTTTCCATCCTAAAAAATCCATCGACCCCGGCCTAGTTTGAACCCGTGATCCACGGGACTAGAAGCAAAGAGTACAGAGTGAATTTTAATTACACCGACAAACTGCAGGAACTGATTCCTGACTGGAAATGGAGGAAAAAATGTCCTATGAATAAGTGTACATAATTGCATCGTTACCACGGTAGATGGCACTGACGAATGGCATTATTTTCTCGGCCCTGTTGCATGGCCTGCTAGATCACCAGACTTAAACCCCCTGGATTTTTACCTCTGGGGGCATCTGAAAACTGTTGTGTATGCTGAAACAGTTCCTGATGTACATACCCTTGAACAGCGTGCCCACGTACCTGTGACGCTAATCGGAGAGAGGCCTGAACATGCGAAAGAGTGAGACAATCCATGATAGGCCTACACGTGAACGCGTTCATTGTACCATATGGAGACCACTTTGAACATCTGTTGTGACGTGGATGCGATTATGCTACGTAATGTACGCCGGGACCATTTGTTGTCGTTGCACGCACATCGTTAATTTCCGGACACATTTTTATAGGACCTTTCTTCCTTTATATCCAGTCAGGAATCAGTCCCTGAAGTTTGTCGGTGTAATTACCGTTCATCCTGTATAACCATTACATCACCGAGGAAGACACGTAATATTCAATGCAATTGACAATATTATTAAAGTATAAAGAATGCACAATACGAATGTTAGTCCACCGCTGTGGTCTCGAGGTAGCGTGCTGCCTTGTCACGCAGCGGGCCCGGGTTCGATCCCCGGTCGGGGCAGTTTTTCTGGGTGAGGTTTTTATCGGGGTTTTTCCTCAACTGTAAGACAAATGTCAGGAAAACTTTAAGGCCCAAACGGTTCCCGAAATCATATGGCCATCATCATCATCATCAGCCTTACCATTAGCATCATCATCACCATCATTCTTCACCGGTGTAGAAAGCAACGGGAAGCTACCACACCTACACAATTCCCTAGTAAAGCTGCAAGCATAGCATGAAAATGCTGTGATTGCAGTGAAGGACCTGCCTTCGGGCAGAATTAAAATAGTATTGGAATTATTTATAATATTTATTGTTAGTTTGATTTTATTAATTTGTGTAATGGATGGAATACGAATGTAAAGTAATATTAATACCAACAATATAAAGAATAAAATAAGATAAACACTATTGTAAAATTGAAATTATATAAAAGTTTTAAACTCCAAATTGGATTGTAAGAGAATAATAATAATAATAATAATAATAATAATAATAATTTATTTTAGCTGGCAGAGTTAAGGCCATAAGGTTAAGATGGTTGGATGATGTACAGGAAGATCTAAAACAGGCTGTAATCAAGAATTACAAATCAAAAACATGTGACGAAGTGAATGACTGACTGACTATACACCTTTCATTCCTCGAAGGAACATATGTGCTCCCCAGCGGAAGTTGCTTAACCAAGCTAATTCAGTTACGCATATTTACCTATAGATGTCAATGAGTGACATTGTGGTTAGCACATCGCCTCAATGAGACACCTAATAGGTAAGTAAAGTAAAGTAAAGTGATCCCACAACAGGCCTCAGGAGACCCTTGGGGTAGTAAGAGGTTAAGGCTCCCACTTTTTCTAGACAATCGGCACTTGATGTCAGCCGGGTTGTCAGCCCTGCGTGACGGCCGCCTTTACCCCCAGAACAGGCGTCTGGTACTCATTTCCGTTAGAGGCTGAGTCGACCCCAGGGCCATAGTGCCGCCAGAAGGTTTGGGTCAGTTTAAAAATCCTGACCCCAACGGGACTTGAACCCTCGACCTTCCGGCTTGTAGCGCAGTGCCTTAACCACTACGCTACGGCGTGCCCCCCACCTAATAGGTAACTAAGGTAATACTTGGATGGGTGAAGGTCGATTAAATGTTGCACAGAGGCCTCTTTATTCAGGCTTGCGGTTCTTTAACGAGCCTGAAAATCTTCAGACTCGGAACCCACGGCTTATAGTTCCTCCCGGGACACTTGTCACTTGGATTTTTCCTTCTAAAAATCCATCGACCACTGCCGGGTTCGAAGTGAATGAATGGCTGTTTTAGATACATGAGGACTATATTAGACTAAAAGTAAGATACATACAATGTTATTTACAAATATGGGTCACACGGGCAGTAAGCCGTACATGCTCTTGACAGTCCGTTACAGTAAGTTAATGTTTGGTAATAATATAACTTAAAACATAAAAGAAAACACAATAATATTACAATTACATAACAATACAATAACATTGTACATTAACTTGGTTATGTAGAATTATTAAGAATTAATGGTATTGCAATTTGTTAACATATTTATTTATTTATTATTTGATTTTCATATGTATTATATAATTCAGTGACAGCTGTTTCGGTACACTGTACCTTCTTCAGACATGTTAACAAATTATGAATTGTGTTTCAACTGATCTAAGCAACAATATTTATTTAAATTTTTTAATTTAACAAAGGGGATTCATTCAAATCAAGTTGAGAATTTAACAGTTTTTTACTACTTTTAAATTTATTAATTTCTACAGCCTCCAAAAGATCTAACTTCTTACCCTTATCACAAATATGTAAAATTTCAAAATTTGGATCGAAACAATGATATTTAATAAATATGGATTTTCATCAAGTAAACACCAACTCAATTGATTATTTATTTATTCATGAATGAATGTTTTTCTTATTTTCCGTGTTTTGTCCAGAAATTTACCCAAGTTTATCCAATTTTCTGGAGTTACCAATAACTCGTAGCATGCCAATCGTTCACGATTTTAATTTATAAATCTTTCCGGTAATAACTGACGCCCCCAATATTCCAAATCGTTACATTTTCCTAATATATGTATCTCGTCTTCGAAGCTCCCGCACATAAAAGTAAGGACAGAGTCAGGCTATAAGGACGTAACACCAACGAGGTTGAAGACTGTTGCTACTGAATTAAGGATATTCAATTGCGTATCACGTGGCAATCGCTTATATTTTCGATAAGCGTAAACATAATTTCACATTAAATAATGAGAAAACAGAATATATGTGTTTGGAAAAGGATGTGAATGACCTCATATTCGAAATAGGGAAAATAAAAAAATGTGATTTTTTTTAATATCTTATGTCAATAATTACAAGTTTAGATACCTGTGAAAGAGATGGAACAAACTAAAATTGCAATAGCAAAATATGCAACTAGGACATTGCATGGAATAATTTGGATCAAAAATATTACAAAGAAAACTAAAGCGAAAATTTATAAGAGCATAATACAGAATATTTTGCCATATGGAAGTGAAACTTGGCCTTTGACGGAATTACTAAAGAATAAAATTAGAATAGTTGAATTTGATTATCTTCGAAGAAGCCTTCAAAAAACAAGACAGAATAAAATAAGAAATGAATTCCTTTGGAGAGAAATTAATGTCACATCTGTTGTTAAGAGGATTGAAAATCAAACTCTTAAATGGTATAGCCATGTATAAAGAATGGAAAATGAAATATGGCCAAAAATATATAGGAATTTCATTTACATTGACTATTTAACTCATGCCCCAAATGGGAGTCAATGACCAATCACGTTTCAATGATTTCTGTTTTACAACCAATCAGAGTCGTGTTTCACGAAATATTTATCAGTGTTATAATTACCATATATTAAACAAAGCTCCTCCTTTTTAATATTCTGAACAGGTCTGACCGTTATTTTGCAGTGACTGAGCCTATAAGAAATACGGCTACCAGATTGTATATATAGTGCATACATGTCAACATTTGTAGCAATTTATTATACCACCAAAAAAAGAAACCACTGTTTGACTTTCTTAAATGTATTTTTTCCCAGGTAATAATCCAGAAAAATATAATTGTAATATTTACATCATACGACATCAGAAATGAATTAATATACAGATTGATGTTTCATTTTTTCTCCACTAGAGAGCATTCTTACAATATTGCGTTCCTTTGGCAATAAATAGTATGATCTGGTTGCAGTGATAAACAAAAGAAGCAGTAGAAGCGTACCTATCGTTTCTCATTTGTTTTCAAACATCGCCGTTTGCATTAAATATATAAATATTTTGAAATAACTACAGTTAAATAATGATTTGTGAGTAAACAGCTTAATTTTATTCGTTAAATAGTCCTAACAAATGCCACTCTTGATTTCCAAATTCTCTAGATAAATTCACTCCTCACTTCGTGAGTCGTGAATTTATCGATAATTTGGAAATCACTCGTGGCATTACTTATGAAAGTTTTATTGTGCAATTCAATATAGCTTGATCTATTTTTTGTTAATTTTATGAGAACTTCTTAAAATAAATATTATTTTAAATAATATTACCTATTTGTAGTTAGTATTGATCAAATTGGAAGTATGATAGTCATTTGATATACCCATGGTCACTCCCTGGAAGAAATAAATGTGGCAGACCAAGATGGAAATGCAAAAACCTATGTCAGAACTATAATGGATGATAGGACTTTGGAAGAAGGAGATTGGAATGATAGAAATAAATGGAAACTGAAGACGGCAAACCTCTAAGTGGGGGAAAGCCGAAGAAGAAGAAGAAATAACAAGGAAGAGATAGACATCTGGAATTTGTAAGTATGACGACTACACGGATCAGCAAGTGGACGTTTACCTCTGGTTAAACCTTGTGTCAGACGTTAAAACGTAATTGTGTAAGTGATGTAGGTCGGAGGGTGCATGGAATTGTTTAGAATGGAGACCACGTAACCATGGTCTGTTGGGAATCACAGATAAAAAGAGAAGTGTGGTCCGTACATAGCTTTAAGCTGACGTTAACGTCCTCTAGCCTGAGGTTTAAATGCGAACATTTAGGAAATCTCGCCCCCCTCCGTCACCTAATACCGCTCCACAATACAGCTTCTATTTTCTGAAGCAAGATAAATTGAAGACGACATCAAAAAGTCATGACCTGTTATTATGGTTGTTCTGTAGTAGTATTTTAGATAAAGGACGGAAGACAAAATTTTCAACGAATATCTTCTATTTATGTGTCGCACTACCTCCTCTGCTGTTAATTTTATACTAGAGCATGTCATTAAATCGTTAAATCTTTAGAGGATGAAGAAAGCCTACAACTCAGTGGTAGTTCATGCTGACGATATAGTACTATTGGGCGATAGCGAGGAGATGCAAAAGGCCAATACGCACACACTATTGAGTAAAACTAAGAAATTGCGTCTGGAAGTAAATATCAATAAAACTACATATAGTCACATGTAAAAATACATTATACAGTAAAACTTGTTTAATCCGGAATGTGAATAATGCGGAAATCTGTCCAATGTGAACAATTTTATTGGTTCCGGCAAAATAATGGTACCTTTATGTGTATTTACCGGTATTTTGTATAAAACTGAATCTGTCCAACGCAGAAACGGAAGGATATTTCTACACAATTCATGAAAAAAGTTTATAAGGCGGAAAGATAGAGAGAGAAATAAATTAGTTCCCACTTCATTGAATTCCTGTTAGGCGAAATAAAAATAAGTGATAATTCCTGCCGCCGGGTGAAGTAGTGTTTCTACCTGTATCTGTAACTTTCTGTGAGCCTCACTGCACACCCGTTTAGCGAAATACATGTTCGCGTAACAAATATTTGGCGTGCGACATCTGTCTTACAAATAATCAGTGCACTGTAAAATCTTAAATTAGTTTAAGTTCTGAGACGGATTGTATACGTATCTTTCACAGGTAGCATTCTGAATTTACGGAATAAAGATGGCTAAATCGTATGTATCAATGGCATTAAATGAAACTGTGAAAGTGATTGAATATAAATGAAAACAAACTCTCAGTACGCGAAATAATGACTAAATTTAAATGTGGAAAATCCCAAGTTTATGAGATTTTAAAACACAAAGAAAGAATAATGAATTAATGGATGCAAGGAAATGGTCAAATGAAGAGAAAAGCTCAAAAAAAGGAAATGATGAATTCAACGAGATGTGTTTTATAAGTCCACGATCAAACAAAATCTCCAAATTTCCGTACCTATGCTCCAAAGTCAAGCTGTAGCTGTTGCTATATCCTTAGGGAATAAACGATTTCAAGACATCTTCAGGTTGGTTGTGGACTGTTTTAAAAGACGACACAATGTAGTGTGGAATCAAAAGATGTGAACGAAAGTATAGTTAGTGAGTGAAAACCAAAACTGAATATTAATTAAATAAAAATAAAACTTAGTTTTATTTGATTTTCATATTTATTAAGATATAATTCAGTGACAGCTGTTTCGGTACACTGTACCTTCTTCAGACATGTTAACAAATTATGAATTGTGTTATTATAGTACATATCAACTGATCTAAGCAATAATACAACAATAATTTATTTATTTATTTTTAATTTAATAAAGTCGATTCATTCAAATCAAGTTGAGAATTTAACAGTTTATTACTACTTTTCAATTTATTTATTTCTACAGCCTCCAAAAAGTCCAACTTCTTACCCCTATCACAAACATGTAAAATTTCAAAATTTGGATCGAAACAATGATTAAATTGGAATAGGTGGTTAGCATATTTTGAATATTCTAAATTTCTGTTATATGCTCTCATATGTTCCTTTATCCGAGAGATAAAAGGTTTACCAGTTTGACCTATATAGACATTGTTACATGTGGCACGCTTCAATTTATATACATCTGATAATTTTTATTTTTTTATTTTTGGTTTTATTGTTTTTTATTATATTTTGTAAAGTTTTATTAGTTTTAAATGCCACATTAATGTCAACTTTTTAAGGTGTTTAGATATTTTATTTGAAAGTGGGCCTATGTATGACATTATGACATATTTATTTATGTTTTTTTGGGTAAAGGAAAAACTTTGTTAATTGCTTTTTTGTAATGAATTTTCTTAATTAAATATTCTATAATTTTAGGGTCATAGTTATTATTAACAGCTAATTGTTTAATAATATTCATTAATTAAATATGGATTTTCATCAAGTAAAACACCAACTCAATTGATTAATAATATTCAATTCATTATTATATTCCAAGGGTGAAAGAGGGATATTTAAAAGTCTATGAATGTAACTTAAAGGCTGCCATCTTATGAGTGACATTTTGGTATCGTTATGTAGATGATGTCATAGCAGCCTTCATAGTAACTAAAAGACAATTGAATTCCTTTTTAAATTTTAATAATAACATTCACAAAAGTATTAATTTCACAATGGAATTAGAAACAAATAATAGTATAAATTTCTTGGATTTATCAATAAAACACATTGATAATAAGTTTGAGTTTGGTATTTTTCACAAACCATCTCATACTGATACCACTATCTATAGTTCTTCTCTTCACCCATATACTCATAAGATGGCAGCATTCAATAGTTACATTCATAGACTTTTAAATAACCCTCTTTCGCCCTTGGAATATAATAATGAATTGAATATTATTAAACAATTAGCTATTAATAATAACTACGACCCTAAAATTATAGAATATTTAATTAAGAAAATTCATTACAAAAAGGCAATTAACGAAGTTTTTCCTTTACCCAAAGAAAGCATAAAGAAATATGTCATAATGTCATACATAGGCCCACATTCAAATAAAATATCTAAACACTTTAAAAAGTTGAACATTAATGTGGCATTTAAAACTAATAAAACTTTACAAAATATAATAAAAAAACAATAAAACCAAAATAAAAAAATAAAAATTATCAGATATATATAAATTGAAGTGTGGCACATGTAACAATGTCTATATAGGACAAACTGGTAAACCTTTTATCTCTCGGATAAAGGAACATATGAGAGCATATAACAGAAATTTAGAATATTCAAAATATGCTAACCACCTATTCCAATTTAATAATTTTTTCGATCCAAATTTTGAAACTTTACATGTTTGTGATAAGGGTAAGAAGTTGGACCTTTTGGAGGCTGTAGAAATAAATAAATTGAAAAGTAGTAATAAACTGTTAAATTCTCAACTTGATTTGAATGAATTGCCTTTGTTAAATTTAAAAATTTAAATAAATTATTGTTGTATTGTTGCTTAGATCAGTTGATATGTACTACAATAACACAATTCATAATTTATTAAACATGTCTGAAGAAGGTACAGTGTACCGAAACAGTTGTCACTGAATTATATCTTAATAAATATGAGTATGGATTTCCATCAAGTAAACACCATCTCAATTGATTACGAAACTGAATAATTTAATTTCAGGATAGCGCCTAAAAGATATTTTTAACGCTGACGAAACGGGAGTGTTTTTTTTTCGCGCGTTACCGTCGCAGTCGCTCGTACATACTATACTTCACTTTCCAACGGCAGCGGAATTACAATTAACCCAAATTACATAAAAAGACATACGGTGCTCTAAAATCTAAGATTGGTTATTTTTTTTTTGTTTTTTTATAATGCGGAATGTTGTCTAATATGGGAAAAAAAAAGTTCGTCCCATGCGATTCCGCTTTGAACATGTTTTACTGTATAATGGACAGCTAATGAACAAATGGTTGAAATTTTGAGGAGGTAGCTGAATTCAAATATCTAGGAACGATAATCACAAATAGAAATGAGATGCACAAAGAAATTAAACATAGGCTCTATTCTGGAAATTCGTGCTATTATGCATTACTGAGACTTTTGACGTCCCAACTCCTTTCAAAAAAGTTTAACTGTAAATATATAAAACTTATTCTACCAGTTATATTATATGGATGCGAAACATGGACTCTTACTTTAAGGGAGGAAAGGAGATTACGAGTATTTGAGAATAAAGTTCTTAGGAAAATTTTTGGACTAAAGAGCGATGAACAGAGAGGTGAATGGAAAAGCCTACATAACAATGAACTACATGGTCTTTATAGGAAGCCAGATATAATAAGAACAGTTAAGTCTTGTATACTGCGATGGGCAGGACATGTGGCACGTATGGGGAATGAAAGACATGCATGGAAGCTTCTTGTAAAAAAAACACAGGGAAAACGTCCAGTTGGTAGATCAAGAATGAGGTATTTGAATAGCATTAACTATGATTTGAGGGAAGTAGATTATACGGGGAATGATTGGAAAAACAGCTCAGGATAGGGTTGTATGGAGAGCTTATGTCCGGGCGGCCATGAACCTAAGGGTTCGATAGTGTCAATAAGTTAGTTAGTTTTCGCCAAGTAGTCGAAATTCCAGATAAATAACATGTCACTGTAGGGCCTATGTTATATTAGACACTGTTAACTATAAATTGTACTACTCCAAAACCATAAAAATACAGAGTATATATTCAAGTTGGAGTGTAACTGATGAAGGGGGTGAGTATTCTAAATAATACCCAGCATCGTGAAGAATTTGGGTAGCTACAATAAGTAGCGGCTCCACGTTGAGAAAACCAGCTATAACGATTGATGGACCGAACATGCTGACCAGATGTTACCCCTACTCTGGGATTACGATCGTCTACCTCCGTGATTAACGGATGTGCATGTATTACTTCCCTGTAGCTTGGTGTTGGATTTTAGTGCCTTGCAGTTAAAACGGCAGATCATTGTTTGAGCATGGCCTTTGTACATCACCTGCTTCTGTGGAAGGAATTTAACTCTTGCACCACGAAGATTTTTCATAGACACTGCCTTGCAGTTAAAAACGGCAGAATTGTTTCCAAAAAATGTATCGATGACACGAAGCCCGTCAATAGCTACTAAACAAAAAAAGTAAATCGGTTGACAGACAGCAGAAAAAGGTTTTTAACTCTTTCGTAGAAGTATTACTTCCCCATAGTTGCTGTCAAAAACAGCATATATATTTTGGACATGGCCTTTGTACATCACATGCTTCTCTGTAAGAAATTTAACTCTTGTACCTTACAGATTTTCCATAAGCACTGCCTTGCTGTACAAAACGGCAGAATTAACATTCTCCAAAAAAAATTGATGTGATAACAATAAAGCTCGTCAACAGTTACTAAACAAAAAAGAAAGAAAGAAAATCGGTTGACACACAGAGAAAAAAGTGGTACTTAAGTCTTTTGCCTTAGCCTATTTATAGTAAGCCTATATAGGTGGCTCGAGGTAGAGTGTTGCCTTGTCACGCAGCGGGCCCGGGACCGATCCCCGGTCGGGACAAGTTTCCTGGGTGAGGTTTTTCCTCGCCTGTAAGATGATAGTCGGGAAACTTTAAGCCCAAACGATCCTCGAACACCATCTGGCTATCATTATCATCTATATCATATTCACCTAATTAGTTTAAGTTTAGTTTAAGATGACCGAAAAATCAAAATAAATGTTGGTATAGAATAGGATCTCCCCCTCCCTCTCCTGGTGCATCATTACCATCATCAACAACTCTCATATCATCGGGGCAGCGTAATCCCGCCTTCCAGGCGCCCCAACCTCAGAAGTGGATTATAAGTACACCATGACAAGAGAGAACACCAGACATATCAAAATGACAACTGGGGCATTTGGGGAAAAAATTATAGTATATAGATAATTACATTGTGTAAATAAGATATTAGACATACTATTATGGTTTTCACTTCAGGGTCCCATTTAGATTGCCATGTCAAATATGCAGGGAACTTCGAATGATTAACGAATTCCGCAAATGATTTTATTTACCACTCTAAGTACGACAGGCCTAGAAGGCCCTTGGTCTACCAGCCGGCTGCTGGCCTCACATCCACATGTGTTAATCATAGTGGTAGACGATCATAAGCCAGTGTAGGGGTGACATGTGGTCAGCATGTCGGGTCCCCCAGCCGTTACAGCTGGTCTTCTCAACCAGGAGTCGCTACTTATTGTAGCTGCCCAAACGCCTCACGATGCTGGGTGGGCTCCGGTCCCATACTGGCCTAAATCCCATGAAAAAATTCTTCCCCCATCGGGACTCGAACCAGCGCAAGTCCCATAGCTCTGCGCCAAGGCTTCTTGCCTTAACCACTCGGCTATGGCGCGGGACTATTTTTTTATGATTTAACAGGTTTTTAATATATACATCTTCCTGAGCCCAATATTAAGTTTTGATTCAATTCCTCCATTCATCTCTATCCTTCCAGTCACCATTTCACAGTCCCCTGTACTTCATCAAATTCATAATTTCCTCTATTCATGTCTCGTTACGTATCCCTCTCCTTTTCCTGCAATTTGAAATCCACTCGAAACTCCTAACCGACAATCCATCTTCATTCAACCCCTTCACGTGTCCAAACCATTGTAATTGTTTATTTCCTACAAATTGTATAATTGTTTCGTTAAAGTTCATTGTTTCTCGCGTAATACTGAACCTGTCTAATTTAGAGCAACGTGCAGATCTTTTAAAAAAATCCTTATTCTATAGATTGCAATTTTGACTTTAATTTGGCATTTATAGTCCACGTTTCTGCTCTATTGGTCATTAAACTTCTAACTATTGATTTATAAATATGGATTTTAGTTTCTTTGAATATCTGTTTATCCCACAAAATTAAATTCAACATTGCTATAGTAGATAGATCTTCAACAATTATTTTTGTTATTTACAAATCATTGTTTCCATCTTCATTTATTTCAACACTCAAATATTCTGAATAAAATATTAATCTGCCTGTCGGCTCTTTCCGCCGGTTACATGAAAGCTAGAATTGTTAAAATTGTTCAGACCATCTTCTATGTGGGCTTCCAACATTTCTTCTTCCATGTAGTTTATAAGTTTAGCGATAATTTTGGAAATCTTTCTTCTGGCATTCTATCAACATGCTTTTTTCCAGACATTCCTACATTTAATTATTCGACTGTTTCAAAACATTTAGTTTCTTTCTTATATCTTCATTTCTTTTATTTTCCAGCAGAATATATCCTGCTATATTTCTTAAAAATCTCATCTCAATTGCTTCCAATCTTCGTTTTTGTCTTTTAGTGATCGTCCAACATTATTATCCATACATCAATACAGCAATAGCCATTGCTTTATAACATTTCATTTTTGTTTCATTTCTTGTGTTTTTAAGGGTTCTTTTAATAGTGTCACACATTAGATTAAATTTATTTATTTCATCATTAATATATTCAATTTAACATATGATAAATTGAAACCTAAATATTTAAAACTATTCACTTGCTCTAAAATGTTATCATCAATTACTAATTTTGCTCTTAAGGTATCATGTCCTTTAAATGCTAAAATAGTATGTTTTTCATATTAAATTAAGTACCTGATATATCAGTAGTGCCCAATAATTAAAAATGGATTTCTGTTTAAAAAACTTCGTAAATTAGTTAAAACCATACAGGTATTTCAAAACACGTTCCATCTTCGGCATGTCATTGGGTGAGTATGACATGCCGAAGATGGAAGATGTTGTAAAAGACCTACGTGGTTTTAACTAATTGACAAAGTTTTTAAACATAAATCCAATTTTAATTATTGAGGTCGACTGATATATCAGGTACTTATTTTAATATTTCAGAAAGTTTCAATCAAATAAGAAAATTAAGGTCGAGTTTGTTAACCAGCAAAATCAGGTTTCACCTGAACCAATGGTTTATAAATCGATTTAACGGTCCCCATGTATTACGAACTGCTGGTTTTCTTAGGCTTAAAGGACCTTCGGGACTTGGAAATTTTGGTAGCATGAGTTTCTTGCCGAGCGTTAGTATGTGGATGTATTAGTTATAAAGGCATATGTGTTTTGAACATAAATAAATGGATTCTTAATTTTAACTATTTTATTTCTAGAGCATAATGATTACAATCCCTAAGTATTCTAGCCCTAAATAACTAATCTAAGCCTATATTAAGAAAACCTACATTCGAACTTTCTTAAGGTTTGAGAGAGGGAGATGGGGGTTTATAAATCTACCCTAAATTACATTTTAAATAAGTATATACTAATTCCTACACTTTGAAAATAAAACAGTATTAAAATATGTACGATACTTGATTGCATTTCTAACTGTTCCTAGCGAATTAATTAAGAAAAATGGTCGGTAGACTTACCCATCGGCTACTGCATCCACTGACTGACGCGAGTCCCTTACTTTGCCAGGGTTAATTACTAAACTTGACCTACATTTCCACTAACTTAACTGTACTAACATACCATAGTCTAAATGCAGAGATTTTACAGTTAGCCTTGAAAACTTTGTTCTTAAATATAATATGTCTAAAGCTTTATTTCAACAACGTTTTATTTGAATAATTAAAATAATCTATGAAATAATTAAATATCTATGTAAAATACTCTATGTATTCATAACACCATGTTTTGTTTTTTCGCAACGAAACTGGATACAAACAATATGATTAACAAAAGAAATATATATTCCTTAAATCTAGTAAAATGGGACATTAAATTCGACTTGCTGAGGAATTCGCATAGTTTACAGTCCCTGCGTGACGGACTTTCTGGTCTGGTAAATGGATGAGTTGATACTATGCTTTTACATCATTATGATATAAAATTACTAAGCCATGTACTAGACTGGTCATGATACAAACCACTTCCATTTGAAAGAGCCTGTAATTGCTTTTATGAGCTTAACGCATCTCTTGCCACAATAAAATGAAAACTGGGATGAGTTTGGCAGCACACAGATGTCAGTTGTGTGATATAAAAAGAATTTACTGTTTATTATCCTTATGGGCTCATTGTGACACAGCGTGAAATGTTTTCCATGTAATAACACCTGTACATAATCACGAATCTCGCTTCAATTATTACCATTAACTAGTACGAGGCTGCATAAGTTTATGGCATGTTGATATTGTTGCTTAATGTTTATACACTTCTCAAAATTCGGCTCGACTATAGATTAGGTCTCACTATGGTACATTATTCAGTATTCATATAATACTGTGATATATGACCGATTTTTTTCCCCCTTTACGTTATTTCGGCATAAATGAACACACAGACGTTGTTTAAAATTTCACTTAACACTTTATTTCTTTCTACAAATTAACCGTAAACTTTTTATCACAATTTTCATAAGTAATGCCACGAGTGAATTTATCTAGAGAATTTGGAAATCAAGAGTGACATTTGTTAGGATTATTTAACGAATAAAATTAAGCTGTTTGCTCACAAATGATTATTTAAATATAGTTATTTTAAAATATTTATATATTTAATGTAAACGGCGATGTTTGAAAACAAATGAGGACGATTGGTACACTTCATCTGCTTCATTTGTTCATCACTAGATCATATTATTTATTGCCAAAGGAACGCAATATTGTTAGAATGCACGCTAGTGGAGAAAAAATGAAACACATCAAACTGTATATTAATTAATTTCTGATGTCCTATGACAATTATATTTTTCTGGATTGTTACCTGGGAAAAAAACATTTAAGAAAGTGCAAACAGTGGTTTCTTTTTTTGGTGGTACAATCAATTGTTACAAATGTTTTTATGTTAACTCCCGCATGCGCTACTTGTTGACATTCATGCACTATATATACAATCTGGTAGCCGTATTTATTACAAAGTCAGTCACTGTAAAATAATGGTACGGCCTATTCAGAATGTTAAAAAGGAGGTGCTTTGTTTATTATGATAAACTTTAGTTGATAAATTCTAGGAAAAACACGACTGTGATTGGTTATAAATAAAAAATCATTGAAATGTGATTGGTCATTGACTCCCATTTGGGGCAAGAGTTAAATAGTCACTGAAAATTAATCTTCTTTCAATATTTATCTCAGTCACAATTATTTCACAGTCATTGACGAATCCGTTCACCACAATGTATCTTACACTTAACCCTCGTCGTCCAACACAAGGCTGACAGCCCGGCCTTTGTCCTCGCCGCGTATTATATAGGCGCGATGAATTTTCTGGATTTAGGTTCGAGACGCTTCAAACCGTAGAAGCCTCTGGCCACCGATCTTTCCCGAAAGGGAAGGGAGATGTTGGCAGAGACGTCTGGAATTTTGGTAATTTGCGTGGGTCTTTCGACTCGCAAGTCAGCGACTCGTAAATCTATTCTGACCAATGTGAGACCAATATTCTCACCTTGCCCGCGTAATTTAAATGTCGCCATTACGACGCGTCACAATACTATTTACCTTTTTCGGTTCCTAATAACGTTTCCTACAATTCTAACATTTTTTAACGATTCTTAAAAGATTTGTTTTACAATTAAGTATTTATTTATGTGTGCGAAATTCCTCAATTTCTTCTAAGTTCTACATAACCGTTTCAGTGAAGCATTCTCGTTCCATGTTTTTATATGACATCCCCAAGGTTCTCTTCCCTTGAGGACGGTGCTGAAGCATAGATTTTGGAAGAATATTACGATTTATTCGTTGCTTGCGAGTTTTCCACTTTTATTTATAAATTGTGAGATTGGTTTTAATAGAAGTGCATGCATGATATCTTATTTTTTTTCAATTTATGCAAGTGTATTCAATGTACTTAAGTTATATAAATCTTACTATTATTGTGTGAAAATAAAATAAAAATGGGCTATTTTTATAACATGTGATCCGACGTTTTAAATTATTCATAAACTCTTGTCAAAGTTTATTCCCAGGGTTCCATTTTTCGAATTATTTCCCACCATTAGCAATGATTTTTACATGTATGTTTTCTAACGATTAGTTCAATGTACTTTCTATAATATTTAAAGACATATGTAGCATGATTTAAACGAATTTATAAGCAAAAACAAAGCCGTGGTCTAATGCAGCCAATATAGAATATGTATTAATTAACTTACACATACTGTATACTTCAGAATTTCAGAACATACTATTTATTTCTGGGCATTTCATTCTTAAATTTGCGTTAGAATAGCTTTTAAGTGGGTCTTTCACAGGTTAGAGTACTTAAATTGCGTTAGGATAACTTTTAAGATCGTTAAATATAGTGTATATGTTCGCTGCATCCCGTGATTCCATAATGTTCGCGCATGCGCATGGTGTATGGTTGGAAGTTAGACAAATTTTTCGCGTCATATATTGTAAATAATTCCCTTTCTTTAATTTTAGCAAATGTTTATTTATTTTAACGCATAAAAAATATGATTTTCAATTTTTTTTTATCATAAGTAATGCCACGAGTGATTTCCAACTTACCTAGAGAATTTAGAAATAAAGAGTGGCATTTGTTAGGACTATTTAACGAATACAATTAAGCTGTTTACTCACAAATCATTATTTAAATATAATTATTTTAAATTATGTATATATTTAATGTAAACGGTGATGTTTGAAAACAAATCAGAAACGATTATTATGCTTCATTTATTCGTCACTGCAACCAGATCTTATCATTTATTGCCAAATGATCGCAAAATTGTAAGAATGCACCCCAGTGGAGAAATTTATAACCAACATTATAGGTTATTAATTAATTTCTGATGTCCTTTGATGTAAATATGTCAATTATATATTTCTGGAACGTAAATTCCTGGAAAATAATACTTTAAGAAAGTGCAAACAGTGTTTTTCTTGTGGTATAATCAATTGCTACAAATGTTTTTTTATTACATCCCACAAGCACTATCTGCTAACATTAGTGTACTATATATACAATCTGGTAGCCACACGCAGTCACTGCAAAATAATATTATAACCTATTCAGAATGTTAAAAAGGAGCTTGATTTTAAAGTGATAAAATTAAATTGATAAAATCGAGGTGAAAAACGACTGTGATTGGTTGTAAATAAAAATAATTGAAATGTGATTGGACATTGACTTCCATTTGTGGCATGAGTTAAATAGTCACCTAAGAATCTGTACCCTAGTTATTACTGATTTTATTTGAAGCCGCGTAGGCCATGAAGGAAATTATTTTCCCCATAGTTTATTGCGATGGATTTAATGGGCCTACGTCGTCTCGGTATATGCGTGGCTTGTAAATTAATATGACATAAAACAAAAAAAATCGTAATACTTTTAACTTGCGTTTATTTTTACGGCTAAAAAATATGTCAGTATACGCTACAAGCCGGAAGATACTCATAAATGCCAGTATTTATAAACTGCTTGAACCTTCTGCCTGCAGCATGGCCCTGGGTAGACTCATCCTCTAACAGAAATGAGTTTCAGGCACTTGTTCGGGGGGTAAAGGCGGACATCGCAACCGGCTGACATCTCTTGCCGATTGTCTATATAGGTGGGAGTCTTAACCTCCCATTACCTCGAAGGCCTCTAGTGGCATCTCCTTGTTTTACAGTTTACCGATAATTCTAAATACACAAAATTCAAATTGCAGAACTTAATTACGTTATGTATACAACGCCGGGCCTCATTCCGAATGACATGTATGTTCCCCTTGGCGACATGTTTGAATTTAACCTCTGTATACAAGCCAGTAGTCGGCTCTGGTGGACTAGTGATCAAGTTTTTGCCTCTACTCCGGACGGTAGTGGGTTCAAACCCGGCCGAGGTCGATGGATTTTTAGGATGGGATAATCCAAGGGTCGATTTCTCCAGGAGGGGTTTTAACCCTTAAATGGTCGAAACAGTTTGTTATTTAAATGTTTCGGACCACAGTGAAAAAAAATTATGTAAAACTCTTAAGTTATTATATATATATCTTCAACTCGTGTCCAACTTAGGGTCGGGTCGAGGGATGAGATGAGATGAAGCTCATATATATATGTGTGTGTGGGTGTGTGTGTGCATGCGTGCGTGTTTGTTTGTGTGTGTGTGTTTGTATGTGTGTGTGTTTGAGTGTGTATGTATATATGTTTGTGTGTATGTGTGTGTGTGTTTATGTGAGTGTATGTGTGTTTGTATGTGTGTTAGTTTGTTTGTTTGTATGTGTTTATGTGTGTGTTTTGTGTGTGTGTTTTTTATGTGTTTATGTGTGTGTGTTTGTGTTTTTGTGGGTGTTTGTGTTTTTTGTGTGTTTGTGTGTGTTTTGTGCGTGTGTGTTTGTGTGTGTGTGTTTATGTGAGTGTATGTGTGTTTGTGTGTGTGTGTGTGTTTGTGTGTTTGTATGTGTTTTGTGTGTTTTTGTGTTTGTGTTTGTGTGTGTTGGTGTGTTTATGTGTGTGTGTTGTGTGTTTTTGTGTGTTGTTTGTGTTTTTGTGTGTGTTTGTGTTTTTTGTTTTTTTTTTGTGTTTTTGTTTTCTTTCTTTTTTTGTTTTTTTTTTTTTTTCTTTTTTTTTTTTTGTTTCTCTTTTTTTTCTTTTTTTTTTTTTGTTTTTTTGTATGTGTTTGTGTGTGTGTTTGTTTGTGAGTGTTTGAGTTTTTTGTGTTTGTGTGTTTTTGTGTGTTGTGTTTGTTTTTGTGTTTGTTTTTTGTGTGTTTTTGTGTTTGTTTTTTTTTTTTTTGTGTTTTGCTTTTTTTTTTGTTTTTTCTTGTTTGTTTTTGTGTTTTTGTTGTTTTTTGTTTTTTTTTTTTTGTTTTTTTGTTTCTGTATTTCTGTTTTTTTGTTTTGTGTTTCTGTGTGTTTGTGTTTTTTGTGTGTTTGTGTGTGTGTGTTTGTGTGTGTGTTCTGTGCAGTGTCTCTGTGTGTTTGTGTGTGTTTATGTGAGTGTATGTGTGTTGTTGTGTGTGTATTTGTGTGTGTGTTTTTGTGTTTGTGTGTGAATGACAAGGGTACCGGCCGACCACGCCTGACGCACCATCATTCATAAGTTAATACTGTATATTGTTACGAAATTTGAGCAAATTAAAATAATTTCTACTCGTTTGTATTTTTATAGTTTTATAAACAGTATTAAAGTAATGAGGCGGCTCCGTGGTGTAAGAGATTAGACGCTCCCCTCTCACTACTGGGTCTCGGCCACTCCATGTGGGTTTCGTGGTTGACGAAACGGAGCTTGGGCAGGTATTTCTCGGGATTTCTCCCGTTTCCCCTGCTACAATTTCATTACACCATTTCTCCGTACTAATCTCATCCATTGCATTTCATTTCGTTCATCTGCCTTTGTGATGGTTCGTCACGCGTTATCGGCCGGTATCCTTGTCATTCACAGACCTCTATATAGGGACTTCATCTCATCTCATCCCTTGATCCGACCCTGAATTGGACACGAGTTGAGGATAATTTTTTATGTTATTAAATAAATGAAACCGTTGTGATTTTAGGATACATTGCAAATTAAGGATTAAGCCGTGAATCCTGAGTCTGAAGATGTTCAGGCTCGTAAAAGAACCGCAAGCTTGAATAAAAATACCTCTGTGCAAAATTTAATCGACATTCATCCATCCAAATAATACCTTAGTTACCTATTATATTATATCTCATTGAGGCGATGTGCTAACCACATATCACTCATTGAAATCTGTAGGTAAATAACTAAATTAGTACGGTTAATAAACTCCTGCTAGTGAGTACCACAAGGGAAGAACGGGGTAATACATACAAACTAGTGTTTATAACTTATTTAAAAGTGTGATTGTCATTTTCGAACCGACGCCTATTGATTCGATTTTTATACGGAAGATGGTTTGTTCGATTTATACGAAGAATAGAGCATGAATATTGTTACATGTCGCATAGCGTCGTTTGAATTGCGTCCATGGCGAGTTAGATGACCCGCACAGCCGGCAGAATTGTCTGGAGTGTGTTGCCAGATGGTTCTACCGGTGTCTCTTCTTTGGAGAAAGATCCATGCTAGAGGATTCTGGGCATCGAACTGCCTAGAAGCTGTTTCTGGAAATTTCCTTGCGCCTTATAAAAGGGCAGAGGCAGGAGACCGCAGTCAGTCTGCGATAGCGAGTCTTGTGGTAAATAATAGTATCTGTGTATAAAATGAATATCAAGAGGAGTTTAAAATCAAATTGATAAAATGGATAGGATGTGCCAATAATTGAAATAAAATTTAATTTTTACTTTTGAATTGATATAATAGTCATTACTTTATTGGCAATGTGTTATAATTAAAAATACACGATACGCTTATTTCTGCCGGAAACAAAATGGAAGCTTTATTTGTACAAATGCATATCATCAATAGCTTTTTTATGTTATATTAATAACAAAGTGTGCATTTTATTTGAATCTATGGAATAAAATAATCATGTGAAATGTTTCGAATATTGCCATCGGATACCATTTTTTAAAACTTTTTGATAGAGTTTAATTGTATTATGAACTTTTGTTTAATTAAAAAAACACCGAACAAAAATGGCGTGTTCATTACATTCTCACAGAATATAATAATTAATTTAACTGTAAAGTTCAGTCATGAGGCCCTCTCTTCCCCTCTACAGTGCTTATATGATAACTGAAAATATAAAATATAATTAAGATAAAAAGAAATAAAATTAAAATGCTAATATTAAGTACGCTTAACCGACAATTAGGCGCAAGCCTATAAGGTCATTAATCTATCAGTCAACTGCTAGGCTAGCATTCACATATACACCGTGTTCCAAAATTATGAATGGGTTTTCAAAGTTGTTTAACTTCCCTTACATGGTATATATAAGAACAAAACTTACATGGGATTAAAGAGAAACTCTTCAAAATTCCATAACATACGTACTTTATTAGGCCCTCTCTTCCCCTCTACAGTGCTTATATGATAACTGAAAATATAAAATATAATTAAGATAAAAATAAATAAAATTAAAATGCTAATATTAAGTACGCTTAACCGACAATTAGGCGCAAGCCTATAAGGTCATTAATCTATCAGTCAACTGCTAGGCTAGCATTCACATATACACCGTGTTCCAAAATTATGAACGGGTTTTCAAAGTTGTTTAACTTCCCTTACATGATATATATAAGAACAAAACTTATATGGGATTAAAGAGAAACTCTTCAAAATTCCATAACATACTTTATTAGGCCCTCTCTTCCCCTCTACAGTGCTTATATGATAACTGAAAATATAAAATATAATTAAGATAAAAATAAATAAAATTAAAATGCTAATATTAAGTACGCTTAACCAACAATTAGGCGCAAGCCTATAAGGTCATTAATCTATCAGTCAACTGCTAGGCTAGCATTCACATATACACCGTGTTCCAAAATTATGAACGGGTTTTCAAAGTTGTTTAACTTCCCTTACATGATATATATAAGAACAAAACTTACATGGGATTAAAGAGAAAAAATTCAAAATTCCATAAACATACGTACTTTATTAGGCCTCTCTTCCCCTCTACAGTGCTTATATGATAACTGAAAATATAAAATATAATTAAGATAAAAAATAAATAAAATTTTAAAATGCTAATATTAAGTACGCTTAAACCGACAAATAGGCGCAAGCCTATAAGGTCTTTAATCATCAGTCAATGCTAGGCTAGCATACACAATACAACCGTGTTCAAAATTATGAAACGGGTTTTCAAAGTTGTTTAACTTCCCTTATATGATATATATAAGAACAAAACTATATGGGATTAAAGAGAAAACTCTTCAAAATTCCATAACATACTTTATTAGGCCCTCTCTTCCCATCATAACAGTGCTTATATGATAACTGAAAATATAAAATATAATTAGATAAAAATAAAAAAAATTAAAATGCTAATATTAAGTACGCGTAACAAAACATTAGGCGAAAGCCTATAAGGTCATTAATCTATCAGTCAACTGCTTGGGCTAGCATTCACATATACACCGTGTTCCCAAAAACTGAACGGTTTTCAAAGTTGTTTGAACTTCCTTACATGAATATATAATAAGAACAAAACTTACATGGGATTAAAGAGAAACTCTTCAAAATTCCATAACATACTTTATTAGGCCCTCTCTTCCCCTCTACAGTGCTTATATGATAACTGAAAATATAAAATATAATTAAGATAAAAATAAATAAAATTAAAATGCTAATATTAAGTACGCTTAACCAACAATTAGGCGCAAGCCTATAAGGTCATTAATCTTATCAGTCAACTGCTAGGCTAGCATTCACATATACACCGTGTTCCAGAATTATGAACGGGTTTTCAAAGTTGTTTAACTTCCCTTATATGATATATATAAGAACAAAACTTACATGGGATTAAAGAGAAACTCTTCAAAATTCCATAACATACTTTATTAGGCCCTCTCTTCCCCTCTACAGTGCTTATATGATAACTGAAAATATAAAATATAATTAAGATAAAAATAAATAAAATTAAAATGCTAATATTAAGTACGCTTAACCAACAATTAGGCGCAAGCCTATAAGGTCATTAATCTATCAGTCAACTGCTAGGCTAGCATTCACATATACACCGTGTTCCAAAATTATGAACGGGTTTTCAAAGTTGTTTAACTTCCCTTACATGATATATATATATATAAGAACAAAACTTACATGGTATTAAAGAGAAACCCTTCAAAATTCCATAACATACTTTATACGTGTTCGATGTGAGCACCTTTCGTTACACGGCACACATCTAGCCGATAGTAGAATTCCACGCAACCCTTGGTCAGCATATTTACATCAACAACGATCCTTCTTCTCAAGTCTGGAAGATCGACGGGAAGTGGTGGTACATACACATGGTCCTTCACATACCCCCACAGGAAGAAATCACAAGGTGTTAGATCGGGAGACCATGGAGACCATCGGGAATAAACCATGGCATGCTGTGACATTCTCGAATCTTTCATTTGGTGTTTGTGGACGTCCTGGACTTTTCGTTTTAGAGATACATCCGGTTGTTTCTAACTGTCTATACTCTTATTTGTCGGAGGATCAATTCCAAATTGCCGTCGGAAAGCTCGCTGCACTGCAACGATGGAACCAGATCTCGCAAATTGCAACACACAGAATGACTTCTGTTCAGGAGTCGTCATTTTCACAAATTTAACGTTGTGAGGTAATGATGACAAAACTGAAAATATATAAAACAATTATTCTACCAGTTATATTATATGGGCGCGAAACATGGACTCTTACTTTAAGAGAGGAAAGGAGATTACAAGTATTTGAGAATAAAGTACTTAGGAAAATTTTTGGACCAAAGAGAGATGAACAGACAGGTGAATGGAGAAGACTACATAACAATGAACTACATGGTCTTTACAGGAAGCCAGATATAATAAGAATAGTTAAGTCTCGTAGACTGCGATGGGCAGGACATGTTGCACGTATGGGGAATGAGAGACTTGCATGGAAGCTTCTTGTAGGAAGGCCAGAGGGAAAACGCCCAGTTGGTAGACCAAGAATGAGGTGGGAGAATAACATTAACTATGATTTGAGGGAAGTGGATTATACAGGGAATGATTGGAAAGCATTGACTCAGGATAGGGATGTATGGAGAGCTTATGTCCGTGCGGCCATGAACCTACGGGTTCGATAGTGCCAGTGAGTAAGTAAGTAAGTAAGAGGTAATGATGACAAGAAACAAATTACTGCAATATTATAATGATATTTTCACAATATCATTATAATATTATAATATGATCCATTATTGGAACGGTGTTAAATTATTTAACATTTTCCAATACTGTTATTTTAACACAGTTCCAATAATGGATCATATTATAATGATATTGTGAAAAGAAAAATTAATGTGTGAACCAGTTTGTGCCAGGTGTAGAATCGTGTAGTGGGCTGCACACTAGTCTGGAGAACTAGAGGTCCACGGTTCGATTCCTGGTTCACACATTAATTTTTCTTTTTACAATATCATTATAATATTGTGTTAAAATAACAGTATTGGAAAATGTTAAATTAGTGCATATAGGATATAAAACTTTCGCAGTTTTTCTTTCATTATAGCAAATAATCACGCATCCAATTTAGTATATAAAGCTATACCAACTACTTAAAAACCCGTCCATCATTTTGGAACACGGTGTATTAATCAGAGTGAATCATCTAGCTAGTATATGGGTGATATGTGGTAAGCATGTTGGTTTCCCCAGTCATTATAACTGTTGAAGGCTTATTTTCAAAACGGTTCCTGGGTTTTTCATAATTCTGAGATAAATCTAAATATGCTATTTTGCTATAAACAAGAGTCAATATGATTAATGTAGTCATCTTAAATTAAAATTTGTAGTGATAGCGAGGATATACTAAGGGCCAACACGAATTCTCCATTGAGTGACCCTAATAAATTGGGACTGGAAGTAAACATAAAAAATCTAAATATATGTTTACACATATACATGCATTTTAATGAACAGTTAATGACAAATGAGGGAAATATTGAAGAAGTAGTTGAATTGAAATATCTAGGAACAATAATTACAAATGGTAATGACACGCACAAAAAAAATTAACATAGACTCAATTCTGGAAATGCATGCTACTATGCATCACAGGGACTCTTGTCATCCCAAATTCTATCAAAAAACGTTAAATATAAAATATATAAAATTGTTATTCTCCCAGTTCTATTATATGGATTCGAAACACGGACACTTACATGGGAGGAGAAAAAATTACGAGTTTTTTAGAGTAAAGTTCTTAGGAAAATGTTTGGACCAAAGAGAGATGAACAGACAAACGAATGGAGAAGACCACATAACAGTAAGATGCATGAACTTTATAGGAACCCAGATAAGATAACAGTTTAAGTCTCGTATACTGCGATCGCAGGACATGTGACACTCGAAAGGGAATAGATTATAAGGGGACGAATTGTTTAAAAGTAGCTCAGCTAGAATTATATGCAGACATTATTTCCGCGCTTCTTGAACCTAATGGGTTCCATAGTGCCATTAGGTTACTTAGTGATTATATGCAGACATTATTCCGCGCTTCTTGAAACCTAATGGTTCCATAGTGCCATTAGGTTTACTTAGTGATTATTGCAGACATTATTTCCGCGCTTCTTGAACCTATGGTTCCATAGTGCCATTAGGTTTACTTAGTGATTATATGCAGACATTATTTCCGCGCTTCTTGAAACTAATGGTTTCCATAGTGCCATTAGGTTACTTAGTGATTATATGCAGACATTATTTCCGCGCTTCTTGAAACCTAATGTTCCATAGTGCCATTAGGTTACTTGTGATTATATGCAGACATTATTTCCGCGCTTCTTGAACCTAATGGTTCCATAGTGCCATTAGGTTACTTAGTGATTATATGGCAGACATTATTTCCGCGCTTCTTGAACCTAATGGTTCCATAGTGCCATTAGGTTACTTAGTGATTAAATGCAGACATTATTTCCGCGCTTCTTGGAACCTAATGGTTCCATAGTGCCATAGGTTACTATAGTGATTATATGCAGACATTATTATTTCCGCGCTTCTTGAACCTAATGGTTCCATAGTGCCATTAGGTTACTTAGTGATTATATGCAGACATTATTTCCGCGCTTCTTGAACCTAATGGTTCCATAGTGCCATTAGGTTACTTAGTGATTATATGCAGACATTATTTTCCGCGCTTCTTGAACCTAATGGTTCCATAGTGCCATTAGGTTACTTAGTGATTATATGCAGACATTATTTTCCGCGCTTCTTGAACCTAATGGTTCCATAGTGCCATTAGGTTACTTAGTGATTATATGCAGACTTATTTCCGCGCTTCTTGAACCTAATGGTTCCATAGTGCCATTAGGTTACTTAGTGATTATATGCAGACATTATTTCCGCGCTTCTTGAACCTAATGGTTTCCATAGTGCCATTAGGTTACTTAGTGATTATATGCAGACATTATTTTCCGCGCTTCTTGAACCTAATGGTTCCATAGTGCATTAGGTTACTTAGTGATTATATGCAGACATTATTTCCGCGCTTCTTGAACCTAATGTTCCATAGTGCCATTAGGTTACTTAGTGATTATATGCAGACATTATTTCCGCGCTTCTTGAACCTAATGGTTCCATAGTGCCATTAGTTACTTAGTGATTAATAGCAGACACTATTTCCGCGCTTCTTGAACCCTAATGGTTTCCATAGTGCCATTAGGTTACTTAGGATTATATGCAGACATTATTTCCGCGCTTCTTGAACCTAATGGTTCCATAGTGCATTAGGTTACTTAGTGATTATATGCAGACATTATTTCCGCGCTTCTTGAACCTAAGGTTCCATAGTGCCATTAGGTTACTTAGTGATTATATGCAGACATTATTTCCGCGCTTCTTGAACCTAATGGTTCCATAGTGCCATTAGGTTACTTAGTGATGATATGCAGACATTATTTCCGCGCTTCTTGAACCTAATGGTTCCATAGTGCCATTAGGTTACTTAGTGATTATATGCAGACATTATTTCCGCGCTTCTTGAACCTAATGGTTCCATAGTGCCATTAGGTTACTTAGTGATTATATGCAGACATTATTTCCCGCGCTTCTTGAACCTAATGGTTCCATAGTGCCATTAGGTTACTTAGTGATTATATGCAGACATTATTTCCGCGCTTCTTGAACCTAATGGTTCCATAGTGCCATTAGGGTTACTTAGTGATTATATGCAGACATTATTTTCCGCGCTTCTTGAACCTAATGGTGTCCATAGTGCCATTAGGTTACTTAGTGATTATATGCAGACATTTATTTCCGCGCTTCTTGAACTAATGGTTCCATAGTGCCATTAGGTTTACTTAGTGATTATATGCAGACATTATTTTCCGCGCTTCTTGACCTAATGGTTCCATAGTGCCATTAGGTTACTTAGTGATTATTGCAGACATATTTCCGCGCTTCTTGAACCTAATGGTTCCATAGTGCCATTAGGTTACTTAGTGATTATATTGCAGGACATTATTTCCGCGCTTCTTGAACCTAATGGTTCCATAGTGCCATTAGGTTACTTAGTGATATATGCAGACATTATTTCCGCGCTTCTTGAACCTAATGGTTCCATAGTGCCATTAGTTACTTAGTGATTATATGCAGACATTATTTCCGCGCTTCTTGAACCTAATGGTTCCATAGTGCCATTAGGTTACTTGTGATTTATATGCAGACATTATTTTCTGCGCTTCTTGAACCTAATGGTTCCATAGTGCCATTAGGTTACTTAGTGATTATATGCAGACATTATTTCCGCGCTTCTTGAACCTAATGGTTCCATAGTGCCATTAGGTTACTTTAGTGATTATATGCAGACATTATTTCCGCGCTTCTTGAACCTAATGGTTCCATAGTGCCATTAGGTTACTTAGTGATTATATGCAGACATTATTTCCGCGCTTCTTGACCTAATGGTTCCATAGTGCCTTAGGTTACTTAGTGATTATATGCCAGACATTATTTCGCGCTTCTTGAACCTATGGTTCCATAGGTGCCATTAGGTTACTTAGTGATTATATGCAGACATTATTTCCGCCGCTTCTTGAACCTAATGGTTCCATAGTGCCATTGGTTACTAGTGGATTATATGCAGACATTATTTCCGCGCTTCTTGAACCTAAGGTTTCCATAGTCGCCATTAGGTTACTTAGTGATTATATGCAGACATTATTTCCGCGCTTCTTGAACCTAAAGGTTTCCATAGTGCCCATTAGGTTACTAGTGATTATATGCAGACATGATTTCCGCGCTCTTGAACCTTAATGGTTCCATAGTGCCATTACGTTACTTAGTGATTATATGCAGACATTATTTCCGCGCTTCTTGAACCTAATGGTTCCATAGTGCCATTAGGTTACTTAGTGATTATATGCAGACATTATTTCCGCGCTTCTTGAACCTAATGGTTCCATAGTGCCATTAGGTTACTTAGTGATTATATGCAGACAGTATATTCCGCGCTTCTTGAACCTAATGGTTCCATAGTGCCATTAGGAGTACTTAGTGATTATATGCAGACATTATTTCCGCGACTTCTTGAACCTAATGGTTCCATAGTGCCATTAGGTTACTTAGTGATTATATGCAGACATTAGTTCCGCGCTTCTTGAACCTAATGGTTCCATAGTGCCATTAGGTTAACTTAGTGATTATATGCAGACATTATTTCCGCGCTTCTTGAACCTAATGGTTCCATATGCCATTAGGTACTTAGTGATTATAGTGCATGACTTATTCCGCGCTTCTTGAACCTAATGGTTCCATAGTGCCATTACGGTTACTTAGTGATTATTGCAGCCTTATTTCCCGCGCTTCTTGAACCTAATGGTTCCATAGTGCCATTAGGTTACTTAGTGATATATATGCAGACATTATTTCCAGCGCTTCTTGAACCTAATGGTTCCATAGTGCCATTAGGTTACTTAGTGATTATATGCAGACATTATTTCGCGCTTCTTGAACCTAATGGTTCCATAGTGCCATTAGGTTACTTAGTGATTTAAAGAATGTTCTGAAGTCAAATTCTACAAGGATTAATCCCCAAAAAATGCACAGCATTTTCGAAAGTTGGACCAAAAATTATCTTTTTTCGAGCAAGTGTAATAAGTTTATATATATATATATATATATATATATATATCCATCCTCTTCTTCTTCGTCAGGCTCTACGACTTCCAGTGGAATGTCTTGGCCTTCTCAACCAGTTTACGCCACTTCTTCCTATCTTGTGCAGTGGATTTCAAATAAAAAATCCCCATCTCTCTCAAATCTTCAATTACGTCATCTTCCCACGATCCTTGGGTCTTCCCCTTGGTCTTGTTCCTTGTGGCTTCCAATTCAAAATATAATTCCGGCAATCTTCCCTTTGGCATTCTTAGTGTATGTCCAAACCATTGTAATCTTTTGGATTTGATGAAACTAACTATATTTTCTTTATTATTCTTGAGGTATAATTCGTCATTCCTTCTCAACCTCCAATTTCCATTTTCCTTTACTGGACCTAGCACTCTTCTAAATATTTTCCTCTCTCAAACGTTAATAGTCTTAGTTTATCTGTCTTCTTTTAGTACCCAGGTTTCAGCTCCATAACATATGATTGGTCTTATTATTGCTGTATATAATTTGAATTTACATTTTTTTATATTAATTTGCTTTTGAATATATCGAAATTAGCAAAATATGCTTTATTCCCTTGCGATATTCTTGTTTTGATCTCTTCTTCAACAGTATTATTATCGTTTAGTATTGTACCTAGGTACTTAAAGGAGTTAATTTGATCAATACAGTCACTATTTATAGTTAGTTCAGTCAAATTTGTTTTATTTCTCATAATATATCCATCCATCCATAGTAATTTTGCCCAAGGACAGGTCTTTCATTGCAATCATATTATTTTCATGCTATGCTTTGCAGCTTTACTAGGGAATTATAGGTGTGGTAGCTTCCCGTTGCTTTCCACACCCGTGAAGGATAATGATGATGGCCGGGTGATTTTCGGGGACCGTTTAGCGCTAAGCTTACTGACATTTTTCTTAAAGGTGAGGAAAAACCCCGAAAAAATATCACCATATGTATATGTCCACCGCTGTGGTCTCGAGGTAGCGTGCTGCCTTGTCACGCAGCGGCCCGGGTTCGATTCCCGGTCGGGACAGGCTCCTGTGTGAGGTTTTTTTCGGGGTTCTTCCTCAGTTGTAAGACAAATGTCAGGAATCTTAGGGTCCAACGGTCCCCGAAAATCATCCGGCCATCATTATCATCCTTATTATTATCATCATCCTTCACCTGTGTGGAAAGCAATGGGAAGCTATCACACCTATAATTCCCTAGTAAAGCTGCAAAGTATAGCATGAAAATGCTATAATTGCAGCGAGAGACCTGCCTTCGGGCAGAATTACTATATATATATATATATATATATATATATATATATATATATATGTGTGTATATGTATATGTATATCTTAATATATAAAAATTACGTGTCACGTTGTTTGTCCGCGATGGAATCCTAAACTACTGAACCGATTTTAATAAAATTTTGCACACTGTGTGCTGTTTGATCCAACTTCAGACCTACGGTTGTTTATAACTAAATGTATAGTCGCATTATTTTTTATTGCAAATTATTTATTATTTAACAAAGAGTTATAATTATCTGTGAGTTCCATACGATTCTAACAGATGACTGTGTAAGGTAATTGGTTTATTATTTAACCAGGTGGCTGTGCTTTTTGTTGCAACCGCGAATTTCAATTGAATTACAAATATTGATTATTTCATAATTTAAGTGTGTTCAGGTTTATTTTATTTTCAATATATTGATAATAATATTAATTTCGTGTGTAAGTATTAGTTTAAAGTAATTTGGCTGAAAGACAGCAACTTAATTTAAACTTAACTGGACCGACAAGGGGTATTGAACAATACGGCGAATCAGTTCTAGAGACCATGAATGATAACATATCAAGTGAATTTCCGCAAATTGGTATAGGCCTATGTGACATAAATCTTGCATTTAAGAAGAATGTCAATTTAAAAACATATGAAGGTCCTAAGGAACGGAATAACCGAACCGTAAGTAAGTCTGTTATAATAATATGCCTAATATTACAGAAACAATCTCCGTGCCTCAATTAAATGAAAAACAAGATGACTATAATATATCACAAGATATTACTATACAGAGACTTCCTGATGATGATGAGAATCCAAACTGCCAACAAGTTCGTAGAAAAAAACGAAAGTATAATGAAATCAGCAAGCCTCCTCAAAATATTCCATCAATAAATGTATATAATCCTTATGATACACTTATGGATGATACTGACAATGCAGACAACATAAATTCATCTCAATCAACAAAACCACTTCCACATAAACCACCACCCATATTTATACCGGGTGTAGTTAACGCACCAGAACTAAAAAAGTGTGTAAAACAAAAACTTTATGATTTAGATTTCTCACTTAGTTAGTTTACTACAACATAATTTAATGTATACCTTAGCCACAGCAACGCGTGGCCGGGACTTTATATATATATATATATATAAAACAGTCGGATTAGTTACACTATTTATAACTCAAGAACGGCTGGACCGATTTTTATGATCTTTGATTTGTTGGATTTGTTTCCACCCCGAATAGCAGATAACTATTAAAACATCGGAAAAATTAACGTAAAAATATTTAAAGGCGATACGACGTTCGCCGGGCCAGCTAGTATATATAATGTAAAAACAGGAGTGTGTATTAATATATAAGATATATTAAAGGTTATATTCCATATACAAATATTAAATTTATATCATTCCTAAATATTAACAAACGCTAACAAACAAAAAGTAAGTTTTGATACAAAAAAGGAAAAGAGGAGTTTTGAAAATAAACTTATCAAGTACGTATGATAGGTGATTTTATCATTTCTAAATTGATTGATCACTTGTTTTTTTGAGTCTGAACACGTAATTGTTTTAGTTTTATATAGTCTGTGACGTGTATTAATAAAAATTAAGGTCCCATGTTTATTGAATCTTGAAGAGTGTGATATTATTTTGGTTGTGCAGGGTTCTTGCGAACGCGGCCGGGAGCAGATCACGAGGGCTCAGCAGGCGGGAACCTGGGCCTGCGCGACATACTAGCAGCTCTGCAGTGGGTGAGACAAAACATCGCGGCATTCGGAGGAGATCCCACCCGCATCACAGTTCTCGGCCACGACACTGGAGCCGCTCTTGTCAACCTCTTGCTCATTTCAAAACCTGCCAAAGGTATGAGAGATTACTGCTTTCCTTTAACCCAGACAGTATTATGACCTATATTCACTCTAATGGCAGGAACATAAAATGCATTGTTTAAAACCGTTGAGGTGTATAGTCATACAATTAAATTTAATTAAAATTTACCTTCTTAGGTCAGAGCCGTCATCCTTAACTTATAAAAAAGATATGTGTGCTTTTTTTTTTTGCCTGCAGGCCTTTCAGAATCTCTATTCCATCTTCAGCAAGTCTTTCTTCGCTACATTTATTGATTTTCTAGTGACAACACTACATTAAGACCAGCACCGAGAACATCAATAAATGTAGCGAAGAAAGGCCTGCTGACGATGGAATAGAGGTTCTGAAAGGCCTTCAGACAAAAAATCACACATATCTTTATTATAAGTTGAGGACGACGGCTCTGACCTAAGAAGGTACATTTATTTTAAGAACATAAACTTAATCATTATTTTCCTAAGCGATTACAAAGGTTCGATAGAGCTTACCAATATCTGTCAGTTGATTGTCCAGTTTGAAGTGATGAGCGGTATTCGAGGTGGTGCCGTCCATATATTTTTCTCATTGCAGAGAACACAACTAGGAGTAGGTGTCATCCCAATATATATTTTTTTTTCCATTAGGAATATTCCACAGTACAGTGTTTCTCCTTCAACCCAAAGTGATTTGTCGTTAGAGGTTCCTGTCTAAAGCATTTTCTTCCCTCAAATCTGTAGTTTCCATACTTCTCCTCATTCCATCTATCCAACGTTCTCTAGGTCTCTTCCCCTTCTTCCATTAGCTTTCCAATTAAGGATATTTTTGGTATTCTCTCTTCTTCCATTCTTATGAGGTGTCCATACCATTTCAAACTTTTTTCTTCTATTTTTTCTATTTTTTTTTCAACCTACATAATTTCCCGTATTGTGCTGTTTCTGACCTTATCCCTTCTTGAAATTATTTCTACTACTAACAGCTTGTTGGCTTGTTTTCTACTTACTGTCCAGGTTTCGGACCCACATAATAAAATGCTTTGTAACAGAACTTGAAATATAGTTATCTTCGTTTTGTATATTATATTTCTATTCCAGAGCACTGAGTTCTACATATCAATAACAATAATAACAATCATAATAATAATCTTTATTAGGAATTTTTTTCTACAATACAATATTTATCCTTCAGTACAAATGAATTTTGCTCTGCCACAGATTTCTATCCTCAGCATCTTCTTCTTTGAGGTCTCTGCTGATCATGTTTCTTCTCACTTCATCCATCCACTGTTACCTGGGTTTTCCCCTCCTCCTCCAGCATCATTCTTGGGATTCTATTATTCTTCGTCCTCTTCAGATGTCCGATACCATTTCAATCTTCGTCCTTCTATTACTTCTGTAATATTATGTTTAACATTCATTATTTCTCTAATTTTCTGGTTACGAATTTTCTCCTTTCTTGATTTTCTTGCTGCCATTCGCCAAAAATCCATCTCTGTTGTCAATAATAATTATTTATTTATTTATATACAGAATTTTAATGTTTACACATCTTTCTATGCCTAAAGTTTTATTTTTCTTCTCCACTCGTCTCTCTCCATCCAATCCATGTCCTCCACTCCCCTTGCTCTCATTCCAGTTCTTATTTCCTGCATCCACGAGTTTCGAGGTCTTCCTCTCCTCCTTCTTCCAGGTGGACACCATTCCAATGTTTTCCTGGGTAATATTTCTTCTTGCATTCGTCGTACGTGCCCATACCAATGTAATTGTTTATACCGTATATAATCTATTATTGAATAACCAACATTCATTTTTTCTCTTATGACAGTATTTCTTATTTTGTCTAATTTTGAACATCTTGCTGCTCTCTTCAAGAAATCCATTTCCATCGACATACGTTTTTGTTGAATTTGCAAATTTCAGCTCCATATGTGATAGTACTTCTCACTATTGAATTATATATTTGTAACTTATTTTTCCTGGTTATATATCTGTTCCATAAGACTCAATTCATCATTGCTGTTATTGCTCTACCTTTATTTATTCTGTTCTTAATATCACTTTCTTGTTTATCCTCTTTATCTAATTTTACTCCCAGATACTCAAATTCTTCACATCCTCTAATATACCCCTTTTTATCTTCTAATATCAAATCTTCGGTGTCAATAATAATAATAATAACAATAATAATAATGTTGTTGTTGTTTATTAGGAATTTTTCTACAATACCACGCTAAATAAAATAAAATAAATAATTCCTACAAAGTTTTGTAAATTTTACTCCTCCATAAATTCCTATTTTCTGTATGACTTTCTGTTAATCCTCTCAACATCATGCTCCTATGCACTCCTTGAATCCACTGTTCTTTTCGTCTTCCCTTTCTTCTGTTGCCCTCCACTTCAAAATTTAATATAATTTTACTTACCCTGCCATCTGACATCCTCTTTAAATGGCCAAACCATTTCAGTTTTCTTTCTTCAATAACTAGTAGAACAATTTTTTGGACATCCATTATTTCTCTGATTTCAGTATTTCTACAATAATAATAATAATAATAATAATATTCTTTATTTTGAATTTTTTCTATAATACACGTTTTCCTACAACCCATTGTAAATTTTACATCTCCATAAATTCTTATTCCCTGCATCACTCTCTGTTAATCCTCTCAACGCCATGCTCCTATGCACTCCTTGAATCCACTGTTATTTTCGTCTCCCCTTTCTTCTGTTGCCCTCCACTTCAAAATTTAATATCATCTTAGCTACCCGGTTATCTGACATCCTCTGTACATGGTCAAACTATTTTAGTCTTGTGTCTTCAATAACTTGTAGAACAACTTTTTGAACATCCATTATTTCTCCCTCTCCGTGGTATCTTTACCTTGTCGTAGTGAAGTGGCTTATGTGCTTAAATAATCCTGAGAGCTATGGCGGCGGTAGCATTGCTGCCGATAGGGTTACCCATGCCGGACTGGTCGAAGGTGTTAAGCTAGACGAAAAGAGTGACGATGTTTCACCGTAAAAAATACAACCGTCAAGAAATGCGGACATGGGTTCAACTGGGGTAAAATTTTCCGGAGGTCAAATAGTCCCCCATTCGGTTCTCCGGGTGGGGACTACTTCAGGGAACTCATGCCAAAGGCTCAAACATAGGGACATGTTCCTAGGGACATGTTCCTAGGAACATGGAATGTTAGGACTTTACAGTAGCGGGACGCCAGAGGTATTAACCCGTAAATTAGGTAATTTGAGGGAAGTAGATTATACAGGGATAATTGGAATATATTGGTTCAAGATAGGGATATATGGAGAGCTTATATCCGCGCGGCCGTGAACCTATGGGCTCGATAGTGTCAGTGAGTTAGTTAGTTAGTTATTATTTCTCCGATTTTAGTATTTTTAAATTAATAACAATAATAATAATCCATTTCTATAAAATAAAACGAATTACCTAGTAGGAACTTAGGATGTAAAATCTGTCAAATTAAAACAAAGATATCAGTAAGAGTGATAAAACAGGACAAGAAACATACCCAAATTGATCCAGACGCGTGTTTCGTCCTTGGACATGGCATCATCACGGTAATCACACCAAAGCAAAAAAACATTAATTACAAAATTCAAGCATATCAAATGTTTATAAAGAAAATAATTCAAGCAAGAATAAAACTTTACAAAATATAGTAATGAACAGTATGGATCTCTATAAGTTTTATAAACTAGTGCACTCTCAAAATAAAAAAAGACAAGCTGAAAATATATATTATGTAATCCAAAAATTAAATATCCTCACACGACAGGCGTCTTTCTGTAGGGTCAGGGTGATGGGACTCGTAAAAGTACCTTAAAGGGAGAGATTAAATTAAGAATAAGAAATAAAGTTCATATTTAATTAACTTTTGCTCTCCGATTAACACTAAAAGTAAAGTAAAGAAATCCCACTATAGGCCTCGAAAGGCCCTTGGGGTAGTAGAAGGTTAAGGCTCCCACTTTTTCTGGACAATCGGCACTTGATGTCGGCCGGGTTGTCAGCCCTGCGTGTCGGCCGCCTTTACCCCAGAAGAAGAGTCTGGTACTCATTTCCATTAGAGGCTCAGTCGACCCCAGGGTCATAGTGCCGCCAGAAGGTTTGGCTCAGTTTGCGTTAATATAATTTTAATTTTCAGAAAAACAGATGTAAACTATCTACGTTGCACATAGTTTCATTAATCGACGCGTATTATCGAAAAAAAATGTTTTGCTTTAAATTTTGTGTGGATATACTTTTAAGAATAAATTATGCAAGAGTAATTAAAAAGATTTTATCTCACTACTAATGAACGTACAATTGACTTAATTACACTTTCAATTTTTTGTGTCTAAGCGACAGTCACGAAATAAATTATTCTCTGTGAGAAATCTCATACCACACTATCATTAGTAGATTGAATTTGTCTTGATTAGAAATAAACTGCGTCCACCATTTCTTTTAAAATCTGAAGTACAGAAATTAAGAGAAATCTTGAAGAAAAATATTACAATTTTAATACCGGTACCCATAGATATGATTTTATTATTTTTTTAAAAACATCTTATATACTTACTTACTTACTTACTTACTTACTCACTGGCACTATCGAACCCGAAGGTTCATGGCCGCGCGGACATAAGCTCTCCATACATCCCTATCCTGAGCTAATGCTTTCCAATCATTCCCTGTATAATCTACTTCCCTCAAATCATACTTAATGTTGTTCTCCCACCTCATTCTTGGCCTACCAACTGGGCGTTTTCCCTCTGGCTTTCCTACAAGAAGCTTCCATGCACGTCTTTCATTCCCCATACGTGCAACATGTCCTGCCCATCGCAGTCTACGAGACTTAACTGTTCTTATTATATCTGGCTTCCTATAAAGACCATGTAGTTCATTGTTATGTAGTCTTCTCCATTCACCTGTCTGTTTAACCTGGCAAACACAAGTGAAACACATATGTAAAAAGACTTTCTCCATCTTACATTATCTTAGACGTTTAAAGAATTTTCTCCCAGTTTCGTTAAAACAAATCCTTGTGCAGAATCTTGTGTTACCACACTTCGATTATTGTGACATTATATATAATGATCTAAACTATGACTTGTCGCAGAGACTGCAGCGTGTTCATAATGCTTGCGTTCGATTCATTTTCAATATCCGCCGTTATGACCATATTTCCGAACACTTTAATAACCTCTCTTGGCTCCGTCTTACTGACAGACGTAAATTGCACTCTCTTTCCACTACTTTTCAAGCTTCTGAATTCCTACATCCCTACTTACCTGGCGTCTAGATTTGAGAAGTTATCCTCTTACCACAATATTGACACTAGATCACAAGATAGCAGTCTGCTAACAATTCCTCTTCATAGCACTTCCTCCTATTCTACTTCCTTCACAGTAGCCTCTGCCCGCTCCTGGAATCTCCTTCCTCAAGAGATCAGGGGTTGCCGCACACTTGGTACCTTTAAGTCACGCTTATACAGTTACCTGTTGTCTAATAATTAATTTTTCTCTATTTATTTAATTTTATACTATGTCATTAATCTTTTCCTGTTTTTTTATATATATATATATTGTACATATATATTTAATTCGTTAAATTTAGAGTAAATCAAAATACATTATAAATATTAATTGTATTGTATTCATAACTTGTAATCGTTTATATTTATATATATATATATATATATATATATATATATATTGTAATTTAGATTTAAGACTATTTTTTGTTTGTATTTTTTTAAACCTGGTTGAGTGGTAGACAAGGCCTTAAGGCCTTAACTCTGCCAGGTAAAATAAAGCTATTATTATTATTATTATTATTATTATTATTATTATTATTATTATTATTATTATTATTATTATTATTATTATTATGTGTTCATCTCTCTTTGGTCCAAAAATTTTCCTAAGAACAAAAACATCTTATATATAAAAATTAATGTTTGTTTGTTTGTATGTTTGTTTGTTTGTTCGTACTTTATGCGCGGCCATACCGTTGATCCGATTGTGATGGGTTTTTTTTTTTGCAAAATGTTCAGGAAATTCCCGGGATGAACATAGGCTATAAGAGAGTTGTGATACTCAACTCCTACACCCTTAAAATCGCCCTTCGTAGTGGAAAACGTGAGAAAAGTAGCTCTTTGGACGCTTAAATGGCTTACGCTGCCTAAACCATAAGAAATACACAAAATTAATGTACACAGAATTGAATATCTCAAAAAAAGCTCTACAAAAAAGTCCGCGACAGCATATGTTTATCTCTTACGGATAACTCACAAAAAACCATTTTTGTCTTTCATTGATACCAAGAGTCCCTTATCTCTTACGGATAACTCACAATAACCATTTTTGTCTTTCATTGATACCAAGAGTCTCACGCCGTAGCCGAGTGGTTAAGGCAAGAAGTCTTGGCGCGGAACTACGGGAATTCGAGTCTCTACGGGGGAAGAAATGTTTCTCATGGAATTTCGGTCAGTATTGGACCGGTGCACAGTGGGTCAGAAATCAAATCTAACTGGGGAAAAAACTGTTTTGACTCACTCTCATCAATTTATCTTTTTTTTTCACTCTAATATAATTGTTATATGACGGTTCTTAACTTATCTGCAAAGGTGGGTACAATTTAGAAGTGGAAATCCGATATTAGAAGCTCCTATATATCGACTGGACCGCTTTGGATGATTTTTTTCTGTTTGTTTGAGCGGGTCCCTGGATGGTTTAGATTCACAATTGGACTTGGTAGGTTGCGCGGCGATCGGGTTATAGGATTTTTTTTTATGTCAGATGCGTAGCCATCTGCATAATCGTTATGTTCCGACATAACTATGTGACGTCATCATTCACACTTCTTGTGCCATAACAGAAGGTTGTAAGAGGTTTTCTTGCGAACTTATTTAATAATATCTAATTATGTCCTAATTGCTGAATTTTTAGGTAAAAAAGTAACATATTTTTATCGTCCGCCCATGACATTAGAATTGAAAGTTCGGGCAGGACAACTTCTGCCGGGTACACTAGTAGTTTATATTTTACTTAGCAATGCAACATATTTATGCCAGCTACCAGAGGCATACTGTAAATTATCGAATAAGGGAAGAGAATAACGAAAATCTTTATTGTATATAAAAAAAATCAGCTGCGTATGTGGGTCGTCATATTTCAATTCCTTCTGGATTTCTTCGTGTTGAGATTTCCAAAATAAAGTTGAGATTTCTTAGGACAGGTTACTGGCCCGACGTTAAGTATTCCAGTGGTAGGGCTGCTAACTTTCTGTCTCTAATTCAGAATTGCAAATTTAGAAGATAATCTGCAGAAAAGTCTGTATGAACTTAACAAAATTACAGAAAAATATGGATTGAAGATATCTACAGAGAAAACAAAAAGTATGGCACTTCAAGGTGTAGATCCTGTCAGAAGTGAATTTGTACTTGTCAATAAAATTTTGGAGCAGGTGAATAATTTGACATATCTTGGATCCAATATCTCACATGAAGAAGAAAAGGATGTAAATACAAAAATATCAAAATTTTTAAGGTTTTTAGGGTTAATAAATTCTATCTTCAAGCTATACTTAGTCCAAAAACATTCAAGACTAAAAGTGTATAAAACACTGGCTCTTCCAATTCTTTTGTTTGGTAGCGAATTATGGACGTTGAAACAGAAGGATATACAGAGACTTAGATCTGCTGAAATGAGATACCTTCGGAGGACTGCAGCATACACACTATTAAAAAAAATTAAGACATCTTAGTAGAATTACACATGTAACCTTTAAACTAACTAACTAACTCACTGACATTATCGAACCCGTAGGTTCATGGCCGCACGGACATAAGTTCTACATACATCCCTATCCTGAGCTATTGTTTTCCAATCATCACCTGCATAATCTACTTCCCTCAAATCATGGTCCTTTAGAAAACAAAATTTCTGATTACAAGTTAAGATGTATGTTAACATGTTCATCGAATGGAAGATCACAGGATACCCAAACAAATGTTAGGCTGTCAACCTGCAGGAAGAAGAAGACCTGGACGTCCACTCAAAAGACTTTTGGATGGTGTTTCTCTTGAGACTGAAACAGGTCAACAAATGGCCTAAATTCGTGAATGTACTATAATGATGAAGAGCTGCATATGTTTGTGCTCGTAAAACTCTAGAAGTAGTCAGTCGAAGTACAGACAGAAGAAGTAAGTAGAGTAACAGTATTACAAAAGTGTACTATGGAAAATGAAGGGAAAGATAATGTACTGTTGAAGCCTTAGTTTGTTATAGGTTTAATTCCTCATTGAACTTTCTATTATTGTGTAACTACTTAAATATTTTCACTAAATAATAAGAGAAATAAAAAAAAGCTTGTCTTGTAAGCCCATTTTTCCCTTAACAGAGATTTAGTAGCTCTCCCCCTACAGGGAAGAATTTGAACCATACTAATTTAGTTACACTTATTTTCGTATAGATGTCATTTGAGTGGTCCGTGGTCAGCGTTCCGCCTCGTACTGACATCTAGGAAACCAAGGTAGTACTAGGACGGGAAAATTCGGTAAATTTTGCTTGGAGGCCTTTTCATTCAGGCTTAAGGATCTTTTACGAGCCTGAAAATCTTCAGACTCGGGACCCACGGCTTAAAGTACCTCCCGGAGGACTTGCTCCCTGAATTTTTCCATCCTAAAAAAACCATCGACCCCGGCCGGGTTTAAACCCGCGACCCTCGGGACCAGAGGCAAGGAGCATAACCACTAGTCCACTGCGGCCGATTAAAAATAATAACTAATTTAAAGATAAAGGCAAGAAACTATTCCACGCTAGATATATCAATTTATCATAACGGTATCGAGGTATAGTTCCACGCACCCATATAGTTTGTTTTCATAGTTACCAGAATATAACATTGAAGCACTGGTTTGTATTTTTTTTAATGTTTTGATATGAACAATTCAGTAGCTACATTTCTTCGGAATTTCCTGAAAGAACATGTGCATAGTTTTTTTTAATACCGCAGGTTGTCATTTCGACATTTCTGTAGTTCTCTCTTGACATGGCGTACTTGTAACCCACTTCTGAGGTTGGGACGCCTGAAAGGCGGAGTTACGCTGCCCCTATGATATAAGAGTTGATGACGATGGTAATGATGCGCCAGGAGAGGTCTTAAACTAAACTTAATCTAATTAGGCGAATATGATATTGATGACCAGAAGGTGTTCGGGGACCGTTTGGGCCTTAAAGTTTCCTGACATTTATCTTACAGGTGAGGAAAAAACCGCAAAAAAGCCCTCACCCAGGAAACTTGTCCCGACCGGGGATCGAACCGCTGCGTGACAAGGCAGCACATTACCTCGAGGCCACAGTGGTGGACACATCTATATATATATAAATTGCATAAAAGTTTTTGTGATACAAAATAGGTGGAATTTCTCGTTCTGGAAGCGGTCGGTCCGCAGTACAAATTAAAGCACTCTTAAAAGCAATGAAGCTGCTAATGACGTCAGTAGTTAATGTGCTGATTCTGACAATTGTAAGAGAAGAGAAGGTAGCGACTTCATACTATACCTACAGCTCCAATTTAATCCTTAATTACTGAACCCAATTTTACCGGAGATTTCAACTTACTTAATTTCTCAAATTAGATCTTCCAACTTTGTCTGTAGTGGTCAGATTTTCCGCTTAATAGTTAAAATTGTGTGTCTTCTAAACTACAATAAATTTTGTGTGAATGAAGAAAGTCCGCGACGAAAGATGTGCGTAAAAGAAGCGAATTCTAAGCAAATCTCTTTTATATACCGATTTTGCTTATTTACGGAATATATATTTCTTTTGTTAATTAAGTTATATCGTATGGAGTTGCATGTGATAAAACAAACATGCCGTCCGCTAGAGTGATATTTTAATTTCGGGTTTCAGGTAAACCACCATTTCTAATAGTCTGATTTCGCTGATATTTTCAGGAATATCTTATACGTACGTTTTATTTCAATAGCATACTCAAAGTTGCACTGCAAAATTGCGGCCGCTAGAGCGATTTTTAAATTTCGGTTTCCAAAGAACTACTACCCTTAAAGGTTCGGTATTGCTGTTTAACGAACTCGACCTTATTTACTTAATTGATTGTTAGTCTAGTTTGGTTCTGAAAAACCCACTAGAGCATTAACACACACACGAACATATATATATATATATATATATATATATATTGTATGATAAGAAAAATAAATGCCTGGACGGGATTCGAACCCGGATCTCTGAGTCTGTATCTCAGCGTGATATCCATTACACCACCAGGCGAATCCAATTCAAACACTTATTCTTCTTATATATGTATTATATTCTCCATTACTACTAGATGTCGCGAGAACTCGGTCTTCACTGCCATCTAGTAGCTGACTATAACAAGTAAGCAAACTAAAGAGACTATTTGTATATATATATATATATATATATGGCATAGTTCGGCCGATGTCCCGCTGCCTCTCGTGGATTGAGAATTATATGAATTATATGTATATCTAGGCTAAGAAAGCAAAAATAAGTGTTTGTGCTGGAATGCCCGAGTAGCACAGTTGGGAGCGCTCCAACGTATAGAGTTAGAGATCTCGGGTCTAAATCCAGGCTAAGACATTATTTTTCTTTTCGTGTCATATATATACCGATACTTTTTTCGCGGTCATTTTGAATGGCTGTTAGGTATGATCGGTGAAAATGCGTATAAATATTTTCAATTGTTTTTATGTGAAAAATGTCAGTAGCTTAATTCCTTCTGAATTCGCTAAACAGTATATTCGACGTATAATTTAGAAAATGTATTTTCTAACGAAGCTTGACCTGTAAACTTAAAAATGTATGTCATTCTTTGTGAGAACCCAACGTGATGTAACATTTATCAAAGGTGAAGCTGAAGGGATGGACAGGTGAATGGAGAAGACTACATAACAATGAACTACATGGTCTTTATAGAAAGCCAGATATAATAAGAACAGTTAAGTCTCTTAGACTGCGATGGGCAGGACATGTTGCGCGTATGGGGAATGAAAGACGTGCATGGAAGCTTCTTGTAGGAAAGCCAGAGGGAAAACGCCCAGTTGGTGGACCAACAATGAGGTGGTAGAACAACATTAACTATGATTTGAGAGAAGTAGATTATACAGGGAATGATTGGAAAGCATTAGCTCAGGATAGGGATGTATGGATAGCTTATGTCCGCGCGGCCATGAACCTATGGGTTCGATAATGCCAGTGAGTAAGTAAGTAAGTAAGAAGGTGAAAGGAATTCGAGTCTCATGTACCCAAACTAAAATTGTGTGTATGATGAAAATACCAAGAAAAGATTATTTAAAAGTAAAAAAAAAGTATATTGTATTGTATTGTAAGCCTAGGCCTATGTTTTTCCCTTAACAGAGATTTAGGCGCTCTCCCCCTACAGGGAAGAATTTGAACCATACTAATTTAGTCACACTTGTTTTCGTATAGATGTCATTTTGAGTGGTACGTGGTCAGCGTTCCGGCTCATACTGACATCTAGGAAACCAAGGTAGTACTAGGACGGGAAAATTCGGTAAATTTTGCTTAGAGGCCTTTTCATTCAGGCTTAAGGATTTTTTACGAGCCTGAAAATCTTCAGACTCGGGACCCACGGCTTAAAGTCCCTCCCGGAGGACTTGCTCCTTGAATTTTTCCGTCCTAAAAAAATCCATCGACCCCGGCCGGGTTTGAACCCGCGACCCTTGGGACCAGAGGCAAGGAGCATAACCACTAGTCCACCGCTAGTATTGAAATTAATATTGTCAAGTTTACCATCAGAGAACGAAGAGCCATAAAAATGTTGAATGGAGTACTGTGGAGCAGGACCATGTCAAACCACACGAAGAAGAGGATTTTGAGGTCTATTGTGGAAAGCATAATGACTTATGCTGCTGAGGGATGGACTTTGGTAGAGGGACAAAAAACTAAGATCTTGGCAGTGGAGATGGATGGAATAAACGCAGGGTGTCCAGGTTGGAAAGAAGAAGAAATGAAGAAGTGAGGCAGATGATGGATATGGAGGTGACAGTGGTGGAAAGGATCGAAAGACGAGCTCTTCAGTGGTATGGCCATGTCAGAAGAATGGAAGATGATAGGTGGCCCAAAATTCTTTTGGAATGGTCACCTTCTGGTAGAAGGAAACGGGACAGGCCAAGAACAACTTGGAGAGGAGAGATCCATAGATTGATGAACGACCGAGGTCTGGAGGAGGATGAATGGCGTGATCGGCAAGAATGGCGAATGGGAATACTGGCTAACCGCTGGAAAGTGTAGAGGCCCTCAAAAGTAAGTAAGTTTACCATCAGCATTTAATGGTTAATAGTACAACATTCGTAATTAGCTTATATGCCACTAAATAAAATATCAAAATATCTTCTTGGTGGAAGCGGCGCTTACTGTAATGTGAATAGTATTCCCTACAAAGGGTACACTGGGTTTTAAACTGAGGAAAACTCACGTCTGTCCTTAGATGGCTAGGTACCTTTGAGGAAGTGTGTCAGCACACAAAGCTGGAGATCCTGAGTTCAAATACCGGTTCAGTCATAAATTTTAGTCTTTAGTTGCAGTTGTAAAAAAGTGGTTGCTTGAATACTCTGTAGTAACTCATTCACTGAATGCATGAATGAATGAATTAATGGAATTTATTACCTTTTTTTCAAAATAAAGGAGATACATATGTATTATAAACCGACAAAATATTTTGGCCGAATGTGCGGGAAAACGATCAATATTTTTACAAAGAGACCTATAACAAGTTTGGGGAAAAGAATCTTATATACTCAATCTAGGATTTAAAGAGAGATCAGGGCTTGCTTGGTTCAGGTTAGGGGCATGGAAATTTTTAAAAATTAGCGACGATCACGATATGCGAATATGTCCAATGTGCGGGAACTTTGAAGACGAGATACATATATTAGGGAAATGTAACGATTTAGAATTTTGGAGGCATCAGTTATTACCGGAAAGATTTCTAAATTCAAATCGTGGAAGATTGGCATGCTACGAGTTACTGGTAAACCCAGAAAATTGGATAAACCTGGGTAGATTTCTGGACAAAACGCGGAAAATAAGAGCAACTTATGCAGGAATAAATAAATATGTTAGCAAATTGCAATGTCATTAATTCTTAATAATTCTACATAACTAAGTTAATGTATAATGTAATTGTATTGATATCTAATTGTAATATTACTGTGTGTGTGTTTTGTTTAACATCAACTTATTGTAACGTACAGCTTACTGCCCCTGCGATCCATATTTGTAAATAACATTGTATGCATCTTACTTTTTGTTTAATAAAGTCCTTATGTATGTATGTACATTGCGCACGGGCCTGCTTGGCCGTACGTGCGTTATTTTTCCATGAACAAAAGAAAAAAAAAACAAAAGTAATCATAATACATGAACAAATCCCTACATGGCTACACACGTGTATCAGAACAATGGATACATATAAATAAAATCTATGTTTGCAACTTATACACATTAATGCACATCTACACTAATCCATGAAAAGACCATGTGTGTATATATAAAAAGTATCATTCTGTATATTAATAATTTTAAAAAGTGATATAAAACAAATTAGGAAAAAAGAGAGAAAAAACACACACACACACACATATATATATATATATATATATATATATACATACACACGCCCCCATACACATACATACGCCGGCGCTCATATCCCCCCCGACCCTGCAGACATCAAATGCTGTCAGGCTATTCAACTTATCAAGACTATTTATTACGTAATATAATTGAAGATCGAAAACAAAGACCATATTGATATTCTTATTATTGACTATTTAACTCATGCCACAAATGCTAGTCAATGACCAATCACGTTTCAATGAATGTTGTTTTACAACAAATGACAGTCGTGTTTCACCTCGCTCTTTATCGATTTCTCTTTATCAGCTCCTGCTTTTGTGATAAAAAAAAGCTCATCCTTTTTAATGTTCTGAACAGGTCAAAGCATTATTTTTCTCCAACAAATACATTGAATATAGCAAATAATGAAAAGATTCCTTGATTTTACTGAGTTGTTTACTAAAAAAATAAATGAATAACCTATAATGATGGTTATAATGTACAGTTTGATGCGTTTCATTTTTTCTCCACTAAGGTGTTTTTTACAATATTGCGATCTTATTTGGCAATAAATAATATGATCAAGCAGCAGTCAATGAACATAACCTAACATTTCTGATTTGTTTTCAAACATCGCCGTTTATATTACATATATAAATATTTTAAAATAACTATAGTTAAACAATGATTTGTGAGTAAACAGCTTAATTTTATTCGTTAAATAGTCCTAACAAATGCCACTCTTGATTTCCAATTTATCGATAATTTGGAAATCACTCGTGGCATTACTTATGATAATACATGTATCCTTATTGATCCCCAATCTTACTATATCTCAATTTCCTTACTGTACCCAAAAAATTTGCATGTTTTCACTTCACTCTCGATCCGTCATAAAATATCCCAGCACGCCACTCTCCCACGATCTGACCTGTGAAATCTCTCCGGCAGCAATTGTAATCTAAGTTGCTCTGTCTCTTTACAGAATGCTGTGATAGCAAGCTTGAGTCTAGAATACACCAGTCTCACACGAAATGCTCTTGAGGAGTTTAGTACAGTTGCTAAGCAACATTCTCCACTCAAATGCTACAGCTACTAGCAATCTCGGAGTCGAGACTTGCTTAAGACTCCCCAATAAATCATAACCAGAGAGCGGAAAGCTTACTTGTACTGGTATAGACTAGAATAGAATAGAATAGAATAGAATAGAATAGAATATAGAATTTATTGCCTTTTTTCAGAATAAAGAAAATACATATGCATTTACATTGCGCACGGGCCTCCTTGGCCGTACGTGCATTATTTTTCCATGAATAAAAAATAAAACTAATAATATAAACAAATACCTACAAATACACCTGTATCAAAAAACAATAACAGGCTACATATAAGTAAAATCTATGTCTACACTACATCACAATAATACATATCTACATTCATCCACATTCCGTACATTAATATTAAAAAAAAAGTAAATACGAGATCGCGCGCGAGATGATGGGATGGGGTGCATCACATAGCTGCATATCTACCAGGCTATGAAGACAGCTCTATCATGTAGAAAGACAGACGCAGTAAACAACGTTTCATTCAGTATACAAGTGGAGTTATTGTAGAGTACGTCGGTAGTTGATATTTTTCGTACCTGATCTTGCGTATAGTGGAATGCCACCCAAAACGAAAACAAATGTACATGTGATAGGGCAACCTTTGTCTTAAAACGTTTCATTACCTTGTAAACAATGCATAACCCAAGTTTTTTTTGTTCAATGCCACCTGTTTGTCATTCGACATTTCAGGTATTCTCTCCTGGCATTGGCGTATTGTAAGCCACTTCTGAGGTTAGGGCGCTTGGAAGGCGAGGTTACACTGTCCCAGTGATATGATGGGTCATGACGATGGGTAATGATGCGCCAGGAGAGGCCTTAAACCTAAACTTAATCTAGTGAGGTGAATATGAAATTGATGATAATGATGGCCAGATGATTTTCGGGGACCGTTTGGGCCTTAAAGTATCCTGACATTTGTCTTACTTACTTACTTACTCACTGGCACTATCGAACCCGTAGGTTCATGGCCGTGCGGACATAAGCTCTCAATACATCCCTATCCTGAGCTAATGCTTTCCAATCATTCCCTGTATAATCTACTTCCCTCAAATCATAGTTAATGTTGTTCTCCCACCTCATTCTTGGTCTACCAACTGGGCGTTTTCCTTCTGGCTTTCCTACAAGAAGTTTCCATTCACGTCTTTTATTCCCCATACGCGCAACATGTCCTGCCCATCGCAGTCTACGAGACTTAACTGTTCTTATTATATATGGCTTCCTATAAAGACCATCTAGTTCATTGTTATGTAGTCTACTCCATTCACCTGTATGTTCATCTCTCTTTGGTCCAAAAATTTTCCTAAGAACTTTATTCTCAAATACTCGTAATGTCCTTTCCTCCCTTAAAGTAAGAGTCCATGTTTCGCACCCATATAATATAACTGGTAGAATAATGGTTTTATATATTTTCAGCTTAACGTTTTTTGAAAGGAGTTGGGACATCAAAGTCTCTGCAATGCAATTGAGCCTATGTTTAATTTCTTTGTGCATCTCATTCCTATTTGTGATTATTGTTCCTAGGTATTTGAATTCACCCACTTCCTCAAAATTTCCCTCATTTGTCATTAGCTGTCCATTTCCATTATACTGAATTTCTACGTGTGACCATATATTTAGTTTTACTGATATTTACTTCCAGTCCTAATTTCTTAGTGTTACTCAATAGTGTGTGCGTGTTGGCCTTTAGTATCTCCTCGCTATCGGCCAATAATACTACATCATCAGCATAAACTAACAGCTTATTAATACCATTGAGTTGTAAGCCTTCCTCATTCTCTAAAGATTTAATGGCATGCTCTAGTACAAAATTAAATAGTAGTCTTACAGGTGAGGAAAAACTCCAAAAAAACCTCATCCAGGAAACGTGTCCCGAGCGGGGACCGAACCCGGGCCCGCTGCGTGACAAGGCAGCATGCTACCTCGAGACACAGCGGTGGACCATAATCCAAGTATATTTTATTGTATTATGCACCTTACATTGCTTCCTAACGTTTATATTAGAGAAGAATCGCCCGGTAGGTATGCAGACATCTGATGTCTCATCCCACCCTCTCCGATCGGCATCGTTGAACAAATTCCTCTCTTTAATCATAACTATTTTCGCCAATGGTCGGCCGGGGTGGACTAATGATTATGTTGTTTGCTTCTGTCCCAAGGGCGCGGGTTCAAATCCGGCCGCGGTCGATGGATTTTTTTAGGGTGGAAAAATCCAAGGAGCAAGTCCTCCGGGATGAACTTTAATACGTGGATCCCGAGTATGAAGATTTTCAGGCTCGTAAAAGATACTTACCGTTAAGCCTGAATAAAGAGACCTCTAACAAAATGTACCTATTACCTTAGTTGTCTACCAGCTGTCCCATTGGGTCAGTATGTTGACCGCACACCATTCATGACATCTTTGAGAAATAAGTGTAACTAAATTAACTTGGTGTAGCAACTCCTAACAATGGAGAAGCTAAGGCCCAACATTAGGCTGTTATGCTATTTATAGATAGATAGATCTTTACTACTGCCTTTTCTATCTTGTACATTTTATATTTAAATCGTTAACTCTAGATTTAATCAAAATATTTTGTAAATAATAATTATATTGTAGACGTAGCATGTATATATATGTTTATTGTAATTTAGATTTAAGAATATGTTTGCTATTTTTTAACCTGGTTGAGTGGTAGACATGGCCTTAAGGCCTTAACTGTGCCAGGTAAAATAATATTATTATTATGATTAATCATTATTATTGTTATTATTATAATAATAATAGGTATTATTGCAGCCAATGGCCAATGTTATTATTATTGTTGTTATTTTTGTTATTATTGTTGTTATATTTGTTATAGTTGTCCTTGTCATTGTTGTTTTTGTTATTGTTGTTGTAATTGTTATTGTTATTGTTGGTTCTTATTGTTGTTATTGTTGTTGTCCTTGTCATTGTTGTTTTTGTTATTGTTGTTATTGTTGGTTCTTATTATTGTTGTTGTTATTGTTATTGTTGTTAATGTTGTTATTGTTATCATCGTCACCGTCATCATCACCATAATCACCAATATCACCACCACAATCACCACCACCACCACGACCTATATGATTATTATTATTAATATTATTACTATTATCATTATTATTTATATATATATATCATTATCTATATTATCATTATTATCATTATCATCATCCAGTTACTAGTGTAAGATACATTTTTTTTAATTGAGATGGAAAAAATAATAAGAGTGATTTTTTTTCAAAAAATGAAAAATAAGCAGTATCCTCCCTTTAGGATTGTTTTGCATAGCAAATATGTTTAGTGGAATCATAAAGACTGCGAATCTCAAATTTCATCAGAAAATACTTAAAAATGGATCGTAAGGAGCATTTTTTAGAAAATATTTAAAAAATGGTTTTAAAAAGTCATAATTCTGAAACTATTCTACTTATAAATACCAACTTCACAAAAACACTTCTATAAGCACATAATGTATGTGATAAAAAATTTCAAAACAATCAGATGAAAACTAAAAAGAATTGAAATTCACCATTCGGTCCCCTTAAAGTATATTCATATAATATAACCGAAAGAATAACAGTTTAATATATTTCCTGTTTAACTTTTTTGAGAGAAATTGGTATGACACGGGTCCTTGTAATGCATAATATCACGCATTTCCAGAATTGAGCCTATGTTTAATTTGTTTCTGCTCCTCATTCCTGTTTGTAATTATTGTTCCTTACTAAATTTAGGGTTGTAAGGGGTAGTGACGTGTGTATAACCTCTACTACCCAATTCTCATCCTCACCTTCTCGTGGTACAACCCGTTTTCACAAACGAGGCTCTGAGGACCGAGTCACGGCGGTATAACCGTTCCATCAGGTACTGAGTAAATGCGGTATCCTAATGTCTGTCCAGGGACTAAAAGGTAGCAGCCCTACCACTGGACTACTTAGCGTCGGGCCAGTAACCTGTCCTAAGGAACTTCAAAACTACTTTCAAGTCTCAACACGAAAAAATCCAGAAGGAATTGAAATATGACGACCCATATCTTCGGAGGACTGCAGGATACACACTACTAGATCACAAAAAAAATGAAGATATCTTAGAAGAATTACACATGGAATCTTTAGAAAACAAAATTTCTGATTATAAGTCAAGATGGATACAACATGTTCATCGAATGGAAGATCACAGAATACCCAAACTAATGTTAAGATATCAACCTGCAGGAAGAAGAAGACCAGGACGTCCACTCAAAAGACTTCTGGATGGTGTTTCTCTTGAGGCCGAAACAGGTCAACAAATGGCCTAAATTCGTGAATGTACTATGATGATGATGATGAACTAAATTTATAAATTTTACTTCTCTGCTTTAGAATCAACCCTTGAATTGTACGAAAAATTGAGTGAAATTCATTATATCTTTAACACAAATAATAATGAAGTCAGTAAATCTTGTTGTTGTGTGTAAACATTGTATGCCATTAATTTAATGATTAGCCATGATGTGTAATGTCTCCTTGCTAATCAAATTGAAACCATTACCTATATTAGTATTACTAATTAGATGTAATTACGATTTAGTATTATCTGCTTGCTAATTAGTTATTCTGAATATTAATTACAACAATTTTTCAATTGACAGAAGAAAGTGTAAAGCAGTATTTCAAGAGAGGCAACTTTTAATTGGGAAGTAATTTTTCATAAGTAATGCCACGAGTGATTTCCAAATTATCGATAAATTCACGACTCACGAAGTGAGGAGTGAATTTATCTAGAGAATTTGGAAATCAAGAGTGGCATTTGTTAGGACTATTTAACGAATAAAATTAAGCTGTTTACTCACAAATCATTATTTAACTATAGTTATTTTAAAATATTTATATATTTAATGTAAACGGTGATGTTTGAAAACAAATGAGAAACGATAGGTACGCTTCTACTGCTTCTTTTGTTTATCACTGCAACCAGATCATACTATTTATTGCCAAAGGAACGCAATATTGTAAGGAGGAGCTTTCTTTAATATGGTAATTATAACACTGATAAATATTTGGTGAAACACGACTCTGATTGGTTGTAAAACAGAAATCATTGAAACGTGATTGGTCATTGACTCCCATTTGGGGCATGAGTTAAATAGTCAATTTAACTTACGGAGACTCTGATATAAATTAGTATAATTCACGTACATTTCTTCTTCGGAAATACACTCGCTTATTATAAACAAGAAGTTAAAATTGCATATAGCTTTTTCGAATATTTCCGCATTCAAAAATCAACAGAATTTAATAATTATTTTCCTAGAACTTTTGTTTTCATAAGTAATGCCACGAGTGATTTCCAAATTATCGATAAATTGACGACTCACGAAGTGAGGAGTGAATTTATCTAGAGAATTTGGAAATCAAGAGTGGGATTTGTTAGGACTATTTAACGAATAAAATTAAGCTCTTTACTCACAAATCATTATTTAACCGTAGTTATTTTAAAATATGTATATATTTAATGTAAACGGCGATGTTTGAAAACAAATGAGAAGCGATAGGTACGCTTCATCTGCTTCTTTTGTTTATCACTGCAACCAGATCATACTATTTATTGCCAAAGGAACGCAATATTGTAAGAATGCTCTCTAGTGGAGAAAAAATGAAACACATCAAACTGTATATTAATTCATTTCTGATGTCGTATGATGTAAATATGACAATTATATTTTTCTGGATTGTTACCTGGGAAAAAAACATTTAAGAAAGTGCAAACAGTGGTTTCTTTTTTTGGTGGTATAATCAATTGCTACAAATGTTTTTACATTAACTCCCACATGCGGCATGTGTTGACATTCATGCACTATATATACAATCTGGTAGCCGTATTTCTCACAGGCTCAGTCACTGCAAAATAATGGTCAGACCTGTTCAGAATATTAAAAAGGAGGAACTTTCTTTAATATGGTAATTATAACACTGATAAATATTTCGTGAAACACGGCTCTGATTGGTTGTAAAACAGAAGTCATTGAAACGTGATTGGCCATTGAGTCCCATTTGGGGCTTGAGTTAAATAGTCATTTTAATACATTATTAACATCTACTGTACTTGTCAGAGTATTTTAAAAAAGCAATAACAGACATTCGATCCTAGAGTGGTATTATATTTGGAGAGATAAGTGGATAAAGCGTCGCCATGTTAAGATGGTGGCTTAGGTTTAAGTTTTAGCTCAGGAAGAAAGTTTTCTCGTCTATAGGTGGTGAAGTTTCAAAACTCCGCTATAGGAAGTTATTTACTTAAGGAGAAAAATTCTTTTCTAATATCGTCTAAAGTCGTCACCCCATGTATCGACACTGTTGTCTTCATTATTAGATAACCACTGAATAATACACTCTATGTTTGCCGGCTATCATATCAGCCTTAACAAAAGATTGCTAGCCGTTATTTATCATCATCATATATGATATGGCAGCCCTTTTTGGCCCCTAACATTCCTCAGAATGTCCTTCCAGACGTCTATATTTACTGCTAAATTCTTCCTATTTCTAATTTTACTAATTCTAATATCCTGCCATCTTAATTTTGGTCTTCCAAATTTGTTGGTTTGTAATGGTTGTGCCATAAGATATTTTAACAGTTGTATTAAATGTACAGCCCACGTCAATCTGTTCATTTTTATACACTTTACTAAATAGAGTTCCTTATAAATTCATACAATTCACAATTTCTCCTTCTTCTCCAAATATCACCCTCTTTCACAGCCCCAAAAATAGCACTATATCTTTCTTTCAAAAAATAGCTAGAGATTTCTCATCTAACTTTAAAAGAGTCCAAGTTTCTGATACATATGTAATTGAATCAGTCATTTCGAAAAGGGATCATCTACAGCAGATCAAATTTTACAGGAGAGGGAAAAAACTGATTCAGTTTGTCCACGATAAAGCTATGAATCTGAAATTTCTACTGAATAATTTTCATGCCCATTCACGTTCACTTACCGATTTACATGACTTTCTTGATTATGGTTTTCCCAAAAAACTAATTACAATTTTCCGGAGATGATCCCTTTTCGAAATGAACGAAGAAACATTTACAAAATTAAACACATTTCTTTGAAAAAAAAATATTATTGCGAAATAACTACATACATGGAATAATATTGTATATTTTATTACATTTCATCATTTGGAAGTGACTATAAAAAAAGTACATCCGAAAAATTTCATCATTGAACATCTTCGGCGTTCTCTACTACTTCAGCTGTATAGGCCATTTGAATAAATACTCATAAAAATGTCGATGGATATCAGGAATGTACTGATGAAGTTTCTTTACATCATCCATTTTTTAGTGATTGATCGGTACTTTGCTGATGTAGGCAGGGTGTGTTTTCACATCTGGTATTTGCAGTATTTCTGGGGGCTTTGGTTTGAGCAAGTTGAACTCTTGTTCCCGGAAAATGGTGTCAATGAATGTCCGGCCGATTACGGTTCAAGGCTTGTCACTATTACACTCAAATTCGTAAAATGTATTCATTGCAAAATAATGTTTTTGTTCTTTTGGAACACCTTTACCCATACTCTGTGTACGGAGCGCCTTGCATTAAATAAATAATACATAAATAACGATTGTAGCATGGTTTTAATATTGTTTACTCTGATAACACACAAAGACTGCAAGAGGATAGATATGCAGCTGAAGTCAAGATCACATTCGTGCGTCAGTCCATTCGAAAAGGGAACAACTCGGCGAGTTGATCCTTTTTTCGAAATGACTACATGAAAGGTAAAGTCAGAAAGTGGTAAAATAATTGTGTATTTGATCATTTCTCACGCGGAATCGATGTAAGGACGTATGTAAACATGGAATAACGAAAAAAGTGAATTTCACAAAAAATCGTAGATTTTCGAAATGACTGATTCAATTACTGGTCTTATAAGAATTTTATAAATCAGTAACTTTGTTTTCTTTGTTATTAATTGTGATCTTAGATATTTTCTAAGTCCAAAGAAACCTCTATTTGCAGCTATTATGCGTTTTTTTTGTTAATTTCTATGTATCTCATTCTTACAAGTAATTTCTAAGCGCAAATATTTAAACGTATGAAGAGTTTAGAATTTGTATGAATCTATTACAATATGCATTGGATAATATGTACATTCCTTGCTGGAAGATGGCATATATTTAGCCTTACATTGATTAATCTGCAAATTCATATTTCTAGCAGCATTTTCAATTCTTACAGACCTAAAAATCGTTATTTACAGACTAACATATTCCAGTCATCCTTAACTTTTTAATAATAAAAAGAAGAATAATGTTTACTGATGTGGTTTCAAGATTGTATGTAAGCGAGCGTGGGTTCGATCCACGGTCGAAACGTATTTCCTGGATGAGGTTCCCCGAATATCATCTGGTCATTATAATCATAATTCATATCATATTAGCATTTTTTAGTATGAATGAAATATTTTGTCTTAAATGTTCGTGTTGTTTCGGAGGTGGGCCTGGCATTGAGCTGATCACTCATCGAAGGAGGTCCTTCATATCCTCGCGTGGTCAAAAGGTTATATGTGTGATCCAAAGTTATGAAACCTCTCCCGACAGATCGCGTCCGTGTAAGACCCATGTCGTGTAGGGCATAAAAGTACCTACAAAGGGAAAGGTTAAACTAAGGTAAATGGAAAGGGAATAATAGCAATAAGTAACTAAAATTAAAGGAGCAATTACCCGAAATCAAGTTATAACATATACTTATTATTTCACAACATGTTCCTGCACCCAATTAATTTACTGTCATTCTCCTCCACATCTCTCTGTCATTCCAATCTCCAACGTCCAATCCTATTTATTTTAGGTCATCCTTTTCTTTCTACCAAGTGGCACTATGAGTATAAATAAATGTTCTCTTTTGCTATATAAAATGTAGGCTGTACGCCCTTAATGTTATTTTATAAATGATGTTGTAGTGAACCATAAGAGTGGATGCTGTTAGTGATATGTGATTCGTCGAAAAAAAATATTGTGTATCAGGGATGTATTTAAAACTTTAAATTCTTTAATTAATAGCTCATGCGGGTAAATATGAACTTTTTAAATATATTTTAATTAGATTTAAATGTGTAACCCCAACCTATTATCCATATTGAATTACGTATTAATTCTAAGCAAGATAAATTATTTGTAATTATTGGTGAATTTTAAATACTTTAAATTATTTAGATAATAGCTCGTACTGATAATCGATACACTTTATAAATAGGTGCTAATTAGATTTTAATTATATTTAAATGCATAACCGTGGCCTATTATTCATATAGCATTACCGACTATATTGAGGCAAGATAAATCTTTATACTCGTATATAAAAATTCAGTCTGCGTATGTTTATTCTCGCAAAATTAGAAAAGTAGTCCTTCGATTGATTTGAAATATTTACACAAGGTTGCATTTAAATATCCGCGTGTTTTATGGTAAAATTATATTTTCTCTATATTTACGTGTATGTATATGTATATATATATATATATATATAAATTTATATTTGTCCTTCAAGGACTTGTAATCGCTGAACCGATCTTCATGAAAATTTGTACATACGGATTTAGGTAAGGTGAATGTTTAGCCACTATATATATGCTCTAAAACAATTGAATCGGTAGTTAGAAGAAGGAAATAACTCCACCAACCCATATTATCCAGAAAATGGAAAAAATCTGTCTTATTCATAGATTTTCTATTCAAACAAAATGTATTTTTTTACAATATATCTAGGAAGTTACTGTGACCTACCAGGAGCAATAAAAGAATTTGCAAGCATCGTATTTTGATCTCTAGAATTTAATACAGTTGTTGGATTTGTTTCCTTCTTCCAACTGATAAACGACTGATAAATAGGAGTACATTTAATACATCGCCTTCAAATATGCTATAGAAATGGCCGAAACACTGTTTAATGCACTTTAAACATAAACAAATATTATTTAGTTAAAAATGTCCATATATTATTATACTAATTAATATATGTACATCAACTGTATGTAGACTTCAATAAAGCATATGATTCAATTAAGAGGGAGAAGTTATATAGTATCCTGCTGGAGTTCGGAATTCCTAAAAAGTTGGTTAGACTTATACGAATGTGTCTAAATGGCACAAAGAGTAGGGTGCGTGTAGGCAATCAGTATTCAGACACTTTTGAAATCCAGAATGGGTTGAAGCAAGGAGATGCACTATCTCCTCTACTATTTAATTTTGTACTAGAGCATTAAATCTTTAGAGAATGAGGAAGGCTTACAACTCAATGGTATTAATAAGCTGTTAGTTTATGCTGATGATGTAGTATTGTTGGCCGATAGCGAGGAGATACTAAAGGACAACACGCACACACTATTGAGTAACACTAAGAAATTAGGACTGGAAGTAAATATCAATAAAACTAAATATATGGTCACACGTAGAAATTCATTAAATAATGTAAATGGACAGCTAATGACAAATGAGGGAAATTTTGAGGAAGTGGCTGAATTCAAATACCTAGGAACAATAATCACAAACAGGAATGAGATGCACAAGGAAATTAAACATAGGCTCAATTCTGGAAATGCATGCTATTATGCATTGCAGAGACTCTTGATGTCCCAACTCCTTTCAAAAAACGTTAAACTGAAAATATATAAAACCATTATTCTACCAGTTATATTATATGGGTGCGAAACATGGACGCTTACTTTAAGAGAGGAAAGGAGATTACAAGTATTTGAGAATAAAGTACTTAGGAAAATTTTTGGACCAAGGAGAGATGAACAGACAGGTGAATGGAGAAGACTATATAACAATGAACTACATGATCTCTATAGGAAGCCAGATATAATAAGAACAGTTAAGTCTCGTAGACTGCGATGGGCAGGACATGTTGCACGTATGGGGAATGAAAGACTTGCATGGAAGCTTCTTGTAGGAAAGCCAGAGGGAAAACGCCCAGTTGGTAGACCAAGAATGAGGTGGGAGAATAACATTAACTATGATTTGAGGGAAGTAGATTATACAGGGAATGATTGGAAAGGATTAGCTCAGGATAGGGATGTATGGAGAGCTTATGTCCGTGCGGCCATGAACCTACGGGTTCGATAGTGCCAGTGAGTAAGTAAGTATATATGTTCGAGGAAATTAAATGAATGGAACAAAATTTCTCTCATTTATCATTATTTTTCCATTTCCATTATATAATGTATTTCTGTGTGTGATCATATATTTAGTTTTATTGATGTTTACTCCCAACCCCAACTTCTAAGTTACTCACTAAATATTATGTAATAAAGTTTAAATTGTAACTTAGCTGAATATGACGTAATATTCTTTGTTTTAGGTTTGTTCCATCGTGTGGTGATGTTAAGCGGATCGGTCCTGAGCCCCTGGGCAATTGTTCAACAGCCAGAATCCCTCAGAACTACAGTAGCAGAACAAATGGGATGTCGCACCGGAAAATCGACTTCGGAAGCAACAGCTGACACCAACAAGGAACATGATGAAGACATCGCACCTTGTCTTCGAAACAAACCTCTCTCAGCTTTAATGGACATAAAATTCGAAGCGCCCAGGTTCCTTCCCAGGTTTGGCCCGTCCGTTCCTCCTGATGCGGAAAACAGTGAACCTACCCTTGCAATGGAGCATGCTAACGAAGCTTTTATTTCTTGTGAACTCATGCTAGGTACAACGACTACAGAAAGTTACTTAGATTTTAATGCAGCGGACATTCAATACGGGTTCGAGGAAGATCAGAGAAATCGTGTGTTGAGGACGTACATACGCAACGCTTATGTTTATCATTTGAACGAAATATTTTCTACTGTGAGAAATGAATACACGGACTGGGATAAGCCTATACAACATCCCATTAATATTAGGGACTCTACGATGGAGGCATTAAGTGACGGTCATACTGTGTCGCCTTTAGTGAGAGTGGGTTATATCCATGCAAGAAGAGGAGCAAAGACTTACTTCTTTCACTTCGGTTACCAGACCAAAGAGAGCGACTATCCGCAGGTGCATATCTTTGTTTTTAGATCTACTTAAAATATAGTATTTTCTAGAGCGGTTTTCTATTACATGTCCATTTATTATATTTCAACCCTTTGTGTATTTTTTACCCAAAATTCCCATTGATTGTCTTTTTGAAGTAGATATCTTCATGTCATAATTTTCAGCTATTTATTTAATTCATAAGAAGCTTTCTGTAATTCAATATCTGAAGATGAATTGCAGAAAGCTTCTTTAAAATTATTATTATTTTTTATCCAATGCCACGACATTGTCATTTTTTCGACATTCTAGTATTCTCTGCTGGCATGGCGTTATTGTAACCCAATTCTGAGGTTGGGGCGCCTGAAAGGTCTCCGCCATTCCGATGATATATAATAGGTAATGATAATGGAAGTGATGCGCCAGGAGAGACCTTACTGTAATCCTAAACTTAATGAATATGTTAATGATGGCCAGATGATATTCGGGGACCGTTTGGGCATTAAAGTTTCCTGACATTTGCCTTACAGGTGAAGAAAACCCCGATTGCCGATTGAGGGTCTTTCCACTTTTCAGCGGTTGCCCTTTTGCCAGCCGGCTGTTGGCCCTTCACATCCACATGTGTCAATCACAGAGGTAGATGATCAACAGCCAGTGTAGAGGTGACATGTGGTTAGCATGTCGAGTCCCCCAGCCGTTATAGCTGGTTCCTCAACCTGGAGCCGCTACTTATTGTAGCTACCCAATTGCCTCACGATGCTGGATGGGCACCGGTCCCATACTGGCCGAAATACCATGAGAAAATGTCTTCCCCCATGGAGACTCGAACCAGCGCAAGTCCCGTAGCTCTGCGCCAAAGGCTTCCTACCTTAACCGCTCGGCTACGGCGCGGGACAAGAAAACCCAAAAAAAAAAAAAAATCACCCAGGGAACTTGTCCCGGCCGTGGATCGAACCCGGGCCCGTTGCGTGACAAGGGCAGCATATACCTCGAGACTACAGCATTGGATCTTATGAATTAAATAAAATAACTCAATAACGTTACATGAAGATATCTACTTCAAAAACAAAATCAATGGAAATTTTGGGTAAAGATATATAAAGGGTTAAATGGATATAATAGAACAAGTATCTTAATTATAACTATCTTGAAGACATAATTTCAGAAAATAAAAAGGATATAGATAAAAAATTAGAAAAATATAATAAATAAGATGGCTTTACAAAAAATAAATTTTAAAAAATCAATATCAACAAAAACCTAACTAATACTATTTTAAAATCAACACTTAAATATGGAAGTGAAGTTTGGGTCCTGAGTCAGAGAGGTAAAATGAAATTGGAACCAGTACATATGAGATTTTTGAGACCTCTTTTTGGATTCAGGAAATATTGATATCCGAAAAAAAAAATTGAAGGTCGAAAATATATTGAATGATATAACTAAATATGTTCACCGCTGTAGTCTCGAGGTAGCGTGCTACCTTGTCACGCAGCGAGCCCGGGTTCGATCCCCGGTCGGGACAGTTTTTCTGGGTGAGGTTTTAATCGGGTGTTTTCCTCAACTGTAAGACAAATGTCAGGAAAACTTTAAGGCCCAAACGGTCCCCGAAATAACGTGGCCATCGCAATCGTCATCATTCATATTCATCTTAGATTAAGCTTAGGATTAGGGACTCTCCTCGCGCACCACTATCATCATCATCACTCATCATATCATCTGGGCAACTTAACCCCGCCTTTCAGGCGCCCCAACCTCAGAAGTGGGTTACAAGTTCGCCATGCCAGGAGAGAACACCAGGAAAGTCGAAAAACAACCTGGGCATTTGCAAAAAGATAACAGTATAACAAAATATCAACAAAATTGGAAACAACATGTTTTGAGGATGGAAAGGGGAAGATTACTCAAACTATTTCTACAATATCAACCACGGAGAAAGAGAGATTTGGGAAGGCCACGACGTAAATGGATTCACCGAGGTCACCTTGAGTAAACTACTTGCGACAGATGCTACTAAAATGTTCATGTTGATGATGATGTACATTAAATGTCAGTCATCTCAACTTCTTAGATTACAAGATAAAAATTAAAAATTAAAATGTACCTGTTGGCAGGTGCCGTCGTCCTCAACTTTGTTAAAATAATGTATTTAAAATACTATTAATTGGAGGCCTTTCGGAATACCACTGCTCTAACATTCACCATCAGCAGGTGAGTATGCACTACTAGCTGTTGTATTTAAGACGCTGTTAGACGTTCATGGTCTTGCTGCGTCGCCAGTAGTGCATACTCACCCTGCTGATGATGGACATTAACTTCCAAAAGGCCTCCAATTAATAATATTTTAAATACATTATTTTAACAAAATTGAGGACGACTGCACCTGCCAACAGGTACATTTTTTTAATTTTTATCTTATGAATATTCACCTCAACGGAATTTGATATAAATGTTATTAGTATTAATTCTTAGATTATTAAAACTGTAGGCCTTTCGGGACTAATCTCATCATCATCAGATGGGACTACAGTTTTTTTTAATAGTTTAATAAGTTAAGATGATGGACCTTTGAGGTACATAATTTTATTTTATCATTTTAATTTTGTGACTAAAGCTTAACTGAGTTTTACTATGAATTTTATTAATGTTAGAGCAGTGGTATTCCACTTTTTTCTCGCATACTCCTTAAGACAATTGTATTTATGTTTTCTACCCTATGAATTAATTTAACTAACTCACTATCGCTCCGGGTGGATAATGCACAGCGGACATGAGCTCTCCATACATCCTTATCACGAGCCAATATCTTCCAATCAATCCTTATACAATTAACCTCCCTGAAATCATGGTTAATGTTATTCTTTCATCTCATTCTTGGCCTACCCACTTGGCAGTTTTCCTCTGGTTTTCCTGCAATAAGTTTTCGTGTCCCTCTCTCATTTCGCATTCGTGCTACAATGTGATGTCTGTACACCGCAGTCTACGACACTCAATGTTCTTATTAAACCTGGTTTCTCATAAAGATCAGGAGCCTCTCTGTTATGTATTTTTCTAAGTACGTCTGTCTTTTCGTTCCTGTTTGATCCTAAAATTTCCCTAAGCCCTTTATGCTCAAATAACTTTTTATTTATTAAAATTCATCGGAGAACATATTGTTTAAACAACTCACCTCATATGATTCATGCTTCCATGATATCGCGATTTCAAACATAATCATGTTCATCGTCAGCCATAACTCCGACTGATCAGTGATGAACATGATTATGTTTGAAATCGCGATATCATGGAAGCATGAATCCTATGAGGTGAGTTGTTTAAACAATATGTTCTCCGATGAATTTTAATGATTATACCTCATAATGTTTACTTCCCAACATTAATTAAATATAACTTTTTATTTATTTATTTAAATGCAGTGGCTTTTGAAATTTTTCATTAGCCAACAATTGTTGAGGAAAACAAACAATAACAATAAAGATTATAAAATGTTCATCATCTTTTCCCTGGCTTCCCAGTATCTGTCCACGAAACTGCTGTTTGTTAGGATTGGGCAAGTTCGGATATGATCAGCATCCATGTTCAAATAACTTACTCGTAATATTTACTCTTTTCTTAAAGTAAGAGACCATATTTTGCATCCTTCTAGTCTTAAAGGGAAAGGCCAACCATTACATGTGCTAACCAACCTTGAAATTTCTCCCAGAGAAGTGTAGTGATGTACCAAAGCCGTGTCCAAAAAAAAATGTGCCGTTTTTAACTGCAAGACACTAAACTTCACCGCCAAAGCTCTCATTTAAACTACAGGGAAGTAATACAATTTCTGAATTGTTTAATTGGATAACCCTGACAACCTGACTGCATGCCACGTCCTGCCATGCTCCAACCCCGACAACCTTCCCGCATGCCGCGTCCCGCTACACTACAAACCGTTTTATTTACGCAGGGAATCCATCTGCTTCACACAGTGGAACTGATCAAATTATATTATATGCATGCAAAATATGGCCTATTTAGGTGAGGAGAAAGGATTACAAATATATGAGAATAAAGTGTTAGAAAAATGATTTGGATCTAAAACAGGGACCTGTCAGATAATGGAGAAAACTACATAACAGTGAGCTGCATAAAATTATAAGAAACTAGACGTAATACTAATAATAATAATAATAATAATAATAATAATAACAGTTAACTCTCATGGATTGCATTAGGTGGGACGTGTGGCACGAATGGGAAATGAAAGAGGAGCAAAAAAACTTCTTGTAGAAAAACCAGGAAGGCCAAGAGTGAGGAGGGAGAATAATGATTACCATAATTTGAAGGAGGTGGATTATATTGGAAACGATTGGAAAACATTAACACAGGATAGGCATGTATGAAGAACTAATGTCTGCGAGCCTATGGTCCTCCGGGTTCGATAGTCCCAGAGATTAAGTCTCGCGAAAACGGACTGCAGACTATTTTCATTATAATGTGTATAAATTAGCGTACAACATATTTAGTGTTTGTCCATTTATTACAATTTCCTTTCTCCCTGTGAAATTTTGTGCCCAAAGTGTTGTCTCTCTGTTGAGCACGTATTAATTACAGACTCGTTGTGGTTTAGAGACTGGGCAGTGTGCGAGGAGAGGACGTCATACGTTCTTGGACTTCCACTGGTCGGCGGACAACCCTATTTCCCGCAGAATTACACCCGTCAGGACATGGGAGTCGCCGAAGCTGTGCTCAACTTTATCACCAACTTCGCCAAAACAGGGTAAGTAAGTTACCACATTTATTTTTTTTTTATTTTTTTATTTACATAAATGCTACAACCCGTATTTTACCACTGGTATTTCACAGGATATTTACAGTTTTACCATTATTCAATGTCGGCCGCGGTGTACCAGTGGTTATGCTCCTTGCCTCTGGTCCCGAGGGTCGCGGGTTCAAACCCGGCCGGGATCGATGGGTTTTTTAGGACGGAAAAATACAAGGAGCAAGTCCTCCGGGAGGGACTTTAATCCGTGGGTCCCGTGTCTGAAGATTTTCAGGCTCGTATGAAAAGGCCTCTAAGCAAAATTTACCGAATTTTCCCGTCCTAGTACTACCTAGGTTTCCTAGATGTCAGTATGAGGCGGAACGCTGACCACGTACCACTCAAAATGACATCTGTACGAAAACATGTAACTAAATTAGTATGGTTCAAATTCTTCCCTGTAGGGGGGAGACCGCCTAAATCTCTGTAAAGGGAAAATATAGGCTTGCAATACAATACAATTGTTCTAGTTGTTCTTGTAGTTGACGGAAGATCCTCGTAAGAAATTCTGCAACGTTGACTGTGTTAAAGTGGAACTTCAGAATATTTGGCGGAGTAGCAATTTGTAGTATAGCTGGTAGATCTCTGGAGAACATGTTGCATTCAGTCATCAGATGGTGGGCCTTTTGCAGTGATTTTTCTGGGCAGTTGCAATAAGGTAAAGCGGATTTGTTCATTTTGTGTAGGTAGGATTTAAATAGTCCATGGTTGGTGAGAAATTGTGTGGTTATATAGTTAGGCCATAGAGATATGTACAATCTATAGGGTATGTTGGGGTTGAACATTTTGGTATGGAAGGCGTCATTTGATTTGGTGTAAATTAAATTCCAGATTGTTTCATAGTATTCTTTTAATAACTGCTTGCCTCGTGTTATAGGGATGGAGTTGTAGTCGATAGTAGTTTTGTAGCTAGCCGCTATTTTAGCCAGATAGTCAGCTCTCTCATTCCTCGAAGACCTGCGTGACCTTTAACCCAATGGAGGTCAATCTTACTCGTCTTTTTGAGTACGATTAGCTTTCCTCTGATTTGGATCGCCAAAGGGTTGGTTATTCTTCTATTGGCAATGTCTAGAAGAGCGGCTTGTGAATCTACGTGGATAGCATATGTTGAAGTTACTTCTTTTTGTAGTTCAATCCATTCAACTGTCATTTGAATTCCAAGGAGTTCTGCCTGGAAGACTGAGCATTCTATGTCAAGTCTTTTCATATTGGTAAATACCTCCTTTGAGTTTTTCTCGGCTACCATACCTGCACTCCCATCCTTAGCCGTTTTGGACCCATCCGTGAATATTAAGTAGTCGGCATTCTCTACAGTTCCAGTTGAATCTATTCCTATATAGTTATCTTAGGGATGAATTCCTTTTATTAGTTATTTTTCTCTATTTATTTAAATGTATACTGTCATTAATAATTGTTATCGTTTCTTTTTATATATCTTGTGCATATTACATTTAATTCGTTAAATCTAGAGTAAATCAAAATAAATTATAAATAATAATTGTATTGTATTTATATAACATGTAATCGTTTATGTTTATTATAATTTAGATGTGAGACTTTTTTAAACCCTGGTTGAATGGCAAACAAGGCCTTAAGGCCTTAACTCTGCCAGGTAAAATAAAGTTATTATTATTATTATTATTATTATTATTATTTATTATTATTATTTATTATTATTAATATTATTATTATTATTATTATTATTATTATTATTATTATTATTAAAGTGGTCTTCCGAAGTGGTGAGTAAATTGAAAATAGATAATTTTAAAACCAATTATTCCCCTAGTGTGTACGAGAAGTAGGATGGATTTTATTGACAGCAGGCCTAATAGTCGTTTGTTTAGAAGCAGCATAGAAGGTAAGTAAGAAACATTTGCAACTCTTGGAGTGTAGAGCACCAAAACTTGTTCACTTGAGCAGAATCGCACAGATGTTCCCATATCAGCAAGTTATCCTTGTGTTTACCTTCTACCAGTTGAGGCATATGTTCGGAAACTGCGGCAAAACAACGCCGAGTTTCTCCCTCCATCAAAACTAAGACAAAGATACTATTACATCCTTATTCTCAGCATTCTTCATTTGCTGGTAATTTTTTCCCCATTTGTTTTGTTTTCCTGACTTTCTACAAATTGTTGCAGACATGACGAATAGACTTTGATGCTAATGAAAATTATTTTTCTCTGCTTTTATTTATTTTTTCTCTCTTCTTTGCTCATTGAATTTGTTTTTAGATTTCGTGCTTTCTACGTATTTAATTGTATTATTTATTATTTCCTAATTGCATAAATAATTTAATATTTAATTAACCATTTAAAAATATATTTATAGCCTAATCGCAGGTTCAATTCCCGATTGGGTCAGGATTTTTAAACTGGCATGAACTTCTAGCGGCTCTATGGAATTTGTATCGAAAAATATATAATGAAAACGTTTACTGGAACTTAAGTTCCAGGGCTGATAATTATAAAATCCGGTTGTCTTCTCCCCATTGTCTATAAAGACAACTCCTATTACACCAAGAAATTCTTAAGGCTTATACTTAGTTACTCACTGACACTATTGAACCCGTATGTTCAAGGCCGCGTGGACATATGCTCTCCATACATCCCTATCTTGAGCTAATGCTTTCCAATCATTCCCTGTATAATCTACTTCCCTCATATCATAGTTAATGTTATTCTCCCACCTCATTATTGGTCTACCAACTGGGCGTTTTCCCTCTGGGTTTCCTACAAGAAGCTTCCATGCACCTCTTTCATTCCTCATACGTGGCACATGTCCTGTCAATCGCAGTCTACGAGACTTAACTGTTCTTATATCTGGCTTCCTATAAAGACCATGTAGTTCACTGTTATATAGTCTTCTCCATTCACCTGTCTGTTCATCTCTCTTTGGCCCAAAAATGTTTCTAATATGATGGTTGGGCATAAGCTAATGTATTTTTGATCCAATTGAGTCAAATGTGCCCATGTGGTTTACATTTCACCAGATGAAAAAAAAAAACAGTCTGTGCTACCTCGAGGCAATTATTAGAAGTATAAGAAAATAGAATTGACTATTTAACTCATTCCCCGAATGGGAGTCAATGACCAATCATGCTTCAATGATTTTTTATTTACAACCAATCACAGTCGTTTTTCACCTCGATTTTATTAGTTTAATTTTATCACTGTAAAATCAAGCTCCTCTTTTTTAACATTCTGAATAAGTCATAGCATTATTTTGCAGTGAGACCATGTGGCTACCAGATTGCATATATAGTGCACGAATGTAACCTTATCGTGGTTGCGGGAGATAATATAAAAACGTTTGTAACAATTGATTATACCACAAAAAAGAACGAAACCACTGTTTGCACTTTCTTAAACGATTTTTTTCCCAGGTAACGATGTTCCAGAAAAATATAATTGACAGGACATCAGAAATTAATTAATATACAGTTTGATGTGTTTCATTTTATCTCCACTAGGGTGCATTCTTACAATATTGCGATCCTTTGGCAATAAATAATATGATCTGGTTGCAGTGATAACAAGTTAAACATAACGTTTCTCATTTGTTTTCAAACATCGCCGTTTACATAGAATATATAAATATTTTAAAATAACTAATTTAAATAATGATTTGTAAGTAAACAGCTTAATTTTATTCGTTAAATAGTCCTAACAGATGCCACTCTTGATTTCCAAATTCTCTAGATAAATGAACGACTCACGAAGTGAGTCGTTCATTTATCTAGAGAATTTGGAAATCGCTAGGAAATCGCTCGTGGCATTACTTATGATAATTTCTTATTCAAAAACGAGATTTTTTCAGAGGTAAATATTAACTCACGCAAGCAGAAAATTCATTCGATCATTGAACTCAGAGACATTAAGTTCACATATCTCTGCTGAATTAATCTTTAATCTTGATTTAGTTTTTCCTTAGTATAATTTGTAAGGAATTAAGGTAACATTGAAATTACTATACAATTATATATAAATTATACACTTTTTAATACAAAACTACAATAAGCAACATATTCCTTATATAAGAATATTAAAATAAAAAATTAGTAATGTATAATAGTTATGTATGCAAAAAGTGTAGAAAGCACCTTTTCTTCACGCAGTGAGAAACTCGCCGGAAGTGAGTTTAAAAATATCACAAGTACGGCGAAAATGACGGACGTGGCAACCCAATCTCTGGGGATGAAATAAGAGACCCAGCTCGGGGAAACAAGAGTGAAGTCCTCAACGGCAGAAGGTGGAAGAGGCAACCCTCCTTGTGGGGATAAAACACAAGGAAGCAAGCGCAAAGGCTTTAAGGAGGCAGCCCCTCCAAAGGACTAACCCTGCAGTACGTTAGTAGCGTACTCAGGGGACACTTCAAAATACTTACAAGCTCCAAAGAGATAGCCGGACTGTCCAACCGATGACAACAAACGCAAAGCATAAGGATAAACGTTTTGGAATTCAAGACCAATTAAAGTAGCAACATGGAATGTCAGAGGAATACATCATAAAGAAACCGAACTAGAAAGAGAGTTAAAAGAAAGAGGTGTAGATATAGCAGTGATAACAGAAACAAAAAAGAAACAAAGAGGAAGTCAAGATCTAAGTAATAATATAATGTTTTATAGTGGAGTATAAATAACAGAAAGAGCTCAAGCAGGAGTAGCAATATTAGTAAGCACAAAATTAAGGAAAACAATAACTGCATACGAATGGATAAATCAGAGAATAATGAAATAAGATGCAAAATACCAAAAGTAAATCTTACTGTAATAGGAATCTACGCACCAGAGGAAGGCAGAAAACAAGAAACAACAGAATTTTACCAACAACTACAATAGATAACAGATCAAACAAACATGACTCATGACAACACCACATTAGGATCAGTACCATCAACCACCATATCAAATAATGTAGCGAAGAAAGACCTGCTGAAGATGGAACGGATGTTCTGAAAGGCCTTCAGACAAAAAGATTACATATTTAATAAGTTGAGGACGACGGATCTGACCTAAGAAGGTACATTTTAACTTATTTTATTTTATTACTATCTATCTGAAGGGTTTTAGCAATGATTTTGATTAGTATTGAAGGCATGGAAACTCCTTGTAGAAAAACCAGAAGAAGAGCGTCCAGTTGAAAAGCCGAGAATGAAATAGGAGGTTAAAATTAATCGCGATTTGAAGAAAGAAAATTATACAGAGGATGATTTTAATACATAAGGCCAGTATAAAAATATATGAAGAGCTTATGTCCGCGTACCAATGAACCTCTCTGAGTTTGATAATGCCAGAAAATTAGTTACATTTTTGTTTTATAATAATTTCTGCAAATCAAAGGAAATGTGACTTACGCCACTATAACTTTAATTCGTCCATACATGAGTTGTTATCCAGTTCAGATATCTGCTTTCTTTGTTTGAGTGCATATATCACTGTATAATTTATTAAGAACTCCAGTAGGGAAATGTTGAGAAGATGTATTCACTTCTCTTGTGTCTGTTATTGGATGTATAAATCGTGAATGTGAAATCTCTTACTGTGAAACAGAGCTATTTACTTTTGCAGGGAGTTCAATCCAAAATGAAACCTTCTAACTTATCTCTACCATGAAAACAAGGAAAACCAGCAAAGCAATTTCAATTGATATTGACATTCAGCTAGTTGGTTAGTTTTCCTTTTGATATGTTACACTTTGTTGATGATAAAGGATTGTTACATAATTCATAATGACAATGTTCGTTACCTTGTTAACATGCAAATTCCGTATTTTCCACAGAGTCACAACCTAACCCTCTTGATTTTATTTTTAACTAGCTAATACCCGGCGTGCGCTGCTACAAGTAAATTAATTAAATGTGTTTTTATTTTTAGTTTAGGATATGATATAACTTATAGAGAAAATAAAGATATAGAAAATAAAGTAAATAAATTCCAGGCTATTTATGGAACCATAAAAAGAACCTTAGGTCGGAAAACAAGGAAAGATACGAAACTTAAATTATACAATAAAACAATGGCTGTTCCTTTGTTGTTGTATGGAAGTGAAAATTGGATAATGAAATCAAGGGATAAAAGCAGGATACAGACTGCGGAAATGCTGTTTTTACGTAATGTGAAAGGATGCACAAGAGCGGATAGAATAAGGAATGAAACTATACGAGAAGAATTAAATATATAGAAAATTGAAGATAAAATCAGCGAAAATAGTAAGAAATGGACAGAACACTTAATGAGAATGAACAACGAAAGAATACCAAAAAGAACCGTCCTGTATAATCCCAGAGGAACAAGAGATGTTGGCCGACCACGTAGAAGATGGACTCCACTTTTAACTTCGCCGGAACAGGCTGCATAGCCTAAACCTTGTAGTAGAAGAAGAAGAAGAAGTAAAAATAATTATACATGTATATCGTGATTATTTTTAGATAGGTACCCCGTGTCTCTGAAAATGAAATAGAACAAACATGACGATTGCTAGAGTAAATTTTTCATCATCATCAACAGCAACAAGGATTAAGCCCAATGGTCTGTTCTGATCTCATTATAGGTCGAATTGGTCCTTCCATCATTCTTCCCAACATTCTTCTCCCTTTGGTTTATAATTATACATTCTTCTTGGTATGCGCTGTTCATTCATTCGTAATACGTGCTGAAGATAAGCATTTTGATAATATTTTATTATTTCACAGAAATTAGATATATTAAGTTCTGTTCTTATATCTTCGTTTTTCTTTTTATCGGTTCTTTGGTATCCTGCTATTGCAACATCTTCATTTCAGCAGCCTCTATTTGTTTACTATCTGCCTTTGTTAATGTCCAGGTTTCACATCCATAGATAAGAGATGGAACTGTCAATACTTTGTAAAACTTCAAAATAGTTTATTTTCTAGTTTTATTCAATAAATTTTTAATTTCGGGTTTCAGGTAAACTTCCACCTCTAACGGTCGTATTTCACAGATTTTTTATAAAAGCTACCTGAGTTTATTTCAATGGTATATACCGAGTTTCATTGTGAAACTTATAAAATTGCGACCGCTAGAGCGATTTTAAAATGTTTGTTTCAGATGAACTCCTACACCTAATTGTTTTAGAGAATAACAGATAGCGGATGAACAATCGCCGTATTTTAAATGCTGTATATACAAATGTTCATGAAGATTGGTGAAGAACGTTTGGAGATTTAAGATTATATACAAACGAACATTTACATTTTTATTTCAGATTGCACTTTATCTGAAGTGAAACATTCAGCTATCTGTGAAGTATGGGTACGAAAACTAAGTTCTGCCCAGTACCTGTTGATCCAATGAATGCATGAGAGGGGAGGAGCTTGATATAAGGGGATCATTTGCTTTCGAACTACTCGTATGTATTTAAACACGTTGAGCGACTATTTTTGAACGTGGAAGCGAACAGATCTGTATGGCTTATTGCTGTGTTTGACTCAGGTTGTATTATCAATCGCGCACAGCTCCTCCCATCCCCTCCTTCTTATGCGCAGCTTTACTTCACAGATAGCTGAGTCAGATTTTAGATTAAGTGAAACATTCAAAATAAATTATATTTGAAGAGAAAAATTTTCGCTTAGACCGAGACTCGAACCCGGGATCCTTGGCTTTCCGGGCCAAGTGCTCTACCAACTGAGCTACCGAGGCGAATAGCGATCTAGATGCAATTTTTTCTCTTATATACGTTGTAATTCCCTCGCGCCAAATGCTTGAAACCATAGCTTCTATCTTTGCAAATGGCGGCTTCTTAGTTAAGAAGACATTTATTGGGAATTCCACACTACTTTATAAAGCCAGTAGGGCTTCTATTGACGATTTTATTATTAATTTAACACTTCTACTGGCTTTATAAAGTAGTGTGAAATTCCCAATAAATGTCTTCTTAACTAAGAAGCCGCCATTTGCAAAGATAGAAGCTATGGTTTCAAGCATTTGGCGCGAGGGAATTACAACGTATATAAGAGAAAAATTTGCGTCTAGATCGCAACTCGCCTCGGTAGCTCAGTTGGTAGAGCACTTGGCCCGGAAAGCCAAGGGTCCCGGGTTCGGGTCTAGGCGAAAATTTTTCTCTTCAAATATAATTTATCCTTCAACCAGAAGTGTGAAATTAATAATACAATCGTCATTAAAAATAAAACCCAGAGGGTTAGGTTGTGATTCTATAGAGAAGACGACTTTATATGTTAACAAGATAAAGAGCGCTGAAGTTACGAATTATGTCAATCGGTGTACAACGTCAAAAGGAAAACTAACCGACTAGCTGAATCACAACATCAATAGAAATGTATTTTGTTGGTTTTCCTTGATTTCATTACAGAGACGAGTTGGAAGTCGATCTCAACTATCTGTGAAATGAAGCCATGCATATGAAAGAGGGGATGGGCGAAGCTCTGGACTATCGGCAATACGTATAGCCTGTTTCAGACGTAACAGTGTTGATCCAACTATAACAGTGCAGAACCTACGAGTTTTTGTACGCTTACTTCACGTATAGCTGAGATAAAGTGTAATTTTATTCCCCGTAAATATTTAATTCTTTGACATCTCTCAATTAATATTCTCCAAATCTTTCCGAATTATTTCAGTACGAGTATGTAGAGACTGCTTTCATTTTTTTTTTAATATATTCTATACTATAACATTTTTATGGAGTTTTTTAACTGTATTACAGTACTCACATTTCAAAATCTCTTTCATGTAATAACGTCTATATCTAGGTTGTTTTAACTGCATTTAACTGCTTACTGGTAAAATAGGAATACAAGTAATGTATCCAAAATATATGTCTACAAATAAATAATTGCTTAAACTTACAGTTAGGGTGAGAGAATGGGCTAGTTAGTGACACAAGATAGGTTTAGCGTTCGCATGTTTATTAGCGTGTTTTATGATAAGTTGGCTACACTCTTTGAGCAATGACTAATACATATCCATCCATAGTAATTCTGCCCGAGGAAACATCTTTCGCTGCAATCATATCATTTTCATGCTATGCTTTGCAGCTTTACTAGGGAATTATAGGTGTGGTAGCTTCCCGTTGCTTTCCATACCGGTGAATGATTATGATGATGATGATAATGATAATGATAAGGATGATGATGATGATGGCCGGATGATTTTCGGGGACCGTTGGGCCCTAAGCTTCCTGACATTTGTCTTACAGGTGAGGAAAAACCCCGAAAAAAACCTCACCCAGTAGCCTGTCCCGTCCGGAAATCGAACCCGGCCCGCTGCGTGACAAAGCAGCACGCTACCTCGAGACCACAGCGGTGGACTAATACATATTTTACATTGTAAATAAAGTGATTTTTTGGCTATTCTCAGCACAAGTACTCATTTCATTTCAATGCATTTCTCACATGTTTTAAAAAATCAACACATACATTTATCATAAGTAATGCCACGAGTGATTTCCAAATTATCGATAAATTCACGACTCACGAAGTGAGGAGTGAATTTATCTAGAGAATTTGGAAATCAAGAGTGGCATTTGTTAGGACTATTTAACGAATAAAATTAAGCTGTTTACTCATAAATCATTATTTAACTATAGTTATTTTAAAATATTTATATATTTAATGTAAACGGCGATGTTTGAAAACAAATGAGAAACGATAGGTACGCTTCTACTGCTTCTTTTGTTTATCACTGCAACCAGATCATACTATTTATTGCCAAAGGAACGCAATATTGTAAGGAGGAGCTTTCTTTAATATGGTAATCATAACACTGATAAATATTTGGTGAAACACGACTCTGATTGGTTGTAAAACAGAAATCATTGAAACGTGATTGGTCATTGACTCCCATTTGGGGCATGAGTTAAATAGTCATAAGTAATGCCACGAGTGATTTCCAAATTATCGATAAATTCACGACTCACGAAGTGAGGAGTGAATTTATCTAGAGAATTTGGAAATCAAGAGTGGCTTTGTTAGGACTATTTAACGAATAAAATTAAGCTGTTTACTCACAAATCATTATTTAACTATAGTTATTTTAAAATATTTATATATTTAATGTAAACGGCGATGTTTGAAAACAAATCAGAAACGATAGCTACGCTTCTACTGCTTCTTTTGTTTATCACTGCAACCAGATCATACTATTTATTGCCAAAGGAACGCAATATTGTAAGGAGGAGCTTTCTTTAATATGGTAATTATAACACTGATAAATATTTGGTGAAACACGACTCTGATTGGTTGTAAAATAGAAATCATTGAAATGTGATTGGTCATTGACTCCCATTTGGGGCATGAGTTAAATAGTCTTTGGTAATATTCACATACTGCAGTAATAACTGTTTGTGTGTGTTTTTTTTTATTTATGTAGGTGGTACCGTGGCATAGAATCCCCAGTCCAAAAGTACTTATACACTGTATGAAAATACTTTTTTTTTGTTTTGTTGGTAGGCTACATATTGTGTGTTAGCTATGAAAAACACTGTATAAAAAACTATGTTATAATTTAAAATATTGTCTCTCCAACGGATCTGTGCCCCCGTAAGATATGCGATCTAAAGCCTACTTCCTTTTCAGCCTCGGCAAATCATTTCCCTCCCTGCATTCCTATCTCTATTTTCTATCTCTCACTTGCACTTGCATTCCTGCATTATTCAATATTCATGAGGCATGACACTGGGGGAAATTTGGCAACATCCCTACTCGATGGCTGCTGTTTGACGTAGTGGGAGGGGAGTGCGGTGAAATGATGTGAATATAGACGTGTACTTTTCTAAGAACGATGTCAGCGTAATAGGGGCACATGTCCGTTGGTCCGATTATATTTATGTACAAATGAATACAACATTCATTACTTTCCTTGTCTTAGTTTGAATATTTGCAAAACTTTATTTAATCTTAGATGATCCAATTGAAGTACCTCTGTTATAATTGAATTTGTTGACAAAAATTATACTAAATTATTTCAAAAAGTATTTTCTATAAATGACATATATTCATCAAATAAAAAGAAAAGAAAGTATTACTGGTTAGAGATGGGATGATTTGGATTTCTATTCGATATCAACATCAGACTACGATAGTATTATTAGTTAATTAAGGTAAAAGGTAATATTTGGAAAGAGGATTGTCTCAAGATCTTAATTAACTCTCGGCAAATCTTATAAAAGTTGATTTTGTGTTGAAAGGCGAGTTAAGAAGAGGCGAATTCATTGTGTTACGTAACGATGGATAAACATAATTTTATTGATGAGAGAATTTTATAAAAATATGTTTTTATTTGACGAATTCCGAACGAATGAAGCTATTGGATTCTTCAAACATTTTTACAGATTTTCACCTATCCTATCTAGTAGACCCGAAAATGACCATGATCATTATATATATTATAATACACTAGGAATACCCGGCGTGCGCTGCAGTGCTTAATAATGTAAATGGGCGTTTTTTAATCGAATAAGATAAAAGAATATTATGAGTTAATTAAATATAATTTAACTCAGGAGAAATACAAGAGGGGACCATACGGTCTGTCTTTATCATAAATGATGTCACGAGTGATTTTCAATTTATGTAGAGAATTTGTAAATCAAATGTGGCATTTGTTAGGACTATTTAACGAATAAAATTAAGCTGTTACTCACTAATCATTATTTAACTATAATTATTTTAAAATATTTATATATTTAATGTAAACGGCGATGTTTGAAAACAAATGAGAAACGATTCTTACGCTTCATTTGTTCATCACTGCAACAAGATCGTATTATTTATTGCCAAAGGATCGCAATATTGTAAGAATGCACCCTAGTGGAGAAATTTATAACCAACATTATAAGTATTAATTAATTTCTGATGTCCTATGATGTAAATATATCAATTATATTTTTCTGCAACGTTATTTCATGGGAAATAATTCGTGTAAGAAAGTGCGGACACTGGTTTATTTTTTTTTTGTGGTATAATCAATTGCTACAATTGTCTTTATATTATCTCCCGCATATTATGTGTTAACATACGTGCACTATATATATACAATCTGGTAGCCACGTGGGGTAACTGCAAAATAATGCTACGACCTATTCAGAATGTTAAAAAGGAGGAGCTTGACTTTAAAGTGATAAAATTAAACTGATAACACCGAGGTGAGAAACGACTGTGATTGGTTGTAAATCAAAATCATTGAAACGTGATTGTCATTGGCTCCCATTTGGGGCATGAGTTAAATAGTCAGTTTAAATAAATTATTATTGTTACTATTATTGTAATTATTATTATTATTATTATTATTATTATTATTATTATTATTATTATTATTATTATTATTATTATTATTATTATTGTCGACCGGTGTGATCTAGTAGTTAAGTTTCTTACCTCTAGACACGAGAGTCGCGGTTTCAAACCCGGCGGGGTCGATGGATTTTTTTTTTTGGATAGAAAAATCCAAAGGACAATCCTCAGGGAGGGACTTTAAGCCGTGGGTCATTATGAAGATTTTCAGACCCTTAAAAGAAATGCAGCCTAAATAAAAAGCTCTCTATGCAAAATTTAACCGACCTTCATCCATCGAAGTAATATCTCAGTTACCTACTAAATGTCTCATTGAGGCGATATGTTAACCACTTCTCATTCGTTGACATCTGTAGGTAAATAAGCGTAACTAAATTAAGAACTGATTAAGAAAATCCCGCTAGAGCGCTTCCGTATCCCCACGCGAGACTAGGGAATATATACAGTATTATTATTATTATTATTATTATTATTATTATTATTATTATTATTATTATCATCATTATCATTGTCGTTGTTGTTGTTATTATTCAAGTCTTTTTACAAAGCAATTTATTATGTGGGTACGAAACCTGGACAGTAAGTAGACAACAAGCCAACAAGCTATTAGCAGTAGAAATTGATTTTTGGAGGCAATCCACAAGATTTTCAAGACGAGCTAGATAAACAGCTCAATAATGGAAAATATGCAAGTTGGAAAAAAAATTAGAAAAAATGAAGAAAATCGTTTGAAATGGTATGGACACCTAATAAGAATGGAAGAAGATATAATACCAATGAAGATCCTTGATTGATTGGAAAGTTAATGAAACAAGTGGAAGTGGCAGACCTAGATGGAGCGAGGTGAGAAGTATGGAAGCTAAATATTTGAGGGAAGAAGATGCTTTAGACAGAAACCCCTGGCGACAAATCACTTGAAGGAGAACCGCTGTAGTGTAGAATATTCCTATTTTTATAAAATATTATTATTGTTGTTATTATTGTTATCATTATTATTATTATTATTATTATTATTATTATTATTATTATTATTATTATTATTATTATTATTATTATTATTATTATTATTATTATTATTATTATTATTATTATTATTATTATTATTATTATTATTATTATTATTATTATTATTATTTATTATTATTATTATTATTATTAAACTCATAGCATAAAAATTTCTTACTTGTGTTAATAAGTCTACACTGGAAATAGATTAAATTCCATTCCTTATCATCAGTATCCGTTCAATTCTTTAATTCGGAACTTCTGAAAAAATATATATAAGCAATTCTCTTCGGATTTTAAATCTATAAATTCTCCGACATAATGTGAGATGGTACATATTTTTTATTTTCCTTTTACTGGTGTATTTTATGAACGTTCCATTGCATTGAAAAATTTGCCTTGAATTACAAATTGTGTTATATATCTTCTCTATGTTTTATGTAACATATTTTCTTCTGATTTTCTTTATTACATTCTCAGCTTAAAATTCACTCTGCAGACTTGAGGATATGCAAAATATCTTATAATGTTATTCAACTCTCGAACTCGTTCCTACAAAACCCTAGCTGACACTTACAAATGTACTTTATATCCTTTCTTATCTTTTCTGTTAGCATTTCATAAGAAATATCACAGAATATTTAGTACAGTTCCTTATCTACGTTACCATTTTTAAAAGTTTATATTTATCGGTGTGTATTATTGAAATTCTATTGTTTTGTATACAAATTACACAGAATGTGACAGACTATACGATAGTGTTTGGAAAGTGCTTGGGTTATGTTGCCACACTGACCAGCCTCATGCGCTAGTGGTCATAGTTTCTGACTACAGTTCATAAGGTACCGGGTTCGATTTCTGGTTAGATCATAGGATTTTTTCCTTAAAGGAAATTATTTCTGTGGTTTCCCATGGTTTAGAATTTAGATTAAGGGTAGGTTAAGGACTCTCCTAGCGCTTCATTATAATTGATCACCCATCAGGGTAACGTAACTCTGCCTTTCAGGTGTTCCAACTTAAGAAATTGATTACAATTCCACCAATGCCAGGGTAGAAAGCCAAAAATGTCATAAAATGCAACGTGGTGGCGTTGGGGAAAAAATATTGTCACACTGCATGCTTCGTGTTAGGATAACAGGTGGCGCTAATGTTGTCTATTTTAAATTTACGCACCATTTGGGCGGACCACTTGACGTACTTGATGTATTCTTGTATTGTATACAGAGAGGAATGCAGGATGAGTGTATGTTTATGTGTTTGTGTAGCGTAAAGTGTTTAGTATGAGGGATGATGAAGAAGACAAGGGAGAAAGTGAAACCCGGTCCCGGCTCGAATCCTACTCCTACCGAAAATGGTGCACAACCTATCGATTAAAATTGTACATCACCACCTCTCCTGGCCCCGAAGTTAATAATTTTGTAATTAAATTAGTGTAACAATCAAAATTTTCAACCTCGCCGGGTATCGAACTCGGGCCCCCTAATCAGGAAGCAGGCATATTAGTTACCACCTGAGCCAACACAGCGGACTGAATTGAGTCTATGTTTAATTTAGTTTTATATTAATCCTGTTTGTATTTATTTTCCTAGGTATTTGAGTTTAATCATATCTTCAAAATCCCTCTCATATGTCATTAACAATCCATTTCAGTTATTTAAGTAATTCTATGCATTATCATATATTTATTACTAGCTAATACCCGGCGTGCGCTGCTACGCCTAAATACATAAAAAATTAATGTGCTTTTATGTTTAGTTAAATAAGTAAAAGGAAAAATTTATATCGTAATTATTTTTAGATGCCCCGTTCTGTTTACCCGGCGTTGTCCAAAAATCTACTCATCTACTCTTCTTGGCATAAATGAACTGAAAGACAAAAATTAATGTACTTCTTATGATTATCTGAATAAGTAAACTTAAAAACAATTATAAATGTATATCATAATTATTTTAAGATTCCCGTGCTGATTACTCGATGTTGCCCGGGAATCTACTTATCTCGATCTTCTTAGCATAAATGAGCTAAAAGACAAAATTCGTTATTGTGAGTTATCCGTAAAAGAATACCTTCCATGTACTGCTATGCTTGCACAGGAATCTACGTACTCGATCTTCTTGGCATCAATGAAAGACAAAAATGGTTATTGTGAGTTATCCGTAAGAGATAACATATGCTATCGCGGATGTTTTTGTAGAGCTTTTTGAGATATTCAATCCTGTATACATCAATTTTGTGTATTTGTTATGGTTTAGGCAGCGTAAGCCATTTAAGCGTCCAAAAAGCTACTTGTTTCATGTTTTCCACTACAAAGGGCGATTTTTATGGGTGTAGGAGTTGAGTATCACAATCGGATCAACGGTATGGCCGCGCATAAAATACGAACAAACATTTTTATATATTAGATTACTTTCATTCTGTTGCAATATGTATATTTTTGTTTGTATATTATAAGTTAATACTTGGATTATGCATTATTCTATTGGTAGCATTGGCTCCTATGCATACACAAATATGTCACTGTTTATCCCTTAAAATACAATAGTATTTATTTAGTAATATGTTTAAAATATGAAGTATCCAATGCATTGAAAAATGTGATATACGTAAATACAGAGTGCGGCATATAACTTATCAGTTAACCACTGCTCGTGGTTGCGAGGAATAAAATCATATTGGTTGAAACTGGAGTTTGAACACGAGACCTTCAGAATGTAATCTCAAACACTACTGCTTGAGGTAATTTGCTAACTAGGGAATATATATTGTCCAGTATCATATCTATAAACGTGACTGTCATTAGGTATCTTCGAATGTAAAGTAATTAAGTTATGGTAGAATTGAATGAGTCATTTCGAAAATGGATTATCTACAGCTGATCAAGTTTTCCAGGAGAGGGAAAAAACTGATTCAACTTGGTTCAGAATAAAGCATTGAATGTGAAATTGCTACTGAATAAAGTCATAAAGTGGTAAAGGAATAGTGTAGTTGATCCGTTCTCACGCGGAAACGATGGAAGTAGGTATGTAAACATGGAATAACGAAAAAAAGAGAATTTCAGAAAAAATGACGACTCTTTCAATTTGACAACCCCTGTGTTTGAAGCAGTACGAAAAAAAACTTATTTGGCAGCAAGATAGTGCCCCACCGCACTATGGATTAAACGTCCGTGCATTTTTGGGATGACCATTTTGTAGAGTAGATTGGAAGGCGTGATAAATAAATGATTGGCCGCCTAGATCACCAGACCTCACGCCATGCGAATTTTGAATGTGGGGGAATTTTTAAGGACAAAGTTTTCAGTACAAAACCACTGAACATTTACGGGATTTAATTGAACAAGAATTTGAAAATACTTTTGGTAATAATGGATAATTGTGTGATAACATCTGCAAATCAGTGTCAAAAGGATGTCATAAATGCTTAAATAACTATGAAGGTCACTTTGAACAATTTCGGTAGTTGTTTTTTGTATAAATGTTGTAAACTACAGAAAATAATATAGGCCTATTTGCATTTTCGGTTAACTGACTTATGCCGCATTCTGTATATAACTGTGATTACAATATTAATCATTATTATACAAAATACCGGTCATAATTCTAACGCGTAATGCCTACGCGACAGTACAGCGTCTATCCGCGTGAGCTACGCCATCACACTGTACGTAACCTACTGGTAGTTCCTTCAATAGGCACCTAAAAGAAGTATGATACAAAGAATTGTTAATATTTCCAAAACAAGAGGTCATTAGCCCCTAAACCAAATGTGATTTTAAACAGTGTGTATTGTTCTTTAATATCACATAATTTGATTTTATTTGTTTAATGTATATTTTGACGAGGTTATACGAAAATGGAAAAAATCATGTCCCGTAGAGTACAAATTAATAAGGAAATGTATATGAATATTTTAATGTATGCAGACGATCTGGTAATTATACAGAAGTCAGAGTTGAATCAATTAGGACTCTATTATAATCTCAAAGTCTCAACTTCAAAAACTAAAATTATGGCTTTTCAGGGCAAAGTGCCAGTCTGAGCAAAAATAGTAATAAATAATGAAATAATAGAACAGATAGCACACTTTAACTATCTTGGTCAGATATAACATATAGCTACGATTGCGATATACACAATAAATTAAACCGATATCAAATGATGTGTGGCAGCATAAGAAGAACCCTCCGAAAGACTCGAAGAGAAACTCATCTCAGGTTTTATAAAATGATGGCTGTTCTTGTTCTTTTATATGGATCTGAATCTTGGGTACTTGCAAAAAAAAGATATCTCACACATTCAAGTCACTGAAATGAAATTTTTAAGATCCGTAAAAGGATGTACACGCATGGATAGATTACACAATGAATCAATAAGAAATGAACTGGAGATATTTTCAAAACTAGACGAGCACAAATACCAATGGAATGAACATTTAGACAGAATGGACAATACAAGATTACCCAAAAAGATCAACGCCTACAAACCACATGGAAAAAGATCTTTGGGACGCCCAAGGAAACAATGGACTTGACCGGTACAGGTCGCATTGACCTAATCCTGGAAAGGAAGAAGAAGAAGAAGAATTTTATTTTATTTTATGATATACAGGGCATTTCAGAATAAGTATTACAGACTTATAGGGATTGTAGAGAGGACTTAGTAGATAAAGTTTTGATAAGGAACCCATGTCCGGAAGTATACCATTTCGATGTAAAATAGGTTTGAAGATCTAAACACAGTGGGCTGATATCATGTCTCTTGTGTTTCAGAATAAGTATTACAGTCTTCTCACTTAATTATTGACTTACTCACTGGCACTATCGAACCCGTATTTTTATGGCCGCGCGTACATAAGCTCTCCATACATCCCTATCCCGAGCTAATGCTTTCAAATCATTCCCTGTATAATCTACTTCCCTCAAATAATAGTTAATGTTATTCTCCCACCTCATTCTTGGTCTACCAACTGGGCGTTTTTCCTCTGGTTTTCCTACAAGAAACTTCCATGCACGTCTTTCATTCCACATACGTGCCGCATGTCCTGCCCATCGCAGTCTACGAGACTTAACTGTTCTTATTATATCTGACTTTCTATAAATATCATGTAGTTCAGTGTTATGTAGTCTTCTCCATTCACCTGTCTGTTCAGACAGACTTCTAGGAGTTGTATTGCAAATGTGGTTCCACGAGGCGGCCCTGTTGTTCATTGTACAAAGTATAACTGCGACGCATGTTTTCATACACACGCCCCACAAGACCTGGTGTGTGCTGCCGCCAGAATACGTGCAAGAAGTTCTTCCTCCGACTCAATATGTGTTGTGCAACTCATAAGTCTGTAATACTTACTCTGAAACACAAGACACATGATATCAGCCCATTGTGTTTCGATCTTCAAACTTATTTTACATCGAAATGGCACGTTTCCGGACATAGGTTCCTTATCAAAACTTTATCTACTAATTCCCCTGTACAACTCTTATAAGTCTGTAATACTTATTCTAAAACAACCCTCTATAGAGCGTATCACTTTTCTTGTAAGTGAATCGCCCTGTACTATGCACACCTCAAGTCTATAATACTTGAAATCTCCTGCCATTTAATTAAGGCTATCGCATGAATATGTAATTATATCTGGTTTTAATATGCACAATAGACAAGGAAATCAATCATGTTGAAGGATTTTGTAATAGTTGGGTGTTTGGTGTTAATCCTAACCAATTACTCTTACTTGGATTAGAGCGTCGTAAGAGCCCTCTATCATCTTTTACAGACACCAGTGACGCAGCAATTTGTAATATTCTGTATCAAAATCTCATTAAAACAAGTTTAAACACAGCTCTTCTTGGAAGCGCCTTTACATTCAAGTGGATATGTGCTATACCTACTCATTTTTTTTTTAATATCGTGGGTAGGGATACAAGACGTGTTGAAAGTTCGTATGTCCAATATGCTAAATAATTTGCAATTTGCCGTTATTTATTAAACGCGATATTAAATTTTGTAAATGAGCACACAGTCCCGTGCTTCTATTTCCCGTGTATAAGGTCGCGTGTCGATCCCGCTGCCATACTTTCTTTTTTCTCTCTCTCGTCCTTAGGCCTATTTCAATTAATTTTATTTTTTTGTTTCATTTGTATTGCTTTGTTTTATTTTCAGTATTTACCGCGCTACTTATTTACGCGAAATTATTTTCCATTGCACGACACACAACGAAATAGAACGGATTTTAATTTCTCAAATAATATTATACTTGTGAACCAAATATCTGATCTCTGATCATGCGCAGTGGCTTCGTTCTGAGACTTGAAAATTATGTGTGCTCCATCAGTATTATTTCAAAGGCTGTACATAACTACTGTGGGCATTTTCTCCCCCAGCAATGCTGGGGTAATCATAAATATCATTGTTTTCAGTAAAGTTTCTTGTTTGGCTACAATTCTTACTTTGAAAGAGCAGTTTCAGATAATTTTCCTTGGCTGCAAGACCAGTACCTACACTCCAGTAATTTTATATATTTAATCAACTTCATACTTGATATGTAATATTAAATCTGAAAATGTCTCTTTAATAATTTTTGTTTTGATTCAGACTGTCTCTTATTGTTGTAACAGAGATCCGAACGAACCACGAGTACAAAAAACAGACTACGGCACTGTCAAGGAGAAGACAAGGTATCGAGGACTTAACTGGGAAACTTACGAAACGGGCAGTCAGTTATACCTCAGCATTGGTAAGTCATGCTCATTACTATTATTATTATTTATTATTATTATTATTATTATTATTAATTATATTTATTACTATTACTATTATTACATCTGTCCGGCAGTTCATTGTGCATAGTCTCTATAACAAGCGTTAAATTTTAATTAGATAACTAGATAGGTTGTGAGATGGAACAAGAAATCTTCTTCTTCTTCCGAATGCAGTATTGGGTGATGATGCCCGTTCTGCGACTACAAAAACTGATCTTTCCATCGGTTGAAGGGTCTGCTTATTTCTTGTAGTCTTTCGAGTATTTAAAGTTTTCCCCATTATAGGTTACCAGCCTATAGTTGGGTAAGTCCAGTGGTGGGGTTGCCACCTCAATGCCTCTTGGACAGGCATGCTTTTCTGTAGGGGATGCTCCCTTAGCCTTTGAAGTTTTTCCTTCTCCGCAAGGCAGCGGTTCCTCTCTCTTTCCCTTAGTGAGGGTAGGGTGCCTCTTCCGCCAAATCTGCCGTATTAAGGGTATCCCTCTCCGCCTTCATTGCCGTTGAGGTCTTCACCGCTCCCTGGCAAGGGGCCCTCACATGGTACTATCAGCCGGGCCAGCTGAACCAAGGTTTTTTTACGAGGTGTTACTCCTCCCCCTCCTCCTTTCTCATCCGGGCTTGGGACCGGCAATGGCGGAGTTGGAACAAGAAATGATATAGACAATAAATTATCAAAATTTCAAATATGTGGCACCATTCTTAGAACACTAAAATATAAAACAAGGAAAGATACAAGATTGAAGTTCTAAAAACAATGGCAGTACAGGTACTTTTATACCGTAGTGAGCCCTGGGTAGCAAATAAGAGGAATTCGAGTAGAATACAAAGTGCAGAAATGGCCTTTCTAAGAAGGACCAAAGGATGAACAAAATTGGACCACGTAAAAAATGAAGAAATAAAGAAGTGAATTATAAATATTTTCAATAAATGATGGAATTCAACAACACCGTGTCGGCTAGGAACAGAATGTTCAGAGTATGGAGGAAACAAGATTGCCCAAGATAGCATATCATTATAAACCTAAGGGATTAATGGATGTAAGAAGACCTAGGAAGAGATCGGAGGAATCATTGTGAATTCGGAACAGGCGAATCGCCTAAACCTTAAAGTGAAGATGATGATGATTACTGTTATTATTATTATTATTATTATTATTATTATTATTATTATTATTATTGTCATCATGATTATTATTATCATTTGCGGGAAAATAATATTAACCATGATTTGACAGAGGTGAATTATACCGGAAATAAGTGAAGTATTAGCTCAGTAAAGCGATGTTGGAGAAATTATGCCCTCACGGCAGTAAAACTCCGAGTTCTGTATTAGCAGTGAGTGAGTTACTTAATACAGAAGATAACTAACAAAGGATAGTATCGTCTCTCTTTAAAATAACTAAAAATTTTAAATTGAATATCCATAAACAAAACCAAGTAATGACATTTCAAGGCAAACAGCATCTAAGAGCTAACATAGTAATAATATTGACGAGATTTCAAAACAGAACATTCCTTTCCATTAACAGCTTCTATTAGCAGTTTAATCTCTCATGTTAAACAAGGATACAGTATCTCTCCAGTTTTGTTTAACCTATACATCAATTATATAATAAAAAAATGGAACGAAGAAACAAATAAAGGAATAAAATTAGATAAAACACACTACTTGAAAACATTATTACACGCTGATGACCAGGTAATAATAGCAAATACGGAAGACGAACTTCAAAGGAATATTTTTAAACTACATAATATATGTGAACAATATAATCTCAAAATAACCATAAAAAACTAAGGTAATGGCATTCCAAGGGAAAAATCAAATCAGATCAAAAATAGTAATAGGAAACAAAATCATAGAACAGGTGAACCATCTCAATTATCTAGGATGTGACATTTAATTCAATTATGATAATGATATAACTAATAAACTAGCAAAATTCCAGGGAATATGTGGTACGATAAAACGATCACTAAATAACAAAACAACAAGAGAGAGACCCAGTTGAAATTTTACAAAACGTTGGCAGTACCGGTACTGCTCTATGGTTCAGAAGCCTGGATACATAAAAAACAAGATCTAAGTAGGATAACGGCGGCAGAAATTAAATTTTTGAGATCTGTTAAAGGGTGCACTAAGGAAGACAGACTCAAGAACACAGAAATAAGACAGGAACTTGAAATATTTGCAATAACTGATAAAATAGATACATATAGACAAAAATGGAAGCAACACATAGACAGAATGAATGAAGATAGATATCCAAAACAAATAACAAAATACAAACCTAAAGGCACCCGAGATGTGGACAGACTTAGAAAGAGATGGGCTGAAGTCGGAACGGGTCAACAGACCTAATCCATGAATGCAGATGATGATGACCTCTCATGTACTTTTATGTGCCACCCATGTCTTACAATGATACAACCAGTCGGGAGAGTGATTTTAACTATGAATCACATACATACTTTTTTGATCACACAAGAACATGGAGAGTCTCCCCGAGATAACACAACATAACACAAAACACACCATTCACACACACACACATATGCATACCAAACACGGTGAATATGATGGCCAGTTTATGTTCTGGGATGTTTGGACCTTACAATTTCCTGACATTTGTCTTCTGAAAAAACCTCACCCAGGAAACTTGTCCCGACCGGGGATCAAACCCAGACCCGCAGCGTAACAATAATATGCTACCTTGAGACCCCAGCTGTGAACTACATGAACAATAAAAATAGGAAAGAAAAATAACATGACTTTAAAACAATATTCGATGCAAAATATGTTAGAAAAAATTGAAATTATGCAATAATGCTAACCTAATTATTATATTTTTAGATGAATGTGTTTGTCTTTTTTACATATCAATGGGTGAATTAATATTATTTGTTCACTGCTTGTTCGATATGTGTCTTGTAATTTCAGTGGTGAATTTAACAATATTCTGATTAGTGAGCTCTGAGTTAATTTTCATAATGGAATGTGACAGGAATAATTGATAAATTACAACATAACCAACATGAATGACATGGACATCTTTTAATTCTGGACAACACCATATACCGAGAGAAAATATATCAATATAAACCCCGAAAAATAAGAGTTGGACGACCAAACAAGAGATGGCCTTATCAGCTGTGATAATGCTTGATCTTGGAACAGGCAAATTTGCTTAAACCGTATATTCATTTTAGTCATTATTATTATTATTATTATTATTATTATTATCATTATTATCATTATCATTATTATTATTATTATCCTCCAGACGTCATTTTACTTTTGGAGGAGGGCTTCTGAAAATTCAAGAAGAGACAAAATTAGAAATACTGAAATCTAAAAAATAATGGATATTCAAAAAGATGTTCTACAAGTTATTGAAGAAAGGAGACTAAAATCGTTTGGCCACGTAAAGAGGATGTCAGAATACAGGAATACCTAAGATGATATTAAAGTTTGAAGCGGATGGCAACAGAATAAAGGGGAAACGAAAGAACAACATAAGCCCTATAAATGTAAATCAGTGTAAATTTTAAGTGAAATTTTAATTTTAATTGGATTCAAGAAGTGCATAGGAGTATGGAGTCGAGAGGATTAACAGTCAGTTTTGCAGAGAATAGGGATTTATGGAGGAGTAAAATTTACAATGGGTTGTAGGAAAACTACTGTATTATTGAGAAATTCCTAATAAATAAGATTATTATTATTATTATTATTTTATTATTATTATTATATTGTTATTATCATTATTATCATTTATTATTATTATTACTATTATTATTATTATTATTATTATTATTATTATTATTATTATTATTATTATTATTATTATTAATTTTGTTGCATGCCAAACTGATTCTCTGCTATATAAAACATTATTATAGGGTAATGTGAGATAGTCGGAAAATAAGTTATCCTGCCCAGATATCTGCAAGAAATTTTACTGAAGAGAGATAAATTGATATGGGTATTAATGAGCGAATATTTTGTGTTTAGATGACTAGTGACAAATTTTCAGATACAGTGGTAGGACTTCATTAGAGTAAAAATATATAACAAAGCAGAATTATTTACAAATGGATCGCACGAGCACAAAAGCCGAAAGTGCTTTTAACATAATATCAATACACACCATTGATTAGTAGTAATATAAAACACATCAAAACAATAGATTTAATTACAATTATTTTGCAAATTAAACAATTAAGCTAAGTAGTCCAATTATTTAATATAATTAGAGGATAAAAGAACGTACAATACAATGGTATTAATCAGGTGTTAACTATGTTGATGTTAGTATTATTCAGCTGTAGGAATAAAATACTGAAAACCAATATATACATTATATTGACTATTTAACTCATGCCCCAAATGGGAGTCAATGACCAATCGCGTTTCAATGAATTTTGATTTACAACCAATCACAGTCAATTTTCACCTGGAATTTATCAAATAAGTTTATCATATTAAAGAAAGCTCCTTCTTTTTAACATTCTGAATAGGTCAGAGCATTATATTGCAGTGACCAACTCCCTAAGAAATACGGCTACCAGATTGTATATATTGCACGAATGTAAACAGATACTGCTTGCGGGATATAATAGAAAAACATTCTTAGTAATTGATTATACCACAATAAAAAAACACTGTTTGCACTTTCTTAAACGTGTTATTTCCCAGGAATTTATGTTCCAGAAATACAATTTACATCATAGCACATCAGAAATTAATTAATAACCTATAACGTTGGTTATAAACAGTTTGATGTGATTCATTTTTTCTCCACTAGGGTGCATTCTTACAATATTGCGATCCTCTGGCCATAAATAATATGATCTGGTTGTAGTGATGAACAAATGGAGCATAACAAACGTTTCTCATTTGTTTTCAAACATCGCCGTAAGTAAGTATGACCTAAATGCTTGCAATTCTTCGAAATGCGTTATATGTAGGCCTACAGCCTTTTACACGGAATATGACTGATCTTTTGCAGGTTATGTTTTTCGAAGTTCTAATCATGTGACCGCTGATACACGCGAGAATGACCGTAAATATGTAAAAAACATTCTCTACATGCCAAATCTATCCGCGTGTAATTCACTATTTGAAACTAACACAAAGAGAAACTTTGATTTTCATTTTGCTTAGGGATGTAGTGGAGAAAAAAATGTTAAATGGTCAAAAACAGGGATAAAACCTATCAAATTCATGATTTTTAAATGCATCGTTACCATATGTGAGAGTTGTAATTTTTCTTGCAATTTATAACTGCAGCATATATTTTAAGGTCTCGTTTTAATATGTATTTATGTCATTTGAAGGATCCATCCATAGTAATTCTGTCCGATGGCAGGTCCTTCACTGGAATTATAGCATTTTCATGCTATGCTTGCAGCTTTACTAGGGAATTGTAGGTGTGGTAGCTTCCCGTTGCTTTCCACACCGGTGAAGGATGATGGTGATGATGAAGATGATAATGATAAGGATGAAGATGATGGCCATATGATTTCGGGGACCGTTTGAAGGATATAAGGAAAAAATACCAAATGTCACCTTCCATACTTTTAAAATGAATTATGAATCATCATCGATCTCCCTATATAAATATAAAAAAATATGTACCTGATCTCACTCTTCCTCAATGAGTACTAGTTGTATTAAAACAATGAAGGTCTTTCAGAATATGTTCTATCATCAGCACTTAGAAAGTACTACTAAATATGTTCGATTAATGTTCTGTGTAGGGGGCCAACACGCACATTATATTGAATAACGCCAAGAAATGCGGGCTGCAATTAATATCAATAAAACTAAATATATGGTCATACATAGTATTACATTATGTAATATAAATGAACACTTAATGGCAAATGAAGGAAACTTTGAAAAAGTGGTTGAATTCAAAAACCTAGCAATAATAATTACAAAAAGAAACTAAGTTCAGAATGAAATTGAAGATAGGTTCAATTCTGGTAAAGTATGCTATTGCGCATTACACAAACTGTAGTCATCCCAACATCTCTCAGAAAATATATAAAATTGTTATTTTTTTCAGTTAGACCCCTATATAATTTGCATGTGAAACATTGAAGGGAGGGGAAAATATTACGAGTATTTGAGAATATAAATGTCTTAGGGCTTTTTTTTTATCAAAGAGAGACGAACAGACAGGCAAATGGAGAAGACTGCATAATAGTTAGCTATACAATTTTTATAGGAAACCAGCTGTAATTAGAATAGTTAAATTTTATAGACTGCGATGTGGCATTACATGTGACACGATTGAAAATTGGAAAAAGGACATGGAAACTCTTTGTAGGAAAACCAGAGGGAATGCGCCTAGTAGACAATTATGAGGTGGGAGAATAACATTAATCATGATTAGAAAGAAGTAAATTTTACAAGGGATAATTTAAAAACATTCTCAGGATAGGGATGTATGGAGAGCTTATGTCCGCGTGGTCATGAACTTATCTATTTAATTGTCCACGATGTAAACACTACAATTTATATAATAAGGATAATTTTTCCCTATAAATATTACTTTTTTTTTCTTTAAGTAATAAACGTATTTTTCATAACATAGAGTTTAAACACATCAAAGAAGTGTATCAGTGTCTTGAATTGTTAATTTACGAATTCACTTTGCTGTGACCAGTTAAAAAAAATATTTGAAGAATCCTCTCGTATGAAAATGAAAAAAAGTGTCAAACTCACCTGATCACCTGTAGATTGTCATAGATTGACAAACATGTTGCAAAATTTTGAAGAGCCCCTTTCAATAAATTCCGTGCCCTCTATACCTGCAGCCTATTCTATTAATCAAAGCTAGCTTACAGAAATGAATATTCCATTATATCCGGGCCATGTTAATGTGATCCTCTCTCGTACAGTGACGGACGACACTCGGAAAATGTAAGAAAAGAAGTTAAGTCTAACAATATATTTTTACTTATACTCCTTTGTATTTTCTTACTATCGTTTCCCCCACTGCACTAATAGCGCACATTACATAAGTGTATTAGCTTTCTCCTCTCTTTATCTTAGTTTAACCTCTCTCATTAAAGGTACTTTTATGTGCTCCACGCCACCCGGTCCTTACAGGAATACGGCTTGTTGGGACAGAATTTGTAATTCCAGATCAAAAACTAAAACTAATTCACTAGCTCTATCGAACTCGTAAATTCATGGCCGCGCGGACATAAGCTCTCCATATGTCCCTACCTTGAGCTAATGTTTTCCAATCAGCCCCTTATAATCCACTTCTCTCAAATCATGGTTAATGTTATTCTCCCACCTCAATATTGGAGTTTTCGTTCTGGTTTTCTTACAAGAAGCTTCCATGCACCTCTTTAATTCCCCCATTCGTGCCACATGGCCTATTCATCGCAGTCTATGAGACATAACTATTGTTATTTTATCTGGCTGCCTATAAAGACCATGTAGTTTTCTCCATTCACCTATCTTTTCATCTCTCTTTCGTCAAACACATATTTTTTTTTACCACACAAGATCTTTAAATCTGAAAATCTTGTGAAGGCTAGGACTATTTGAGCCTATTTTGGCTTCAATACTTTATATATGTTTCGCATAGGGAATAATTAAATATTGTCGTCTCACACTTTAACACTGATTCTTACTTGAAGACATCCCTTCCATTTCGTGATTGTGTCTTGCTCGATTGGCCAATGAATTCTTTCATAAATACGCAACCCTCTTTAGATAGGTAACATATTAAGAATAGGACATCCTTTAGTTTGGCTTGAATAGTAGTAAAGACTTGATTGCTGTAGTGATATAATAAATTGCAGTCTAAGTATTTGTGCATGGCTGCATGAACTCTGATGCGTCTCCTACTCAATGGCTGCAAGGACATTATTAAAACAGCTGTTGAAATAGAGGATTATGATAGTAATTTGGATTTTGGAGCTTTATTACTAGATGATGAAAAAGATAACGAGAAGAAGCAGTAAGGGAAGAAGAGAGAAGCACTTTCTTTACTTTAAAAAAGTTATGCTACTTGATTTTTTATTAACTTTCATTTTTCAAAGTATAGCATGTGCTACTGTCTTCTTCACTTTCTCCTTCTTTGTGTTATTTTTGTTCATAATTTAGTAATAATTTTCCAAAATTATATCATATGCAGTCATTTCAACACTTTTCAACTAATTTGTCCATTTTCTCACCCTAACTTCCCCAAACTAACACTAATTTGTCCATTTTCTCACCCTAACTTGCCCAAACTAACACTAACTTGTCCATTTTGTCACCGTAACTTGCCCAATAATATAGATGGACTCTTTGAATAGAATCCCCTTATATGTAAGTACATATGTTGGCAACTGGCACTAGCGGGAACGTGTGCTATCACGTTGGCCAACATGACGTTGGGAGTCACTTATTCTCCGTTCGAATATTCACGGTTATACCCTGGCATAGAATAGCCAGGACCCATTTTATCATATACACGTACGAAATGTCATTGCCACTTATAAGTAATGCCACGAGTGATTTCCAAATTATCGATAAATTCACGACTCACGAAGTGAGGAGTGAATTTATCTAGAGAATTTGAAAATCAAGAGTGGCATTTGTTAGGACTATTTAACGAATAAAATTAAGCTGTTTACTCACAAATCATTATTTAAATATAGTTATTTTAAAATATTTATATATTAATATAATTAAACGGCGATGTTTGAAAACAAATGAGAAACGATTGGTACGCTTCATTTGCTTCATTTGTTCATCACTGCGACCAGATCATATTATTTATTACCAAAGAATCTCAATATTGTAAGAATGCACCCTAGTGGAGGAAAAAATAACACACATCAAACTGTTTATAACCAACATTATAGGTTATTAATTAATTTCTGATGTCCTATGATGTAAATTATATTTCTCTGGAACGTAAATTCCTGAGAAATAATACGTTTAAGAAAGTGCAAACAGTGTTTTCTTTTTATTGTGGTATAATCAATTACCACAAATGTTTTTTCTATTATATCCCGCAAGCAGTATCTGTTTACATTCGTGCACTATATATACAATCTATTAGCTGTATTTCTTGTTAGAGAGTCAGTCACTGCAAAATAATGTTCTTGACATATTCAGAATGTTAAAAGGAGGAGCTTTCTTTAATATGATAAACTTATTTGATAAATGCCAGGTGAAACACGACTGTGATTGGTTGTAAATCAAAATTCATTGAAATATGATTGGCCATTGACTCCCATTTGGGGCATGAGTTAAATAGTCATTAAAAAAAATCAGGGGCTCTCGGACGTTAGGATCTTTTAAAATAAATCTAAATATATATTTGCTAACCTTAGCTTCATCATTACCCTGTGTAAGGTAAATGCATTAATTGGCGTTTCTCGTTTAATTTATCATATTTATATTATTATTATTATTATTATTATTATTATTATTATTAGTAGTAGTAGTAGTAGTAGTAGTAGTAGTAGTAGTAGTATTATTATTATTATTATTATTATTATTATTATTAAAAATAGAAAAATAAACGATATATGCCCTTCGATGTTAATGAGACAATAAATAAGTGAAAGAAAGAATACTGTACTTCAAATGTAAAGTATGAATTTTTATCCTCATTTTATCATCTAAAAGTCACATATTATATACGTAGTTCTTGCTTTATGGTATATTTCTCTCTCTCTCTTTCTCTCTTTTTTTTATATGATGGTCTACACTTGCTATTTTTCAATTATCCCCTCGCCACGGCCGCAAAAATATAAAAAAAAATACCGCAGATGAAAACAAAAAATACTGAGAAGTGGTTTTACATGGAAATAAAAAACCCAATAGATAGGGATATCACGTACAGTGAAGTACAATTTTAATCTCCAAGCAACGTCTGATTTTGTCAGGTTCCATTGATAAATTGATCAGTCGACAGGAATGCAAAAAATGGATATGTACTCTATCGATGAAATTTAGAAAAAAAAAAAAAGTTATGAATAACATGATGAGATAGTTAACCAGATGTTATTGATTTGCATATTTTTAAAAAACAGTTCCGAAGCTCTTATTAGCTGATTCAGAGGAAATTAAGCTATTGAGGTTGTTCTCATAAAATATTTTTTTTTATTTTTTTTACTGATGCTACCTAAAAGACACCGAAAATTAGCATAATCAAAATATATATTTATACATATAGTCCCTATATATTCCCCTTCTTCTTCTTCTTCTTCTTCTTCTTCCTTTCATGTGATAGACCTAGGGGTCTGTTACGGTCTCAATCCAACGTTTGAGAGGTCTGCCCAAAGATCTCTTCCCTGGTGGCTGGTAATTTAAGATCTGACGTGGTATTCTTGTTCTGATCATTCTTCTTACGTGAGATTTCTACTTGTTTCTATATTTTTGTACATATTCCATGATTGATTCTCTTTGTAATTATTTAAGGATCTCAGAATTCCTTTTTAGGTATGTTCTTAAGTAACCTGCAGTACAATACGTCTCATAATTTTCATTTCTGCATTTCTGCCTCAGTTAGTCTTTGTTCATCTACATTGCAAATTGTCTAGGCCTCACTATATACACATACATATATATGATATGAAAAGAAAAATGAATGTTTGAGCCGGGATTTGAACCCGAGTCTCTAAACTCTGTACGTTTAGCGCTCTAACCAACTGAGCTACTCAAGAATTCCAACACAAACATACATTTTTCTTATATATGTAGTATTCTCAATTCACACAAGAGGTAGTGGGAATTCCCACTACCGCTACTCAAGAATTCCAACACAAGCATACATATATAAGAAAAATGTATGTTTGTGTTGGAATTCTTGAGTAGCTCAGTTGGTTAGAGCGCTAAACGTACAGAGTTTAGAGACTCGGGTTCAAATCCCGACTCAAGCATTCATTTTTCTTTTCATATCATATTTGCCTTCATTGTCAAATGTCAAAAATATAGTTATAACATCTATATATATATTCAATGCCACCAGTTTGTCATTTCAATATTTCTGGTATTATCTGCTAGCATTGGCGTATTGTAACCACTTCTAATGTTGGGGCGCCTGGAAGGCGGGGTTATGCTGCCCCAATGATATGATTGCTCATGATGATAGTAATGATGCGCCAGGAGAGGCTTTAGTCCTAAACTTAATTGAATGTGTGTGTGTATGTGTATATATATATATTTCTTCTATACGTGTGTTTGTCATTCTACTCCTCCTAAACGACTGGACCGATTTTGATGATTTTTTTTGTGTGTGTCTGATTGGGTCCCTCGATGGTTTAGATTCACAATTGGGCCCTCTGAAACCATTAGGTGTAGGAGTTCACCTGAAGTGAAAATTTAAAAATTGCTCTAGCGGTCACATTTTTCAATGTTTCACAACGAAACTCAGTATATCGTATTAAAATAAAATCGAGGAAGGCATTATTCAAAAATGAGTGCAATTTGACAATTAGAATTGGAGCTTTATTTGAAACCCAAAATTTAATCTGCCTAAACGACTGGGCCGATTTTGATTAAATGTTTTATGTGTGTTTGAGTGGGTCCCTGGATGGTTTAAATTCACAATTGGACTCGGTAGGTGGCGCTGAGATTTTTTGTGTTAATTGTGTAGTCATCTGCAATATCGACATTCCTTGCGACAACAATGTGACGTCATCATGCACACTTAACAGATGGCAGTGAGAAGTTTTCTCGCGAACTTATTTAATACGTCTTAATTAGTGAATTTTATGGTAAAAAACTAACTTATATGTTTATCGTCCGGCCATGACACTACAATTGAACGTTCGGGCAGGACAAGTTCTGTCGGTGTAGAAGACTGCATAACAATCAGCTATATAATCTTTATGGGAAACCAAATATAAAATTGTGACTTATGTTATATAGATTGTGATGGGCAAAACATGAATAGAAAGGGGAAATGGAAAAAGGAAAGGTAGGCCAAGAAAGAAACGGGAGAAAAATATGTCATTTTTTTAATTTATGAAACGTATTCAACTGCTTATGGAAATTTCAGACAACTCCTTTAACTCCACCGCTGTGATCTCGAGGTAGCGTGCTGCCTTGTCACGCAGCGGGCCCGGGTTCGATCCCTGGTCGGGACAGGTTTTTTGGGTGAGGTTTTTATCGGGGTTTTTCCTCACCTGTATGACAAATGTCAGGAAGACTTTAAGGCCCAAACGGTCCCCGAAATCATATGGCTATCACAATCATCATCATTCATATTCAAACCTAAAGGCACCAGAGATGTGGGCAGACCTAGAAAGAGATGGGCTGAAGTCGGAACGGGTCAACAGACCTAATCCATGAATGCAGATGATGATGATGATGATGATGATTAGGGGCTCTCCTGGCGCAGCACTATCATCATCATCCATCATATCATCAGGGCAACGTAACCCCGCTTTCCTGGCGCCCCAACCTCAGAAGTGGGTTACAATTATTCCATTGTCAGGAGAGAATACCAGAAATGTCTAAAAGGCAAAAACTGGGGGGATTAAAATAAATAAATAAATAGCCTTTAACTCAAGTTAAATACGGATTAGTCTATGTATCAGGAGTTGGGGCATTATTTTGCATTTGCAAATAAATAAACAATAAAATTTCTATAATGTTTGAAATTATTTATATAAACACTGTATGCCTGCATAATACACGGCTTCAGAAAAGGATGACATTTTTTGTTTGTGTTTTAGTGGGTCCCTGGTGCTTTAGATTCACAATTTGACCCGGTAAAACCATTAGGTGTAGGAGTTCACCTGAAAATAGAATTTAAAAATCGCTCTAGCGGTCGCAATTTTTGATGTTTCACAATGAAACTCGGTATGTCCTATTGAAATAAACCGATATAGGCACTGTCAAAAAATCAGTGAAATCCGGCGTTAGAAATAAGTGTTATTTTCTTCAACATTGAGCTGTTTCTTATTATTTGCAACAAAAGTATTCAAAGAGGCCGCATCGAACTGTTGTTCGTGCTGAACATCGCTGTTAACCCTTAAATTAAAAAATGTATCCTATTGGATACATTTATTTCATTTGTTTGATATTGTTTTTAGATCAATAGAATAACAAACGAATACAAATTACTTAAATATTTGTCAAATTACGCAATAATGTGTAATAATAACACAGTTTTACATGAATTTATTTTCCTTGCGGTCCGGAACATTTAAATAACTGGCACGAGAAAACATTGTATTGACAATTTAAGGGTTAATGATGTCTGTTGCTGGGCAGTTAGGCGATGGCATACCAAAATGAATCAATGGCATATTCGAAATTATTTATATTTTTATCGTCCGGCCATGACGTGAGAATTGAATGTTCGGGCAGGACAACGTCTGCCGGGTCAGTCATCATAAAAAATGTTGAGGGAAAAAAGTTAAATTTACTCCTGCAAATATAATTACAAAATTGAACTTTTAATCACTTAGGGTTTATTGAGATCATCATCAGCAGCAGCATCATCATCAAGTATTAGACCTGTTAGTCTGTTCCGATCTCATGTTAGAATTGGTCTATCCATCTTTTACTGGGTCTTCCAATGTTTCTTCGTCCTAGTGGTTTGTAATGAAGCTAGTCTCCATATAACGGGCTTCCAATATAAAACCGGACCGGCCTCACGGAGTTTCACCCGGCACGCAGTGCTGTCTCTTCCTCCCGCAATTCACCCTGACTGCCACCCGTCCTTGAACTGTTTCTTACCTTATAGAAAATGCTGGAAATTTGGCCTCCCCCACACGTGCTATGGGATCACCTTGGTTTAGACAATGAACACGTGTACACTTGTAAGGTTTAAGTTTTAACAATTTTGTTGCTGTATGTGCAGAAGATACTGAAATCCCAACTTGTTGTGCTAATTTCGGTAATGATTTTTGTGGTGAACGTTCCAAATTTTCGCCAATTTTTCTTGGGTGAGAACCGTACGTCTTCGCGTGTGTTTCTTATTTTGTACTGAACCAGTGGTCTCAAATTTAGTCACAAGATCGTGGATTGTCGATCTGGAAGGAGGTAATTGTCCAGGGAAGTTCCGAATAAATTCCTCGCGAACGCGACGAGCTGATTCGTATTTATAATAACATTTACACACATAAATGCGCTGCTCTAATGTCAGCTGACGTCTCATCTTGTCGAACGATAGTAAACTGACTAGTTCAAGGACGACCGGCTGGCAGAGTGAAATGCGGACGAGGAGAGAGCGCTGCCTGACGGGTGAAACCCCGTGAGGCCGGTCCGGGTTTATATTGGAAGCCCGGTATAATTCTTATGTACATGGGTTTGTCATTCTACTCCTCCTAAACGACTGGAACGATTTTGATTAAATGTTTTGTGTGTGTCTGATTGGATCCCTCGATGGTTTAGATTCACAATTGGACCCTCTAAAATCATAAAATTATTTGGTGTAGGATATCACATGAAGTGAACATTTAAAAATTGCTCTAGTGCTCACAATTTTCGATGTTTCACAACGAAACTCAGTATATCCTATTAAAATAAACGTATATAGGTGTTATAAAAAAATGAACGAAATCAGGCAGTTAGAAGTGGAGGTTTACTTGAAATCCGAAATTAATAACTACCTACACAACTGGACCGATTTTGATGAAATTTGGATGGTTTCGACTCACAATTGGACCCGGTAGGTAGCGCTGCGATCGGGGTATAGGAATTGTTTTATGTTAGATGTGTAGTTATCTTCATTACTTACATATTCCGCGCGACAACGATGTGACGTCATAATGCACGCTTCTTGAGCCACAACATATGTCAGTGAGGAGTTTTCTTGTGAACTTAGTTAATACGTCTTAATTAGTGAATTTTATGGTTAAAATGTAACAATTTTTTATCGTCCATCCATGACACGAGAATTGAACTTCCGCTATATATATATATATATATATATATATATGTTATAATTAAATGTTTAACATTGAGCAATGTAAGCTTAATATGGTATGATAAGAAAAATAAATGCCTGGACGGGATTCGAACCCGGATCTCTGAGTCTGTACCTCAGCGTGATATCCATTACACTACCAGGCGAATCCAATTCAAACACTTATTTTTTCTTATATATGTATTATATTCTCCATTATTACTAGATGTCGCGAGAACTCGGTCTTCATAGCCATCTAGTAGCTGACTATAACAAGTAAGCAAATTAAAGAGAATATTTTTTTTTACTTTATAGCAGTGACGCTTTATCGATGTTATAATTAAATGTTTAACATTGAGCAATGTAAGCTTAATATAGTATGATAAGAAAAATAAATGCCTGGACGGGATTCGAACCCGGATCTCTGAGTCTGTACCTCAGCGTGATATCCATTACACTACCAGGCGAATCCAATTCAAACACTTATTTTTTCTTATATATGTATTATACTCTCCATTATTACTAGATGTCGCGAGAACTCGGTCTTCACAGCCATCTAGTAGCTGACTATAACAAGTAAGCAAATTAAAGAGAATATTTTTTTTTACTTTATAGCAGTGACGCTTTATCGATGTTATAATTAAATGTTTAACATTGAGCAATGTAAGCTTAATATGGTATGATAAGAAAAATAAATGCCTGGACGGGATTCGAATCCCGTCCAGGCATTTATTTTTCTTATCACACCATATATATATATATATAGGCCTACGCACACTTGATGTTGTGACAGAGTTGGTCAATCTGCGCCCTTATGCCTATATATCACTGACCTTCAAAAATAGGTATTCCATCTCATCCTTCTACCTGGCATAATGCTGAACACCAGTAGAACGATCACTTTCGCCTTAATTACAGCATCGCCTAGATAAACATCTGCTCTTCGGGGCAATCATACAATGGGATAGAGATTATTTTATGTCTATATTTTAAAGTGTGCGATGTGCGAAGGAACAAGTCAATATTTGTAACAGGTCTGGTATTAGGGGTTAGCTGAATGTTTGGGTTTCAATATAGGTCTGACCTGGGTTTAATAACATAAGAGGGAAAAGACTTGGATATAGATAAATATAAAACTGTGTGACAGATAAATAAATGGTGCATTGCTACGTTTAAAATGTGAATTTTTCACTTTAATATTGGTTTTTGCTAGCTCCCTCTGTCGCGATATCCCTCTTGCGCTCTTCCTATATAGAGTGAATCACGCAATTTAAATGCTTATATTTGCTGAAGTCCACTGATGTGGTCTCGAGGTAGCGTGCTGCCTTGTCACGCAGCGGGTCCGGGTTCGATTCCCGGTCGGGACAGACTCCTGGGTGATGTTTTTTCGGGGTTTTTCCTCACCTGTAAGACAAATGCCAGGACGCTTAGGGGCCAATGATCCCCGAAAATCATCCAGCCATCATCATCATCATCCTTATTATCATCATCAACCTTCATCGGTGTGAAAAGCAACGGGAAGCTACCACATCTATAATTCCCTAGTAAAGCTGCAAAGCATAGTTTGAAAATGCTATGATTGCAGTGAAAGACCTGCCCTCGGGCAGAATTACTATGGATGGATGGATGGAAATTTGCTGAAAATGTCCCTTTAATATTTATTTCGGATATTTAGTCCTAATGGCAGTCTACAGTAATTGGAAGGAAAATAGCAATAAACTTACAAATTATTGTAGCAGTATGTGACTTTAATTTGCAATAATAAAATCCGTGTTAACACACTTATATTTGCTGACGATCAGGCTATAATGGCTTCTTCAGAGAATGACTTACAAAGAGCAATTTCTAAATTAAATAATATTGCAAAATATTACAACCTAGAAATTTCCTCAATAGAAACTAAAGTAATGGCCCAGGGTGGCAAATAAATAGAACAAAAATAGCACTGAATGTCAAACGATAGAACAAGTAAAATATTTCAATTATCTAGGTGTATTTTTAGGCTGTAATAGAGAAAAAGACATAAAATAAATTACAAATATTTCAATATTTATGTGGCACCCTTAATGGAACACTGGGAAAAAAAGTAAGAAAAAAACTACAGTAACTAACTAACTCACTGGCACTATCCAACCCATAGGTTCATGGACGAGCGGACATAAGCTCTCCATACATCCCTATTCTGAACTAATGTTTCCAATCATCCCCTGTATAATTTATTTCCCTTAAATCATGGATAATGTCATTCTCCCACCTTATTCTTGGTCTACCAACTGGGCGTTTTCCCTAAGAAAAGAAACACATTTTTAAAAAATGTATAAAGTATTGGCTGTGCCTGAGATATTGTTTGACTCAGAAATATGGACTCTGAATAAACAGACTATTAAAAGAATAGAAGCCGCAAAAATGAAATATTTACGATTTGTGGCAGGATATACTTTAATGAATAAAAAACGAAGTGAAGATATTCGTAAAGAACTACAAAATTCAGTCTGACAGATAAAATAGAGTAATATAGCAGAAAATGGTATGAACATGTCAGCAGAATGGATACCAACAGCTTGCCTAGGAAAAGTCTGAACTATCAACCGAGAGGAGGAAAAAGATATCGGAGACGCCCACGAAAGAGATGGACGCAGCAGCTATGATAGCTGGAGCCGGAACGAACCAATAAGGTTTAGTCATTGAGAGAAGGAAGAAGAAGAAGAAGAGTATGTGAATAATAATCTTAGATGTGTATGAAGGTTAGGCCTACAAGGAAAGAGCCAGGTATGTCATTTTTTGTTTGTATGGCCTAATCGATTCTACGTATGAAGTAGTCCCCGCCCTGAGATCCGAATGGGGGGCTATTTTAGCTCCGGAAAATTTGATCCCAAAGGAATACATTAAATCCCACTTTATATGAAAACAGATCAAAAGTCTAATTTCACGAAGTAGAAGAAGAAGAAGAATAAGAAGGAATACATGTCTGCGTTTCTTGATGGTTGTATTTTTACGGTGAAAGATCGTCATTGTTTCAACATAGGTATACTTTTTTTTGTCTGACTTATCGCCTGTCCGGCATGAATTAACCTTTCGGCAGCAATAGGCCTATTACCGCCGGCATAGCTCTCGGAGTCATTTAAGCACGCATGCCGCTCCAACACGACAGGGCAAAGAGATGCGTTAAACTTAAAATAGGCTATATAAAAGTATCATTCTTCCAGTTTATATTACATGAATGCGAAACATGGACTCTTACTTTAATAATAATAATAATAATAATAATAATAATAATAATAATAATAATAATAATAATAATAATAATAATAATAATAATACTTTATTTATTCTGGCAGAGTTAAGGCCATAAGGCCCTCTCTTCCACTCAACCAGCACAAATACAAATAAATATTCGACAAATATAGATATACACTATACTAATTATAAACAGTTAAAGATACAATAAATGTAGCAATGTAAATGTCATGTACAAACAACATTTTATAGGGTAATAACAATAATGATACGATAATAATAATAATAGTAATAATAATAATATAAATATGATACATTATACGGGAAACACCAATTAATATATAGCCTATATATATATATATATATATATATATATATATATATATATATCTTACACTGGATAATAATGAAGCCGAGTTTAGAGCAAATATAAATTTAGATTTCTTTTAAAAGATGCCAATGTCCGGCAGCCCCTTATTTCTTGTGGTAGGGAATTCCAGTTGCGAGAAGTGGAGATGGTATATGACATGGAGTGATGTGATGTCCTATGTTGCGGTATATTAAGTAAGAGACTATGTTGTGATCTTGTGTTTAAGTTATGGTTTGAGGATAGATACTGGAAACGGAATGATAAATAATTGGGAATCGAGGTATGTAGGATCTGAAATAGGAGAATTAGACAGTGCGATTTTTTCAGAAAAGATTGCGAGTATTTGGGAGTACAGTTCCTTGGAAAGTGTTTGGTCCAAAGAGAGACTAACGGACAAGTAAATAAAGAAATTACATAACAGTGAGCTATAAAATATGATATTTATAGGAAACCAGATGTTATAAGAACAATTAAGTCTCGTAGACTGCGATAGGGTGGGGAATGAAAGAAGGGCTTGGAAACTCCTTGTAGGAATACCAGAGAGAAAAGGGCCAGTATAATTTAAACCCATGATTTGAGAGAGATAAATTATATAGGAGAAGATTGGAAAACTTAGGCTCAGGACAGGGATGTATGGAGAGCTTGTCTCCGTGAGCCAATGGACCTACGGACTATATAGTGCCAGTGAGTTAGTTAGCCACTAGGCCTATATTCTGATCATTATTACACGTCTTATATTAGCTTGACCTGTATCTGTCTATCTACGTAACGGAATCTTTCAACACGATTGTCACCCACTTAAAACATTGGATCGACTTGAAACTTTGTATACTTGTAAAGTACCAATGACAATACAACAATTTTTTTTTCTAAGATCCTGGCCAGGATCATCAGGACATCAAAAAATAAAGACCGGTATTATAGGTTGCGGACTTATCGACTTTTTAGTCCAGCGTTGTAAGAAATTAATGTTATATCCTCTGGTAGCTCAGTTGGTAGAGTGGTGGACTGTAATGGTATATAATTTCAGTAATCTATAGATCGCTGGTTCAAATCCGGTCCGGAGGATTTTGTTTAGAAGAGTATTACTTTTAGCTCATACTACAATAGTATCGAATTTAAATATATTTACATTTTTATCTTATTCTGTAAAATATTAATGACAATTTTGTAAACTTACAACATTGTAATTTACCCAAAAAATATGAGAAGGATACGATTAACTGTAACTATTTATCTATATTAAAATATTCAAAAATACTATAATAATGATAGATAATAATTTTAAAAAATATAATTATATTCGTGCCTAGATACTAAAAATATCGTAAGCAATTAAATTTTCGTGGGATTCCGGTTTATGACAATCAATTAAACTAAAAATTTAAATAAATAAATAAAAGTTTAAAAAACTAAAACAACACGCTTTATTAGAAAACCAAACTAAAAAATAAAAAATAGTTTAAAAAACTAAAACAACACGCTTTTATTAGCAAACCGAACTAAAAAATGAAAAATAATTTTAATTTCCAACACGCTTGGGATAAAATTAAAGTGGTCAACAAAAAAAATCATCTCCAACACATCTAGAATAAAACTAAGAGTTATCTACAAAAAAAATACCATCAATGGTGCTTTTTATGGGTTTTACGTTTTCTTCTTAGAAACTTTACTTTTACCAATATCTGTTTATTATCACGCTTTTGATGGTAATTTTTTTTTTGTAGATAACTCTAGTTTTATTCTAGATGTGTTGGAGATGACTTTTTTGTTGGCCACTTTAATTTTATCCCAAGCGTGTTTGAAATTAAAATTATTTTTCATCTTTTAGTTCGGTTTTCTAATAAAGCGTGTACATCAACTATATGTAGACTTCAAAAAAGCATATGATTCAATTAAGAGGGAGAAGTTATATAGTATCCTGCTGGAGTTCGGAATTCCTAAAATGTTAGTTAGACTTATACGAATGTGTCTAAATGGCACAAAGAGTAGGGTGCGTGTAGGCAAACAGTTTTCGGACACTTTTGAAATCCAGAATGGGTTGAAGCAAGGAGATGCACTATCTCCTCTACTATTTAATTTTGTACTAGAGCATGCCATTAAATCTTTAGAGAATGAGGAAGGCTTACAACTCAATGGTATTAATAAGCTGTTAGTTTATGCTGATGATGTAGTACTATTGGCCGATAGCGAGGAGATACTAAAGGACAACACGCACACACTATTGAGTAACACTAAGAAATTAGGACTGGAAGTAAATATCAATAAAACTAAATATATGGTCACACGTAGAAATTCATTATATAATGGAAATGGACAGCTAATGACAAATGAGGGAAATTTTGAGGAAGTGGCTGAATTCAAATACCTAGGAACAATAATCACAAATAGGAATGAGATGCACAAAGAAATTAAACATAGGCTCAATTCTGGAAATGCGTGCTATTATGCATTGCAGAGACTCTTGATGTCCCAACTCCTTTCAAAAAACGTTAAACTGAAAATATATAAAACTATTATTCTACCAGTTATATTATATGGGTGCGAAACATGGACTCTTACTTTAAGGGAGGAAAGGAGATTACAAGTATTTGAGAATAAAGTACTTAGGAAAATGTTTGGACCAAAGAGAGATGAACAGACAGGTGAATGGAGAAGACTACATAACAATGAACTACATGGTCTTTATAGGAAGCCAGATATAATAAGAACAGTTAAGTCTCGTAGACTGCGATGGGCAGGACATGTTGCACGTATGGGGAATGAAAGACTTGCATGGAAGCTTCTTGTAGGAAAGCCAGAGGGAAAACGCCCAATTGGTAGACCAAGAATGAGGTGGGAGAATAACATTAACTATGATTTGAGGGAATTAGATTATACAGGGAATGATTGGAAAGCATTAGCTCAGGATAGGGATGTATGGAGAGCTTATGTCCGCGCGGCCATGAACCTACGGGTTCGATAGTGCCAGTGAGTAAGTAAGAGTAAGTAAGTAATAAAGCGTGTTGTTTTAGTTTTTTAAACTATTATTTATGTTTTAATATCATTCACTCTCGAGTATCAACATCGAACTCTGTACCTGGTTGTCCGTTACACTTCCGGCTGGCGTGCTTTCTAGTTTTATACATGCTACTAACATTACCAATCCGAATCTATTAATTTTGATCTAACTTAAAATGCCGCTATACCTACGTGATATATTTAATAAGTAATGCATATAAGTTACTTTTAGTTCTCATTTGCCTTTCATTGGAAGTGAAGTAATTTTTACAGAACAAATTTTCAGTCCTTCCTTTATAACATCACGAAGATTCATAGTTTTTATACAGATGGCTGTGATGTACTTTAGTTTTAAAATTATAGTTGCTCGTACAAAAGAGAGAACAATGACAAAAGATCAGGAGTATCTGACAATCTTACTTTACCTCGTACTATCGCTGACCCATGTCTGACAGTACTCCTGTCCACTGATTGATCCTCATAGACATTTCATAAGCGTCTATGAATGTTTGAAATAGTATCCTGCTCCGCAGAAAGAAATTGAATCACAGCTCTCTGCTCTGTGCGTGTTTCACGAGCAGCCGTCATTTTAAAACTAAAGTACATAACAGCCATCTGTCGTAAAACAATGAAATTTCGCGACTTTATAAAAGAAGGATTGAAGATACGTTCTGTAAAATTTAATTCATTTCCAAAGAAAGGCAATCGAGAACTTAAATTATGTGCATTGCTTATTGAACATCTAGTAGTTCTTAATATGTTTTCTTAAGCTCATTATTAAGGTTTTATATCCACTTATCATCATCATCATCATCAAAAACAGCTTCAGGGGCATTCCTTAAAACTTTTCTTTGTAAAACGTCTATACCTCTCGTGTCACATGACTTGGTTCACGGGTCGCCTTCAATCATAAGTCTGCACGGTGTTTCTTCTTCTTCTTCTCTTTGTTTTAGGTCCATGCCCTGTTCCATCCAGAATTAAGAATTCCTCCATTTCATGTTTGGTCTTCCAAGTGTCCTTCTCCCATTCTTTGGTACTTATATCTTGCTATGCGTGCAATTCAATCTGGTGTCATGCAGGATATATGTTGATTTCATTCAAATCTTCTTTTTTCCACCCATTTACTTATTGCCTGAACATTCGGCCTTCTTATTCATTCATTTCTAATTTTATATTTCTTTATTTACGTACAGTATTTCTCAGAATATTCATTTCATTTGTTTCTAAACTTTGTTTTGATGTAACAGTATCTGCTTTTGTTTCGGATGCATGGGTGCATCACTGCTTTATATAAGCATAGTCTTGTTTTGGTATCTTTATTTAAGTACTTGTTTTCCATATAACCAAGCACTCTCATCATTGCATAAGTAGCATAGTACACCTAGTAGGTCATCATCACCTGCATTCATGGATTAGGTCTGTTGACCCGTTCCGACTTCAGCCCATCTCTTTCTAGGTCTGCCCACATCTCGAATGCCTTTAGGTTTATATTTTGTTATTTGTTTTTGGATATCTATCTTCATCCATTCTGTCTATGTGTTGCTTCCATTTTTGTCTATATGTATCTATTTTATCGGTTATTGCAAATATTTCAAGTTCCTGACTTATTTCTGTGTTCTTGATTCTGTCTTCCTTAGTGCACCCTTTAACAGATCTCAAAAATTTCATTTCTTCCGCCGTTATCCTACTTAGATCTTGTTTTTTTTTATGTATCCAGGCTTCTGATCCATAGAGCAGTACCGGTACTGCCTGTGTTTTATAAAATTTCAATTGGGTCTCTCTTGTTGTTTTATTATTTAGTGATCGTTTTATCGTACCACATATTCCCTGGAATTTTGCTATTTTATTAGTTATATCATTATCATAATTAAATGAAATGTCACATCCTAGATAATTGAGATGGTTCACCTGTTCTATGATTTTGTTTCCTATTACTATTTTGGATCTGATTTGATTTTTCCCTTGGAATGCCATTACCTAATAGGTAACTAAGATATTACCTGTATGAGAAAGGCCGATTAATGTTTGCTCAGATGGTTTAATTTAGTTTCAGGTTCTTTTACGAGCCCGAAAATCTTGGGACTCGCGACTTAAAGTCCCTCTGTAGGATTAGTCCCTTGGAGTTTTCCGTTTAATAATTATTATTATTACAAACTATCTCCGAGTCTTTCTTCCTCTCGGAATTTAAGTTTTCAGTTCATAATTACAATGCATACTGGTTGTTATCACGTAATATTTTTAAATGTTTAATTACATTGGAGATGATCCGTATACTAAGCCGAATAACAAGATAGCCTATTACTAAATTCTGTTTTGATGTCAATGTTTCAGTTCCAATATAGTGTAATTAAACTTTATAAATATTGAATATATTTTTATCAGACTCGGTGGTCTAGGGGTTATGTTCCTAAGCTCTGGTCCCAAGGATCATGGGTTCAAATCGGCAATGGGTTTCTTAGAGTGAAAAAATCCAAAGGACTAATTCTACAAAGGACTTTCAGTCAAGAGTCTGAAAATTTTCGGGCTCATAAAAGAACCTCAAATCTAAATTAATCCCCTTGAGCAAAAATTAATCGGACTTTCCCATACAAGTAATACCTTTGTTTCCTATTAGGTGTCTCTTTGAGGCTATGCGCTAACCACTTGAAAATCACTGAGATCTGTAGGAAAATAAACGTAACTAAATTATATTACTTAAATAACTTCCCCAAGGGAGCACCCTTTCCTCCATGTGGAGATGTGCAGATATAGGTTGGCATAAATATAGATTTTTTTGTAGGTCTAAGAACTCAATACAGCTACGGGTCTTGCGAGTCCCAGGGGGGGAGAAATATTCTCATGGAATTTCTGCCAGTATAGAACCGATGCCTATCCAGCATCGTGAGGAATTTGGGTAGCTATACTAACAAGGGAACTGTCAATCATTGCATGCCGAAACCTACCTTCACATTTCTCCCAGAGAAGCGTTGTGATAGCACCAAGGCCGTGTCCAAAAAATTATCTGCCGTTTTTAACTGCAAGGCACATAAATCGAAGCTAGAATCCAGTAATGACAACCCACTGTACGGAGTAGATGGATACCCTGCAGGACTAATAGTGGAGTGAAATGAGATGGGACGCGGCGCGGACTGCAGGTAGTGAGAGTTGTCCAATCTAGTAATTCAGCAATTGTGTTACTTCTCTTTAGCTTAAATGAGAGATTTGGCTCTTGAGTTTAGTCTCTTGCAGTTAAAAACTGCAGTTTTTTTTGACACGCCCTTTGTACACAACGTTTCTCTGGAAGAAATTTCTTCTTCTTCTTCTTCTTCATGGTTTAGGCTTATTTACTAGCCTGTTTCGGCTCCAAATTGCTGCTCTTTCCATCTTTTCTTTGGTCTTCCCAAACTTCTTCTTCCTCGTGGTAAATAGCTGTATGCTGCTTTTGGTATTCTATTCTCAGTCATCATTGTCAAGTGTTCTTTCCAATTTGGAAGAAATTTCAAGGTAAGTTTAGGCATGCAATTGTTCACAGTTCCCTTGTGAGTAATGGTTATAGATTAAGGAAACCAGGATCCGATATCCTGACTACATGAAGCCCCTATATTGGCTGGAAGATTGTCCACCTATATGATTAACATATGTGGGCGTGAGGCCAGCGGCCGGCTGGTAGACCAAGGATCTTCAAGGGCTGTCGCGCCATGGTGTTTAGTTTTTAGTTTAAGAACTCAATGAATCTTTAATAATGGGAGAAATGCATATCATGCTTTATTTGGTGATTTTAAGTCAATTATTATTTGGCAAGACCAGATAGTTTATAATCCAGATAAATTGAACAGACGTCATTTACCACTGTGGTAATTTTCTGTTTTTGCGTTGGTTGCGGTATGGGTTATAGGTTTGAAAATATAAACGAGTTTTGCTGTCGTTAATAAATGTGTGGTGGCTGTTGGTTTACGCGTAGCTTCTATTTATGCTTGGACCGCACCAGTAACTCCTGCTCTCGTGCAGCAGCGTATAAACAAATCGTAATTCTTCATTTCAGCTTCGTAAACTCTGGTTTTTTTACTACCGCATATTAATACTCAACAACTTGCATCAGTTTCAGGGGAACGTCAATTGGTTTTGTGAATCACATTATAAAATTACTAGCTAATGCCCGGCGTGTACTGCTACACCTACATACATACATAGTGTTCTGCCCAAGAGCAGGTATTTCACTGCAAACTCAGCATTCTCCACTCTTTTCTTAACTCAGCCTTCCTTTTTGTATCAGCATACAAACCATTTATTTTAATATTGTCTATCATCTGATGGGGCACGCCGTAGCGTAGTGGTTAAGGCACTGAGCTACAAGCCGGAGGGTCGAGGGTTCAAGTCCCGTTGGAGTCAGGATTTTTAAACTGACCCAAACCCTCTGGCGGCACTATGGCCCTGGGGTCGACTCAGCCTCTAACGGAAATGAGTACCAGACGCTTGTTCTGGGGGTAAAGACGGCCGTCACGCAGGGCTGACAACCCGGCTGACATAAAGTGCCGATTGTCTAGAAAAAGTGGGAGCCCTAACCTCCTACTACCCCAAGGGCCTCCGGGTCTGTTGTGGGATCACTTTACTTTACTTTACTTTTACTATCATCTGATGTATTTTTCTGCCTCTTTCTTTCCGTTGACCATTGCTTCTACGGCATGCGTCAGCAGGCAGTTTCTTCTTAGCCAGTGGTCAATCCAATTTCTTTTCCTCTTCTTTATGAGTTCCAGCATTGTTCTTCCTTCACCCACTCTGTCTAGCATATCTTCATTTTTTATTTTGTCTGTCCATTTTATAAGTTCCATCCTTCTCCATATCCACATCTCAAAAGCTTCCAGTCGCTTTTCCTCATTCCGTCGTAATGTCCAAGTCTCTGCACCATGCAATGCTACACTCCACACGAAGCACTTCACTAGCCTCTTCCGTAATTATTTTGCCAATGGTCCGCAGAAAATGCTTCTCTTCTTGTTAAATGCTTCTTTTGCCTATCCTCTACTTTACTTCTTGACAGCAGTTCTTGTTACTACTGATAGTACAACACAAGTATTTGAAGCTCTCCGTTTGCTCAATGGCCTCATCTTTGATACTCATGTTTATCTTCCTTTGTTTCCTTCCTATAATCATGGCCTTCGTCTTATTCATCTTCGTCCCATAATAATAAATGAAATATGATTTTTAAATTTTCCTATCAGGTAAACTCCTACATTTAATGTTTTTAGAGTACGCGCCGTACCTGAAACTGTGAATACACGAAGTTATGCATTGCGACGAACCAAACATTGCGGTTTGCTAGAGTCAATTGTTGTTTTCGGATTTCGCTGAGTTTTGGCCAATACGTACCTCGGTTTATAATAGCATATACTGAGTTTCGTTGTGAAATATCGAAAATTACGTCTGCTAGAGTGACATCTAATTTTTGTTTCAGATGAACAAAACCAAACGGTTTTAAGCATAATACGTTAGATAGTGGCTAAACACTGGGCATACTTGAAAACATGCATGTACAAATTTTCATGAAGATGGATTGAGGGATTCAAAAGTCACAAACATAAACCTATGCAGGCTGAATTTTTATATAGACCTATAAAGATTTTTTATACATCGTTAACAACCCAACGGAAACGCCAATAATACTATTTTTTAACAATTAATTCATAATTTTCATGAATTAGATCTGTTGGTCTGTTCTACATCAGGAAAGCTTTAAATAAATCTTCCCATCTTCTTGTACCAGACAATGTTCCAAAGATAATTTCTTAAATTATGGGTAATGTGAATAATGCACCATCCAGCTGTTTTTAGTTTTTAACTAACTAACCAATATTTAAAACTAGCTAACCAACATTTAAAAGTAACGTAAATAATGCGTAAGTGGTTGATGTGAATTGTTTTGTGTTGGGTTTTTAAATGTAATAATGTGTGGTTAGTTAAAACCAAAAATAGCTGGATGATGCATTATTCACATTACTCTAACGTATATTATATTTAAATATTATTAGTCTACATTGCATCTTATATTTGTCTTCCTTTTAAGACCGATTTTGGAGTCTAATGATCCTCCATTTTCAGTTTTATACTCGAGTGTTGTTTTGTTGTTGGTTTCCTCCTCCATCTGTTGGTAGATTGATGAACCTCCAAATCAAATCACATTCCCTAGGAATTTCAAAATTAATTAATTGCTCCTTCTTACAATATAAGATAATATAATATCCATCCATTCATAGTAATTCTGCTCGAGGGCAGGTCTTTCACTGCAATCATAGCATTTTCATGCTATGCTTGCAGCTTTACTATGGAATTATACGTGTGGTAGCTTCCCATTGCTTTCCACACCGGTGAAGGATGATGATGGCAGGATGATTTTCGGGGAGCTTCCTGACATTTATGTTACAGGTGGCAACCTGGGCCTGCTGCATGGTAAGGTAGCATGCTACCACCACATTAGTGAACATAATATATAGGCATATATATATATATATATATATATATATATAGAGAGAGAGAGAGAGAGAGAGAGAGAGAGAAAGAGAGAGATATTTTATCAAACTTTGAGTTCTTTAGATTTTTCTATTTATTTAATTAATTTTTCATTTCTTTAAATTTGATATTTTTCTGGCCAATCGTGAGCTTCTAATACAGATTTTTCTACTTCCCCATGTTTAACATTCCTAAGGTATTCATCCCTTCACTATGGTTTCATACTACATGTTTGACATAAAATACACAGGTTAGTTTTCTCTCGAATTTCAATAAAGGAAATAATTTTGAATCTAAAAATCTGTACATAGTATATTCATGTATTCTACAGTTAGTGTAGATACAAAACATGTATATTGATGTTAAAATATTTCAAATAATTTACTTCATTATGCCATTACACATGGTATAAATTACATTTTTTTTTTAAAGGCTCGACTATAAATTATGGCTCTAGATTACCTACTAAATACAGATAGTAAAAGAGAGGTATTCTTTGGTTTCAAATTTCTGAGTCATCTATCTCGCAGAGAAACAAATTATTTCCAAATGCATTAGACATTGATTATTATTTACTTTGAACAATTTGTGAGAGAAATTTAAGACAGCAGACATTTGAGAAAAGACGATCTTGAATTTTTTATTCAATATGGACTTCGCTCTTTAGAGAATACTATTGTGAAATGGACACAGCTCCATTTTTAATTGGATTGCACCACAATTTCTCTTGGGAAATTTACATTTCTCACTAAAAATAAATCTTGTATTTTTTGGGGGAGCTCTACAGCTGAATCCATTCTTGTTCTTCTTCATCCAGTTTCGTCTTCCCATCCCAATGGTTGAATTTTGGACATACTTCCATCTATCTAAGTCATTCCATGTCTCCTCTCCCATCATCCCCATCCTTTAAACTCATTTTATCTTTACTTATTCTTCTCACCTATATCTCGCCCATCATCTTGTTCTTTTTCATTCCTAATTTAACTCTAATCCTTTTCTTTGTATCCTTCCAGTATCAATTCTTTTAACATGGACATATCATTTTATTCTAATATCCTCCATTACACCTTTTGGTTTTTCCAATCAAGCTTCTTAAAAACTCCACCTATGGTTTCTTGAATTAATTGTTTAAGAATAAATAATAATAATTTTATTGCAGCCAAATAGCCAGGATTAAAGTAGAATACATTTTAAATTTACATATTTGCATATTCACACATTGTCTTTGTTCTTTTTGTGCATAGCTCAATGTGATATCGGTCACACGATTTTTCGCATAGCGTACACTTACAGTCTGTATTTGCTTCATGAAATTTTGTGTTGCTGCATATCAGGTGGCAACCCAGTACAAGCAGGACAAACCAATAATCATCGCGGGAGATCTAAACTGCAAACTAGACTCCCAAAACTATAAAACAAAGTTGGTATTGGAAAACTACAAGAGGAAGGATTCACATTATTAAACAACCCTAAGATACCTACATACATCTCTCACAATGGCAAGAGTGCAATAGATATCGCACTCACAAAAGGTACTATAACAGGAAATATAACTACATTATGGAATGCAAACCACTCGGCATTAAGGAAACATATACCACTAGAAATAAATATTCAAGGTAAATGGGAAAAGACACAGGAAGAGACAACACAACACCTATCAAGGAAGATAGACATAGGAAAAGTAGAAGCTAAGATAGAGACAAAAACGCATATAGAAACGTTAATAGAAAATGAGCGACTGGAGGAAGCTACTCAAATGTTAGGCGAAATACTAAGACAAGCCACGAATCACCGAATCAAAAGAAGAGCAAAACCCTGGTTCGATAATGAGTGCTACAGACTAAGAAGAGATACCTTAGATACTTTACAACAACTGAAACAAAATACCGAGAACCACGCTCTTCTACTCACATACGCCGAGAAGAGGAAACACTACAAGAGAATAATAAAAGAAAAGAAAAGCGCCTTCATGGAGGAAGAGGGCAGGATGCTAGCGGAGGAGGCCAAGAAAGACCCACATTTAGCACTCCGCCCAAAGAAACAAGCGCAAACACACTACATTGACATGGAAATATGGGAGTCGCATTTCAACAACATACTCAATAAAGAGGGACCAATCTGCGGTAAAAGGAACCCTCAAGAAATTTTAACACCAATACCCACAAACTGGATACCCCTGACCACAGAAGAAGTTGGATATGCAATATGTAACTCCAAAAACAAGAAAGCAGCGGGCCCGGACGGAATATACAATGAATACATAAAAGACACGGCACATCTGTTAGACCAGGTTTGGACAAAATTATACACAACAATGCATACAAACAGCCTCCATACCTGAACAATGGAGAAAATCAATTGGAAGAAAATCAATTGTCAAGGTATTATATAAAGGGAAAGGAAACCCGAAAGACCCCAACAAATATAGAGGTATCGCTCTGGAAAATTGTCCCTTCAAAATTTTCACCAAATTAATAACAGGACGAATAAGGGAGGAAATAGATGAGCATCTACCAGAAAATCAATTTGGGTTTAGAAAAGGAAAGTCAACTCTAAACGCAATCGAACTCTTGTTGAAACATATTTGGGAAGCCTTACAAGACAGAGAAAAATTTTAAGAATAAAAATAAATTGTATTCACAAATAAATGTTGTACACAGTATTGACATCCGAATGAGCAAGTGCTCGTGCTCGGGTGCAGTCAGTTATACAAATAATACATATAGAATGTATGCATTACAAAGTTTTAGTTAAAGGAAGAGGGAAAAATATGTATAAATTTAGGAGACAGATTCAAGACATAAAATAAATTCTGGCACACAAAAAAATAATACAAGGGAAATAAAATAAAATATATAGAATATATTAATATCAGACTGAAATCTAAATTAACTTTTGCTTCATCTATTGCATTCTCCAATGCTGATTTTTGAATGTTGATGGATAGGCTGGTATCTCTGTGGAACACAGTCCAGCTGAAGCAGTCCCAATGGCAATGCTCATTAATTATCAGACTGAAGAAGGCAATTATAGACGTCAGAAAATAATGTAAAACAGAACAATTTTTGGAGAAAGTTTTAAAATATAAAACACACTCAGATGCACTCAGAAAAGAATTAATACAAAGTAGAATGATACAAAAAAGCATTATATAATAGATTAATACCTTCTTTGCCCCTCAGGGGTCCTCATCTAGGGGATATGTGGATGGCGACCACAAGGTGCCCAAGCTGAGCAAAACATTTCTTCCACTTACTTGTGTTTTGCACTCTTTTAACTTTACTATCTAACCTCTCTTGGTTAACTCTTGTTTTTTTCGACCCCGACGCTATTATGGCATCCGAGGGCTAGGGAGCCTTTCCTTTCTTCCATTTCTTCTTTTCTTTATTTTCTTTTCTTCTCCAGAAATGCCTGACCAGAGGCTATAAGATGGCAGCCCCATCACTGGTCTTGCCTTCCTTTGGCCAGCAACCAATCGAAGGGACTATTATTATGCTTTCAAGTCTTATATGAGAATTTCCTGGAAGATGCTGGAGGGAAAATTTTCTATAGGATCGTAACAGGCCTTGGCCTAATACTTGGAAGGAAGAAGAAGAAGAAGAAGAAGAATACCTTCTTTGTTATTTCCATGTTTCAACTTCATGAATTAATTTATAATATACTTAATTGTTTGTGCTTTTTTTACAGTTCAATGGTATATCCTAATTCCACTACAGGCATTTAAATAAATTATAGTATTTAGCACTACTTTGTATCCTTCTTCTCGTTTCTTCTAAATTATTTCCCTCCTTATTAATAACTCTCTCTAAATAGACTCTTCAACTTGTTTAAGATGGAGTCCTCTGAATTTTGTTTCTATAAACCATGTAATTCTATAATAATAATATGCAATTCCTGACATGTTCCTGACATTTAAGGAAATATTATTGTTTTAAATGTCAAACTGTTCAATTTAACCTACTTCACAATATGTTTTAATATTCTTAGAATCTCTGAGAATTTTAACCCATCAGCATGGGAGGAGCTGCAGGAGGATTCCTTGGAATGGCATTTAAATTTGTAAGTTAGAAAACAAAATTACACAATTTGAAAATGAGTTACATTATTAATAAAAGGGTAATCTTTCCTCTACAAAATGATATTAATTAATCATTTATTTAGTGAACCTTTTCCGAAAAATAAGAACTAGTTCCAGTAAAGAAATCATACGGGCGGTGCACATCACTCCATGCTGATGGGTATGAAGTTACAAGTATCTTGCAAGGTAAGGAAGGACAGTGATGGGCATGCCATCTTTATTCTTCTGTCCCAGCTCCTCTTTATATAAACCCCAACTGAGAATTGAATGTATAACAGATTATAGAAAGATATGGAGAGAGCATGTGGAAATAATTGAACTAAAAGGAAGATTTGAATATAGACTAATAAGGATGTCAAGATACTGACCAAAAAGAAGACAGAATAACAATTTTGAGACCGGTACAGGCGGAACTCTGGCTAAAAAGTGAACTCAAGGAGAAGAAAAAAAAAGATAATTTGACTTGTCCAGAAAAGTAATTAATTTTATAGCATTTATAATAATGATGCTTATCAAAGAGAGACAAAAAACACATGTGAAAGAAAGAAAACTACATAACAGTAAGCTACATGATTTTTATAATAATGCTTATAATAATAATAATAATAATAATAATAATAATATAGCTTTATTTTATCTGGAAGTTTCAAGGCCTTCAGATCTTGACTACCACTCGACCAGATTAGATCAGGTTTACAATAGTTATCCATAGAGGACTTAAATTAGAACAAACATGAGTAATTACATACTATATCTACAATATAATTATTTTTAATGCCACCACATTGTCATTTCGATATTCTGGTATTCTCTCCTGGTATGGCACTATTGTAACTCACTTCTGGGGTTGGGGCTCCTGGAAGATGGAGTTACGATGCCCCAAATGGTATATGATACGTGATAATGATAGTAATGGTGCGCCAGGAGAGACCTTAATCTAAACTTAATCATCATCATCATAATTGGCTCGACAGCCCTATGTGGGCCTTGGCCGCCTTCAGAAACCTGTGCCAGACTTCCCTGTTCTGCGCTTCATTCTTCCAGTTTTTTATTTTTAAAATTTTAATGTCTTGAATTATACCATCCTCCCATCTTAATTTAGGTCTTCCAACTTTTCTGGCCAATAGTGGTTGTTCATTGTAAATTCTTTTTGTAATCCTTTTGTTGTCCATGCGAATAATGTGTCCAGCCCATGCCAATATATTAACTTTAACAAAATTCAAAATATCTGGCTGATTGTACAATTTATACAATTCATTATTGTATCTCTTTCTCCATGCATTATTTTCTTTCACGGCACCAAAAATGGATCTCAGTATCTTCCTTTCAAAACGCCCCAATAATTCCTCATCAGATTTCAACATGGTCCAAGTTTCTGATGCGTAAGTTAACACTGGTCTAAGGAGAACTTTATATATGAGTATTTTTGTCTTTCTAGATATAAACTGAGATCTAAACATTTTCCTGAGTCCAAAAAAGCATTTGTTTGCAGCCATGATCCGTAGATGTATTTCAGCCGAATCTAAACTTAATGAATATGTTAATAATGGCCAGATGATGTTCGGGGACCGTTTGGGCCTTAAAGTTTCCGACATTTATCTTACAGTGAGGAAAAAAGCCATCACCCAGGAAATTTGTCCTGACCGGGAAATGAACCCGGGCCCGCTGTGTGACAAGGCAGCATGCTACCTTGAGACCACAGCGGTGGACACAATATTATTATCTACAATATATGTTGATTTACTTTAGTGTTACGCTCTGACGGGCTTTATTTCGGCATAAAGGACCTTTGGGACATGGATTTTTTTGGTAGCATGAGGTTCTAGCCGAGCGTTAGTATATGGATGTATTAGTTATAAAGGCATACGTGTTTTCAAACATAAATAAATGGATTCTTTATTTTAACTATTTTATTTCTAGCGTATGATGATTACAATAACCCTAAGTATTCTAACCCTAAATAACTAATCTAAGCTTATATTAAGAAAAGCTACATTCTAACTTTCTTGAGTTTCGAGAGAGGGAGATGTGGTTTTACGAATTTACCCTAATATACATTCTAATAATTATCTAATAACTCTTACTCTTTGGAATATAGTATTAAACTATTTAAGATACTTGACTCCCTTTCAAATTGTCCTAGGTATATTTTATTTAAAAAAATGGTATGCAGACTTACCGATCAGCTCACTGCTTCAACAGACACGAGTCCCATATTTTGCAAGGGTTATATACTAAGCTTCTGCTCCCCCAGCTATAACTAACTGTACTAAACATTCCTATAGTCTAAATGCAGAGATTTACAGTTAGCCTTGCAACTTTGTTCCTGCCATAATCAAAATTCTGTCCTGAAATATAATATGTCTAAATGCTTTATATTTCACCAACTGTTTTTATATGGAATAATTAAAATAATCTATGAAATAATTAAAATATCTATGTAAAATAATCTATGTATTCGTAAAATTTAGATTTTATGAATAAAATATAAAATGTACAAGATAAAAAAATTAAAATAAAACTACTAATGGCATAGAATAGATTTAATTGTGGAGAAAAATTACTTATTTAACAAGTAATTGTATAAGTGTGACTTAAAGGTATCAAGTGTGTGGCAACCCCTCATATCTTGAGGAAGGGAATTCCAGGATCGGCAGAAATTATCGTGAAAGGAGTAGAATAAGAAACCAGATGTAATAACAGTTAAGTCTCGTAGACTGGGATGGGCAGAAAATATGGCATAAATGGGGAATCAAGGAGAGGAATAAAAACTTGAGGGGGAAGATAAAGATGCTCACCTTGAAGAAAACAGAACAAAGATTTTGAGTCCAGTACATGTGGAATTCTGACTAATAAGTACACTCAAAGAGGAGAAGAAGAAGAAAAAGAAGATAATTTGACTTGTCCATAAAAGTCTTGTTAATTTTATAATCTTTATAACAGTGCTTAAGATAATTCTTTATCAAAGAAAGAAGGAAAGAAACTACATTTCATTGACCTCTTACTTTAAGGGAGGAGAAAAGATTATGAGTATCTGAGAATAAAGTTCTTAAGAAAATTTTATGACCAAAGAGAGATGAACAGACAAGTAGTAGAGAATGATATTAACAGTGAACTGCATGATATTTATAACCAGATATAATAAGATATAACCAGATATAATAAGAACAGTTAAGTCTCATAGACTGTGATGGGCAGGACATGTGGCATAAATAGAGAATGAAAGAGGGATATGGAAGCTTTTTTCTAAGAAAACCAGAGGGAAAACGCCCAGTTAGCAGACCAAGAATGAGGTGGGAGAATAACATTAACTATGATTTGAGGGAAGTAGATTATACAGGGAATGATTGGAAAACATTAGCTCTCCGTAGTGTAGGGTGGAGAGATTATGTCCATGCGGCCATGAACCTACGGGTTTGATAGTGCCAGTGAGTTAGTTAGTTATCAGTGAACTATATGATCTCTATGGAAAACCAGATGCATTAACAGTTAAGTCTCATAGTCTGGGATAAGGAGAATATACTTACTTATTTTAGGAATTCTCACTATGAGGTATATTCATTAAGGTAGAATATTTTTATCACTCACCTCATATTGTTCTTCTTATTTGATTATAAACTAGTTTCGGAACATAGTTTCTGTTCCATCCTCAGTATCGTCACGACCGTTGTTCTGTCGTCTTGAAGAGCTGTCCTTCTCTCCTTCCATTGGCTGACTGAAAAACCTTGAAACCATGTCATTCTCACCGGGAATTTCAAAGTTCATTAATTTCTTCTTTTCGCTCTTTTGAATGTAGATCTTTTCCCAAACAGTAAGTTCTTTAGGTTTTTCTATTTGTTTTAATTTGAAATTATGAAAAAGAAAAAGAACACATAATCAACGTAGCCACGAAAAATGGTTTTGCAATAAAAATGATACTCAAAAAAATAAACAAGTTCAAAAGACAAAAATTTATTAATCAAAGCACTCTTCTAAAAGTAAAAGAAGATAATGTAAAATTTAGAAAATTCACATATCATCCATTAAAACACCACAAGTTTCAAAAAATTTTTAAAGATTTCAACATAAGGTTAGCACCCAAAAATGACTACAGCATCAGTAGACTGATTAGACCTAATAAGAATGAGAAAATTAAAGAAGAAAACAAATCAGGGATTTATCAAATTAAATGTGAAGAATGTGAGAAATTCTACATAGAAAAAACTAAAAGAAATTTGAAAACTAGAGTGAAAGAACATCTCAGGAATGTCAAGAAAGGGGAAGTAGAAAATCTGCAGTGGCTGCCCATGCATGGTCTGAAAAACATCTTATCGAGAAAGAAGCTAAATTATTAAAACAAATAGAAAAATCTAAAGAACTTACTGTTTGGGAAAAGATCTACATTCAAAAGAGCGAAAAGAAGAAATTAATGAACTTTGAAATTCCCGGTGAGAATGACATGGTTTCAAGGTTTTTCAGTCAGCCAATGGAAGGAGAGAAGGACAGCTCTTCAAGACGACAGAACAACGGTCGTGACGATACTGAGGATGGAACAGAAACTATGTTCCGAAACTAGTTTATAATCAAATAAGAAGAACAATATGAGGTGAGTGATAAAAATATTCTACCTTAAGGAGAATATAGCTTATGTCACAAGGGGGGAATCAAAGAGGGACATGGAAACTGTAGAAAAACCAGAGTGAAAGCACCTAATAAGTAGGCCAAGAATCAGGTGGGTGAATAGCATTAACCGTGTTTTGAGAGTAGTGATTTATACAAGAAGTGGTTGGATAACATTAGATAGAAAGATCATCGGTTGATTAATGTCTTTGACATCGTCCCATTCCCAATAGCCAATTTTGTCGGTCCATCCAATCTCCTGGTTGTAGAGTTTCTCCTTCATGTATAAATATATTCCCTGACTACAGGAGGTTTTAGGTCTTTCTCTGCCTCGTCTTCCCTTAGGTCTCCATTCCAAAACAGAATTTTGGTAGCCGATCCTCTTCCATTCGCTGGACATGTCTGTACCATCTTAATTGCTAAGTTGTAATACAATCTAAAATAGTGTCTTCAATCTTCATTTTCTCCCTTATAACCGAGTTCCTAATTTTTTCTCTTCTTGAAATTCTTGCTGCCCTTCGTATGAAATCCATTTCCATTGCCAAAAGATACTTATTTGTTTTTGTTGTTAATGGCCAAAGTTCTGCTCCTTAAGTAATGATGCTTTAAACGATAATGATTTTGATGGATAACATTAACTCAGGTATACAAATGCACTAAGTGATAATGTCCACAAGGCCATGAACCTCCAGGCTAAAGGAAGGTAATGAGTTAAATTGTTAGATAAATATAATGTAGACATTATCCTCACTATATATAATTACCTCTCTAATATTTTTAACATTTTACTTTTCATTATTGTTCTTGTCCAAGATCCAGCACTGTATATTATATTTAGAGTGCCTAGTTTATTTATTTTCATAAGGAACAAAAAAAAATACTAAATTTCACAACACATGGTACAAGCAGAATCCTGCAACCTTGCACTATTTTCTTATTAAAAACATGTACTGTGAGAGACTGAGTACCATATGTGTGTGACATTTCTGACAGTTATGAAATACGTATAACACCCAGATTTTAGTAATTTCCTTGCTGGAGGGTTCAAATTAGATTAAGATATTTTTAATATGCTGTCTAATTTTGAAGTGTCAGACCTCTGCTCTCGACTAGAGTACAATATGCTTACCATAGGATCACAATGTAGATATCAGGTGCATTTTTACAGCGTGTTGCATGTTTGCGCAACAACCTGCTTTCAAATAATTTATTCTTTCCTTATTAATATAAAGACAATAGCAAACAGCCTTCTGCTGATGATGAGACTGGTCCCAAAAGTACAATTTTTTAATTATTCTTATAGTTGAGAAGACTGCATACAAGGTGCATATTTTATAATTTTATGTTATATCTAGCTAAACCCTGCCACCCTTCGCTGTGGCTCAATCTAATATGAAATGGATAGGAAACAAAATAAAATTATTCTAGCGAACCTAGAATTACTGAAAAAACTTTATTCAATTGTATATAGAAAATATATTTTTTGTGTGATACTGTGTTTTGTCATACTTACAGCAATGACGACCATGATTGAAAGTTCAACTTCTTACATTTCAGAGTTGCCAACCTAAATAACTATACTGTAATATTACATATTACAAACCATGTGTGGGAAGTAAAACCACTGCCCTCTATGTATACTATGTACAATGTAAAAAGTAAAGTAAAGTAAAGTGATCCCACTACAGGCCTCAGGAGGCCCTTATGGTAGTAGGAGGTTTTTTCTTGACAATCAGCACTTGATGTCAGCCGGGTTGTCAGCCCTGAGTGACGGTCGCCTTTACCACTAGAACAAGCATCCGGTACTCATTTCCGTTACAGGCTGAGTCGACCCCAGGGCCATGGTGCCGCCAGAAGGTTTGGGTCAGTTTAAAAATCCTGATCCCACTGGGACTTGAACCCTCGACCTTCTGGCTTGTAGCACAGTGCCTTAACCATTACACTACAGCGTGCTCCATGTACAATGTATATACAAAAATATATCCAAAAGATTGTGTTAATTACATTATATGAAATGCATTTTAAATGAACTGAACTTTATTTGAAACAATTATAAAACAATAAATACGTACTTGCAGCCATTTTATGACTGATTGGTGCCATGGCCTGCTGTAATTTCAACTAATAAACATTGCCCACACTGTTATCGTTAGTCAGTTGTTTATATTGAACACAAATATTTCCAACAAATATGTTATTATTTTACTATTATTTATTATTTTGAAAACATCATCGCGCAAAAAGTAATGAACAATGCATGTTTGTGAAGTGTTTTACAATATCTTGGAAATTAAAAACCGAGCTATCGCTCAGTTTTTAAACATTTTGGTAGCTTCTGTAAAAATCACTTACCAACCGTAATATACTTTTTATTGTAAAGCTCATGAATTGACTACTTTTTCTTTGTTTTCCGTTTTCTGCATAAACATTAAAATTAGACAATTTACCGACTCTGGAGTATGTGACGTATGAGATTGTCCATGAGAGAAGCAATATTTTCAAAATTCAAACTGCACAATTGAACTTTTTGATAGTCATAGCGAATGCAAGGTGTACGGAAATTGAACTCATTTGAACTCAAACACACGCGTATTCGAATACAATGTTATATCAAAATTTTATTTTCTTATTTATACAAATACAGGGGACTTGACAGAAGTCATTGTCCTTAATAATGAGTAAACAAATAACTGATAACAGTAAATTAAAACAATAAAACATCATAGCAAAACAGAAAGTTTGGCTCTTGCTTCCCAACATACATCCATCAGCGTAACAGAGTGAAGTGCTTGACACTGTAGCAGGTGATTTCTGTCCACTTAATTAATTAAACACCCTATTGTTTGCAGATGACCAAATAATAATAGCAAATTCCGAAGATAATCTACAGAAAGGTCTGTATGAACTTAACAAAATTACAGAAGAATATGGATTAAAGATATCTACAGAAAAGACAAAAATTATGGCATTTCAAGGTGTAGATCCTGTCAGAAGTAAAATTGTACTGGACAATAAAATTTTGGAGCAGGTGAATAATTTTACATATCTAGGATGCAATATCTCATATGAAGAAGAAAAGGATGTAAATGCAAAAATATCTAAATTTTTAAGAATTTTAGGGTTAATAAATTCTATCTTCAAGCCACAGTTAGTCCAAAAGCATTCAAGACTGAAAGTGTATAAAACACTGGCTCTTCCAACTGTTTTGTATGGTAGCGAAGTATGGACGTTGAAACAGAAGGATATACAGAGACTTAGATCTGCTGAAATGAGATATCTTCGGAGGACTGCAGGATACACACTACTAGATCACAAAAAAAATGAAAACATCTTAGAAGAAATTACACATGGAATCTTTAGAAAACAAAATTTTCTGATTATAAGTCAAGATGGATGCAACATGTTCATCGAATGGAAGATCACAGAATACCCAAACAAATGTTAAGATATCAACCTGCAGGAAGAAGAAGACCAGGACGTCCACTCAAAAGACTTTTGGATGGTGTTTCTCTTAAGGCCGAAACAGGTCAACAAATGGCCTAAATTCATGAATGTACTATGATGATGATGATGATAAATTCTGTCTTCAAGCCACAGTTAGTCCAAAAACATTCAAGACTAAAAGTGTATAAAACACTGGCTCTTCCAACTCTTTTGTATGGTAGTGAAGTATGGATGTTGGAACAGAAGAATATAAAGAGACTTAGATCTGCTGAAATGAGATACCTTCGGAAGACTGCAGGATACACACTACTAGACCACAAAAAAAAATGAAGACATCTTAGAAGAATTATACATGGAACCTTTAGAAAACAAACTTTCAGATTATAAGTCAAGATGGATGCAACATTTTCATCGAATGGAAGATCACAGGATACACAAAAAACAAATGTTAAGATATCAACCTGCAGGAAGAAGAAGACCAGGATGTCCACTCAAAAGACTTCTGGATGGTGTTTCTCTTGAGGCCGAAACAGGTCAACAAATGACCTAAATTCGTGAATGTACTATGATGATGATGATGATAATTTTACTATAAGAAAATGTGCTAATTCGAATGCAATGTTGCGTCAAAATTTCAAGTCAATCAACCAGACTGCTTTCCGAGTTTTTGAGCACAAACATACGCAGGCTGAATTTTTTTTTACAAAGTTTAGAAATTGTGTAACTGTCTGCTTGATATTGTGATGTTCTTTGAGAACAATAAGAGATAAGAATGAAGTACTGTTGTTGTTGGCATTGAATTCATGAAAGTTAAATTTGAATGTAATGAAAATGTATGAAATTACAGTGTATGAGTATGTGTATCATAATTTTTTTAATTATTTATCTTTTCTTGCTACAGTTTTGGATAATAATTCAATTATGTTTAAAATAAACCGAAAAATGTGTAATAAATCTGCAATAATATTAAAATATGTTAAATTGTGTAGTATGGTGTGGAAATATGTACACTTCATTCACTTTATCTGACAATTGGGGACTGTTACATATTTGTTGTCTTATAGCCTAAAGCCACTCTGCATTCCAACCTCTAGTACAGACCTAACACAAAATGTATTGTAATCAAATGGTAAAGAGAAAAATGTATGCCTGAACTGGGAATCGAACCCCGAACCTTCAGCTTTCCGTGCTGATGCTCTTAACCATTGAGCTAATCCAGGCTTCCTTCCCATCCCAAGGTAAAGGAAGGATTTATGCTTGGATGGGAAGGAAGCCTGGATTAGCTCAATGGTTAAGAGCATCAGCACGGAAAGCTGAAGGTTCGGGGTTCAATTCCCGGTTCAGGCATAAATTTTTCTCTTTACCATTTGATTACAATAATTTAGTTGTGTACTTTAATATACTTATTTCAATCATAGTAACAGCTTTAGCTTCTTAATATTAATTTAAGAAAATGTATTGTCTGTTTTTTTGTATCAATGTTGAAGTAGTTTCTGTCGTGTTCTACATGCAATAATTTTGAAGTCAGTTAAAGGTTTAGCTTAACTTAGAATCACTCCTAAGTACAAATTCACATTTGAAATGCCTATTCAGTGATAATAGTTGAGTCAATATTTTAAGTCAGTTAGTAGTGCCAATTCACCTCTTTTTTCTCCAAGTATAACAAAGACGTCACAGGTCCTCAAGTTTAGAGTGCACAAGGTACAATAAGATACCAAATAATGTACAAAAATGTAAAAATGAAAGATATGATGTACAACATGGCTACATGTGTATCTTGTGAACAATTGCATAAATATATAACTTTAAAATATGTAATTACATAAAATCTGGGCTCTAGTAATATTTCACAGGATATAAAATAAAGCATATAGAATATATCTGTTTTTATAAAATTGAGGTTTTTTTTTATCCAGTACCACCAGATTGTCTTTTATAACATTTCTAGCTTTCTTCCCTGGCACAAAAGAAGAACTAAATTAAATTAATAAATATACTCCTGCTGGAACAAGGGTAGAAGAATGGACTAAAGCATTGGCAGAATTGTAATCCATTTCTTGGATTGTGGCACCTGAAAGGCAGAGTTACATTACTCCGATAATATGATGGGTGATAAATGATAATGCAGCACCAGAGAAGTCCTAAACCTAAACTTAACCTAAATCCCAGACCATGAACAACCACAGGAATAATTCTCTTTAAAAAAAATACCTATGGTCTGGCCAAGGATCGAACCCAGGACCTCAAGAACTGTAGTCAGAAACGCTGACCACTAGCCCATGAAGCTGGTCAAAAAAGTATATAATAGTTTACTTCATGGTGCAACAAGCTTACAAGGACCTTAAACTATAAATCAGTTGCTAGCTTCACTGTATATTAGATTACAGATTAGACATGGTTGATTTATTTCCAAATGACATTATTAATTGTTGTTGGATAATTATTTTTTCACCATCAAACAGTGTCATTATGTCATTAATAGTTTCATCTTCATTTAAATTATTCTATTGTAATTTTTATCTTTTATTTGTTAATTTTACACTAAATCGACACATTGTATATGTTATTAATTACTATGTAATAATTTATATTTGAAGAGAAAAAGTATACGCTCACACTGGGGTTTGAACCCAGGACCTTTGGCTTTTTAGGCCAATGCTCTATCACTAAGCTACCTGAGAAATTCCATTCTAAATGCAAATTTTTCTCTTATACACTGTTACTTCCTGATCGTCGAACACTACGAGCATTTGCTCGATCATGCAAATGGCGGCATCTTATTTAAGAAGATATTTATTGGGAATTTAAACACTACATTATAAAGTAGAGAAAAATAAGAGAAAAATTTGCATTTAGATTGGAGTTTCTCGGTAGCTCGTTGATAGAGCATTGGCCTAAAAAGCCAAAGGTCCTGGGTTTAAACCCTTCTCTGAGCGTATAATTTTTCTCTTCAAATATAATTTATCCTTCAGTGAGAAGTGTTAAATTAATAATAAAACATGTAATAAATTACACTGAGCAACAAAAAAAAACTTTTTTTTCTGTCTCAAGAAGAAAAATATGTGATTCTGATAGTATTTTTGTCCTGAATTCAAATATAATATCAGTTTTCTCCATGATGCAAAGTTTCCGAGAGACAAGAATTTATAATTTCAAACACTTTAATATTTTCTACATTTGTAACTACACAATATTCAAACATTCAGACTAACCTAGAAAGTAAGAAATGATGATTTTCTGCTATATTTCGCCTGTGGAGCATCCCTCTTGACGGTCCAACAATAATCGGCCTGCATATTAGGATTCCATTTGCCTTGATATCTCTTTTCCATAGCTGAAATCTCCTGAGTTAGCTCATTTGGTTTTATTTTACAATGAACAAATGGACAAAAAAACATTTATTAAAAAAATAATTATTAAAATCCGATTTTCAGATTGAGGGTCTTTCCACTTTTCAGCGGTTGCCATTTTACCAGCCGGCTGCTGGCCCTTCACATCCACATGTGTCAATCACAGAGGTAGATGATCAACAGCCAGTGTAGGGGTGACATGTGGTTAGCATGTCGAGTGCCCCAGCCATTATAGCTGGTTCCTCAACCTGGAGCCGCTACTTATTGTAGCTACCCAATTGCCTCACGATGCTGGGTGGGCTCCGGTCCCATACTGGCCGAAGTACCATGAGAAAATTTCTTCCCCCATGGAGACTCGAACCAGCGCAAGTCCCGTAGCTCTGTGCCAAGGCTTCCTACCTTAACCGCTCGGCTACGGTGCGGGACTATTAAAATCCAATAATTGAAATGGAAATAAAAAAACTGTGGGTGATGGAGAAATTCCGAATACATATTTGAAAACACGATAAAAAACTGCATTAAGTACAACTATTGGTACTCATGAGACAAAAATCATGTTGACCAGTATTATTTATATTATAAAGTAGTTACAAAACTAATTACTGTAAATTTTATCTGGGAGACAAGGCCTTAAGACCTTAACTTTCCCAAGGAAACTGAAACTATTATCATCATGAACATTTTAGTTCAGGCTCATTGTCAGTTGAGCTGGTCCTATATCTCAAGATGTTCTTGATTTCTCCAGTGTTTTTAGATCTTTCTCTGTTTCTTTATCCTTTGATGGCATTCCATACTATAGTAGAAGAATATGGATATATGAACCCATTTAGGAAAGAGGAGAATGGGGAATATGATTTAATGAGGAATTACATCACTTGTATAAATCACCAGACATTATTCCAGATTATATTTGAAGAGAAAAATTTTTTTTCGCCTAGACCGAGACTCGAACCCGGGACCCTTATATTAAAATAACTAGAATGAGATGGGAAGGACATATCCAGAGAATTGATAATAGTGAGACAGTTAAAAAAATAATGATGGACTATCCAGGTGGAAGAAGATATGTTGGAAGACCTAAAGTTAGGTGGATAAATTGAATTTTGGAAGACGTCCAAAGACTTAAAATTCTAAATTGATGGACAATTGCCAGGAATAGAGAGGTCTGGAGGAGAGTTCTTAGGGAGGCTATGATTTGATCTGGGTTGTTACGTCAAATATGATGATGATTATGAGTCTATATTATAGACTCTACAATATTCTCGTTTCTTTCATAACAAAAATACTATTATCCGAAATATTTCTGTCTCCTTTAATTTGGATAACAGGATTCTACTAATTAAGATATTTGGTTTGTTTATTCTTACCTCTTACGGTTGTTTTTGTTGAGCATATGTTTCAAGGCTTCTGAGCTCCATCATCAGCGATTTCAGACAATGGGGCTCAGAAGCCTTGAAACATATGTTTAACAAAAAACAACCATAAGAAATAAGAATAAACAGACCAAAATATCTTGATTATTAAATAAACCTCTTAATTTTACTTCCTATTGTATTTAAAAAAAAAAAAAGGATTCTATTATTCTTGTAAGAGGCACACCATAATGTAATTGGTTAAGGCAATATGCTACAAGCTGGAAAGTCACATGTTCCATTAATTATTTTTAACATTTTTCATTGCTTTAAAATTTTTATCAAACATTAAAATCTAATAAATTAGAAAAATCTCACATATAAAATTTCTTCAAAGTAAATAATCCAAGAAAGGATAAAACTTTATAGTATTAACAGTAGTAGTCCCTGTCACTCCTCTTGGAATCATAAGGCCTTTCCATCCATAGTAATTCTGCCCGAAGGCAGGTCCTTCACTGCAATCATAACATTTTCATGCTATGCTTGCAGCTTTACTAGGGAATTGTAGGTGTGGTAGCTTCCCGTTGCTTTCCACACCGTTGAAGGATGATGATGATGATAATGATAAGGATGATGATGGTGATGATGGCCATATGATTTCGGGGACCATTTGGGCCTTAAAGTTTTCCTGACATTTGTCTTACAGGTGAGGAAAAACCCCGATAAAAACCTCACCCAGAAAAACTGCCCCGACCTGCGATTGAACCCGGGCCCGCTGCGTGACAAGGCAGCACACTACCTCGAGACCACAGTGGTGGACCATAAGGCCTTTAAGAAGCAAAAATTGCCAAATTCCTGATTTCATTCTAACTTTTTCCTGGTTGTTTAATTCTGTTGTTCAATGTAATTTTTGTTTTTTCTCTTTTTCTAGACAATCTCTATGGATTCCATTCTAATACTGTTTTTGGCACACTGTCTAGTCCTCTTTTTGAGAGTGTGTCCAATCCGTTTCCATTTGCGATATTTACTCCTTCTAGATCACATCCTGTGATGTTATTTCCTTAATTCCTCGTTTGATATGGATTTTGGCCACCAGATTCTCAAAAATAAATCTCAGGCATCTATTTATATGTACTTGCATTTTTTTATATAATTTGATTGTTCCTTTCCAAGTCTCATACCCATTTAGCAATATACCTTTCACGTTGCTATTAAATATGGTAAAATCAAATGTTTCTTACCTCTCCTCATACAAATCTTCTAAGTAGATTGCGATTTCGAGACCATAATGGTCTCATCTTCAGTACTCTTTTGGCGGCTCATTATGTCGATCGGAAGAAACTCTTCTTCTTCCCTCTGTTGGTGGACTGATGAACTTCTGGATCAGGTCAGAATTTGTGGGAATTTCAAAGTTCATAAGTTTTCCTTTGTTTTTCTGAATGTGAATCTTTTCCCAAACCTTGAGTTCCTTTTGTTTGTCTATTTGTTTAATTAGACTGGCTTTTGATTCAATTAAATGTTTTTTGGACCAAGCATGAGCAGCTACTGCTGACTTTTCTTAATTTAGAGCTAGTTGAGATTTGTTTAGATCTTCATATGGGTGACAATAGTGAGAATACAGCATATTGATTTTCTAAATGCTAGCCTTAATAGCTTCCTCTGATCCTCCTTTTTGACATCATGCAAACTAAATACTGGAATTCGGCTACATGCTCTATTTATGTACCACTGAGCTGCAATCGCATTTCACTTGCATTAATAGAACTTTATAAACACCAATAAAGACCATGGATTTACTATAAATTTTATAAACTAGTGTACTTTACTATAGATAGAAGGTAAACCTTCCGATATCATCATGGTCCTAAAATCGACTCAGCCTTCGATAAAAATGAATACCAGACTTATGTTCTGGTGTAAAGACAACTGCCCTGCAGGCTGTCATCTTTGCACTGATTATCTAGAAAGATGGGAACCTTAACCTCCTACTACTCCAAGGGGTTTCCTAAGACCTCTAGCGAGACCACTTTTACTGTATTTGTAAAAAACATTAAATATGTAAGTTATTCTCATAGATGAAATGTGTAATTGAAATTTGACAATTTATATTTTTCAGCTCTAAAACCAAAGATGAAAAGTCACTACCGAGGTCACAAGATGGCTGTGTGGTTGAATCTGATTCCTCAGCTGCACCAGCCTGGAGAAGAGGACGTGAGCATGAGACATCATCATTTCCATGAGCGTGGAGACATTTACTATTCAGGTAGATTACCACAAATTACATTTAATTGACTTCTTCAGAAAAATAGCTTTTATATTCAATACCAGCAGTAAGCAAGTTATCAATAATAAATAGATTACTGATATGAAGTGGAAATCTTAAACCTCATCTATCTATCTACAATGGCATAATAGTTCAATGCTGGTTCTTAGCCTCTGCTTTCTTAGGAGTTATTAGACCAAGTTAATTTATTTATGCTTAAGATCTAAATTAACATTCTTTATACCTCACCTCATATCCGGTATTTGAATTAAACCTGTTTCAAAACCTAGATGGTTTCATCTTCTGAAATATCTTGAACAATATTATGCTTAATAAATAATCTGGAGTCATTTTACCTCATAACGTAAGTTCTATTTGAACATGTTTATTGTGTTTATGTATATTGTGCATACCATCATCAGCTTTTCCAGACTGTTGAATTTTATGTGGTTGGCCCTGGATGTCGCTACCACTCCATCTTTTGGCTGACCGAAGAACTTTTGGGAGCCGACATCCAAGGCCAACAGTGTAAAATTCAACAGCGTGGAAAAGCTGATGATTGTATACATGATATATGGTAAAACCGGATATTTATTCCCATATAATAATAATAATAAGGGTTTTTTTATTTTGTTTATTTAATATTTAAATATGATTATATTTATTTATATTAAGAATGACATAAGATTGATTTAGAGAATTTAAATGTTTTATAAGTATATAAAAAAATTCAAACTGGTCAATATAAACTGTTAATACAGTTAGATGTTTTTCTAACTGATGCAATATATGTAAAATACTTTAAATATTCAAATTGATATTTTTTTATAAACAAATAAATGGGATTGGATGAATTGGATAGGAGTCAGCTAGCAGTACTCCTTCCTTTTCAGTTGGACCAATCAGAACCTCGAGGTTATAACTGAATAAAAAGATGGCTACAATACTTGAAGGAGGTCAGTCATATTAAGCAACTGCTCCTCAAGAAATGAGAGAATAGTGGTTTATTTTCTTGATATTAGTTGAAAGAATAGTGTTGAAGTTATGGAAATTTATATAGTAATATAAAATTTCATCCATCTTGAATACAAATAGTCCATAAGTGGAAATAAAGTATAATACTTGAAGGATTGACCGTTAGAATTCGTCATCCATTAAATACATAAAATGGTAATCTTCTATAAGTGAAAAGTATTAACCTAAGCCAGAGTCTTTTGAATTATTAATCTACAAGTTTCATCTAAACTGAAGTGAGAGTTTTAATAAAATAACTTTTAGTTTAACTGTTAAATAAAGTGTCGTTATTTTTTTTTGTGTAAGAAACTTTTCCTCATTCCCCTGACGGGAGTTATTAGTGCCATGGCAGAATTAAAGTGATTCAAATTATTACAATCACAAATCTACAACAGTTTTAGTGCATTCTTCAACTCTTGTTACGGCAGGGGTATATTTGTTAGTTCGATTTAGCCCTTCTTTTGGAACAGAATTGAACACTTTTCTTTTAATTATTTCTGGTTTAACAATATTTATAGCTGGTCTTGGTGCAAATTTTGAGTATGACTTAAAGAAAATTACACCCAGCAACCCACCTTTAATGGAAACATGTTCAAATAGAACACAAGTCATGAGATAAGATGACTCCAAATTCACATTATTTATTAAGAAGGAACTCATAATGTCACTTCCTATTGTAATTTAATAATTAGTTATGCTTGTTTCTCTACAGATGTCATGAATGGTATGCGGTCAACATACCGACCCAATGAGACATCTAGTAGGCAACTAAGGTATTACTAGGATGATGAAGGTCTGTAAATTTTGGCTTAACCCCTGAATATTTCAGTTTCCCTAAAAATCTGTTCATACATTTTTTAAGGCCCAATGAAAGAGGACTTATCAGGTGAAAAAGAATAACTCTATGTTTTTCATGCATAGGATAATATATAGGAATTGTAACACAATGTTAAAGACTGATGTTTTTATAGGAAATTTTTCCACTGGTTTTGTCATCAACCTAAAATAATTTTACTCTTCTAAAAATTCCTGTCTAGCTTATTTTCTTCTATCAGTTCCATTCTATATGACTGGGAAGAATTAAAAAGAAGCAAAACATGGGAAGATAGAGATGGTTGGAGGCATGTTTGGAATCGACCTTCTGAAAGGAGAACACGATAAGAGGATGATGATGATGATGAGTTCCATTCTATTAATTCTCCTCTTGGTCCCATCCATTCACTGTTCCTGTGGTTTTCCTCTTCTCCCATTCTTTTAGTGCATGCAAACCATCTCAATTTTCATTTTTCTATTACTTCAAGAATATTCTTATCTACTTCATGTCTGTAATTCATTAGTTTCTAATTTTATCCAATCATAAATATCTTGCTACTCTACATCATTATCCATTTCTACAATTTACTTGCATATGGTCTGTCTAATGTTCAAGTTTCAGCTCCATATAACATTACACTTTGAACTAATAAATTATATTATTGATTTCGTACATCTCAATGATGGATAAATCATATTTGAAGAGAAAAATTATACGCTCAGACCGGGACTTGAACCCGGGACCCTTGGTTCTCTAGACCAAGTGCTCTACCAACTGAGCTACCTGAGCAAGTACCGATCTAAACGCAAATCTTTCTCTATATACATTGTAATTCCCATCCACCAAATGCTGTGAAGCCATGCTTCTATCTTCTATCTTGGTGGATGGGAATTACAATGTATATAGAGAAAGATTTGCGTTTAGATCGGTACTTGCTCAGGTAGCTCAGTTGGTAGAGCACTTGGTCTAGAGAACCAAGGGTCCCGGGTTCAAGTCCCGGTCTGAGCGTATAATTTTTCTCTTCAAATATAATAAATTATAAATTATTCTCTTTATGAAGTTTACTGCCATAATTATTCATCATCATAATTGGCTCAACAGTCCCATGTGGGCCTTGGCCGCCTTCAGAAGCTTATGCCAGACTTCCCTGTTCTGAACTTCATTCTTCCAGTATTTTATTTTTTAAATTTTAATGTCTTGAATTATACCATCCTCCCATCTTAATTTAGGTCTTCCAACTTTTCTGGCCAATAGTGGTTGTTCATTGTAAATTCTTTTTGTAATCCTTTTGTTGTCCATGCGAATAATGTGTCCAGCCCATGCCAATCTATTAACTTTAACAAAATTCAAAATATCTGGCTGATTGTACAATTTATACAATTCATTATTGTATCTCTTTCTCCGTGAGGAGGATAAGTTACAGACAGCAGAAATGCTAGTCGCAGAACCAAGTTCATTAGAGGTTGAAATGGCGATAGAAAAATTGAAGATGTATAAAGCATCAGGTTCGGATGAGATACCAGCAGAACTGATAAAATCAGGGGGAGAAAAATTGATGCACAAGATACGCTGGTTGCTTAGTATGATTTGGGAAAAAGAAGCTCTTCCAGATGAATGGAAGGAATCAATTATCGTACCAATTTATAAGAAAGGAGATAAAACTGATTGCAACAACTACAGGGGCATCTCATTACTTTCAACTTCGTACAAAATTCTAACAAATATATTAGTAAGCAGACTTACTCCCTACATTGATGACATTCTACGAGATCATCAATGTGCATTTAGAAGAAACAGTTCTACAACAGATCAGATTTTTAGTTTAAGACAGATTTTAGAAAAGAAATGGGAATATAATGGTACTGTACATCAACTGTATGTAGACTTCAAAAAAGCATATGGTTCAATTAAGAGGGAGAAGTTATATAGTATCCTGCTGGAGTTCGGAATTCCTAAAAAGTTAGTTAGACTTATACGAATGTGTCTAAATGGCACAAAGAGTAGGGTGCGTGTAGGCAAACAGTTTTCAGACACTTGAAATCCAGAATGGGTTGAAGCAAGGAGATGCACTATCTCCTCTACTATTTAATTTTGTACTAGAGCATGCCATTAAATCTTTAGAGAATGAGGAAGGCCTACAACTCAATGGTATTAATAAGCTGTTAGTCTATGCTGATGATGTTGTACTACTGGCTGATAGTGAGGAGATACTAAAGGCCAACACGCACACACTATTGAGTAACACTAAGAAATTAGGACTGGAAGTAAATATCAGTAAAACTAAATATATGGTCACACGTAGAAATTCAGTATATAATGGAAATGGACAGCTAATGACAAATGAGGGAAATTTTGAGGAAGTGGCTGAATTCAAATACCTAGGAACAATAATCACAAATAGGAATGAGATGCAAAAAGAAATTAAACATAGGCTCAATTCTGGAAATGCATGCTATTATGCATTGCAGAGACTTTTGACGTCCCAACTCCTTTCAAAAAACGTTAAGCTGAAAATATATAAAACTATTATTCTACCAGTTATATTATATGGGTGCAAAACATGGACTCTTACTTTAAGGGAGGAAAGGAGATTACGAGTATTTGAGAATAAAGTTCTTAGGAAAATTTTTGCACCAAAGAGAGATGAACAGACAGGTGAATGGAGAAGACTACATAACAATGAACTACATGGTCTTTATAGGAAGCCAGATGTAATAAGAACAGTTAAGTCTCGTAGACTGCGATGGGCAGGACATGTTGCGCGTATGGGGAATGAAAGACGTGCATGGAAGCTTCTTTTAGGAAAGCCAGAGGGAAAACACCCGGTTGGTAGACCGAGAGTGAGGTGGGAGAACAACATTAACTATGATTTGAGTGAAGTGGATTATACAGGGAATGATTGGAAAGCATTAGCTCAGGATAGGGATGTATGGAGAGCTTGTGTCCGCGCGGCCATGAACCTTCGGGTTCGATAGTGCCAGTGAGTAAGTAAGTATCTCTTTCTCCATGCATTATTTTCTTTCACGGCACCAAAAATGGATCTCAGTATCTTCCTTTCAAAACGCCCTAATAATTCCTCATCAAATTTCAACATGGTCCAAGTTTCTGATGCGTAAGTTAACACTGATCTAAGGAGAACTTTATACATGAGTATTTTGTCTTTATAAATATAAACTGAGATCTAAACATTTTCCTGAGTCCAAACAAGCATTTGTTTGCAGCTATGATCCGTAGATGTATTTCAGCCGAATTGTCATTTCTACAATTTACTTCAGATCCTAAATAAATAAAGCTATGAACCAGTTCAAATTTATATGTGCCAATTTCCAAACTAGATGGGCAAGCTTCACATTTACCTTTAATCACAGGCATATATTTTGTCTTGGCCTGGTTAATTTTAAGATTCATTCTTTCCGCTGTCTTCTCTAGGCTAATAAATGCATCCTTCATGGCTAATTGACTTCTTCCTATTATATCTATATCATCGGCATATGCAAGAATTTGCACAGATTTATGAAAGATGGTTCCCCTTATATTAAGACCTGCGTCTCTTGCCACTTTTTCAAGGGCAATATTAAAAAGTAGACATGCAAGAGAATCTCCTTGTCGTATTCCATTTTTTGTACCAATAGGCTCAGTTAATGCATTATTAATCTTAATCTGACATTAAGGGTTGAATGTTTGAATGCATTAGACAGTAAAAGGCGTTCTCTGCTGATAAAGTTTTATTTAAACACATTTTTCTTACTCAGAAATCTATTCACGCGGTAATAATTGTAAAGCTACCTGACAAGGTACCTTAAGATCGTAGCTCAAGATATAAACTTATGTGAAAATCCCGAAGGGAACCGATGGTAACCGATGTAGTTTGAAACTTATCCAAGATGTCGGACCTTGAAGACTTCGATCATGTTTTCGGTATATGCAGAGAAGAGGAATTTGATAGAGTCTACCAAAGAATTCAACTGGAAGAACAGGAGAATCGGCGTAATATTGCACGTCGCAGACGTGTTTGTATACGGTATTATTTGCGGGATGCAAGCATAAATGCATTCCTCTATAGCAGACGAAAATAACGGAAGTGGTTTTATCGCTGAGAATTCTGGGTAATTCGTTGCCAATATTACGAAAACGTCAACATTCATGCATGACCGGTTAAGGCGGCCGTTAATTCGATCTCAGCTCACCAGTGATTGGAAGTAATTTGAGTAGAGAGTAATGTATTTGCATACGACCCTTAGTATTATTCATTGTTATTTTAACCAATGCAATAAGTTTCATAGGTATTTTAAATTCTTGCATTGCTGCAAATAATTGCACCTGTCTATACTATCACATGCCGCCTTTAAAATCTATGAAGAGGTGGTGTATTTCTATTCCAACCATAATTATTATGTGAATTAAATATCTTCTTGAATTAGAAGCCACCAAATGGCAGTGGTTTCAATGGCTATCTACCTCAGACGATAAGAGAATTGAATATGAAGAATGAATAATTAATGGTTGCATCGGATGCCTGGGTGGAATTTTGAAGCTGTGATTCACTGGGAGTTTGTTACAAATGGCTTGCAGGTGATGCAGATCTTTACTCTTAACAACTGGAAAAATTTCATTAAATTTTTAGAGTCACAGGTTCAAATCGAATGGATCTCATACTGCACAAACAACCAAGACAAAAATTTAGGAATTGGAAGGAATCGAACCATTATCAAACCCAGCATATAGAACTAATCTTGTCGCCTTCAGATTACAGTCTGTTTCAATCTATGGTGGGGCACGCCGTAGCATAGTGGTTAAGGCACTGAGCTACAAGCCGGAGGGTCGAGGGTTCAAGTCCCGTTGGGGTCAGGATTTTTAAACTGGGGTCGACTCAGCCTCTAATGGAAATCAGTACCAGACGCTTGTTCTGGGGGTAAAGGCGGCCGTCACGCAGGGCTGACAACTCGGCTGACATAAAGTGCCGATTGTCTAGAAAAAGTGGGAGCCTTAACCTCCTACTACCCCAGGGGCCTCCGGGCCTGTTGTGGGATCACTTTACTTTACTTCAATCTATGGTATATTTCATCCATTTCTTGCAAAAAATGTTGAAAACATTGAAACTGTGAAAATGGGTCTCAATAAATTCTTCACACCAAAAACCAGAGACTGGTACTGTCGCCAAATAATAAATCTCACTGAAAGATGCTCAAGACCAAAGAATCTGATGGTATCTACTTTGAAAGAGTAGTTTAATTTGTTGTTAGAAAACATTCAAAATAAAATTTTGTTTAAAAACTATACCACTTATGAGGCAGTATCTACAAATAAAAATAAAAAATGAATATAAACAAAATGTTAGTTGGTTGGTATCTAATGTTGAGCACTTGACAATGAAATTATTCGTTAATGTTAATTTTACAGAAAATAAGTACAAAATAAAACAAATTTACCTTAGTCATAATTGCACTAAAAATCTAGTGGTCATTCTGAGTAAGCATATTTTCCCATTTAAAATCACAAATAGTAGTAAAAGTAATATAATATATTGTTTTATTTTGTGTGTAATGAATTTCTACAAAGTTACGTCTTACTCAATTTATTTAGAAAATAAGTAGTTTAGAATGGTGAAATTAAATGTTTCTTACCTCTCCTCATATAAAGCTTCTAAGTTGATCGTGATTTTGAGACTATAACTGTCTCATCCTCAGAACTTTTTTGGCGCCAAGAAAGTTCTGATGATGAGACAGTTATAGTCTCGAAATCGCGATCAATTTAGAAGATTTATATGAGGAGAGGTAAGAAACATTTAATTTCACCATAAATTAAACCTCATAGTGATTAATTCCTATAAAAGTTAAATAAAAGTAGTTTAGAACTTTGTTTTATGAATTGTGATTGTTTCAGGAGTGGTTCGTGCAGAATCTTTCACACGACTACCTCCACCACTCTATCCTGCCACATCTGCAGGCCCACGTAACTCCAATGCAGCTCATCCAGAATGTATCCCAAATGCCACATCAGAAGAAGATGTCATGCGACGATCAGATGAAGAAGAAGAAGATGAAGATGAAGCAGGTATTCTGCAAAGACTTGCCACGAGGCACTACTACAGCTACACAGCTGCTCTAGGAGTAACTGTCGGTGTAGGCTGTCTCCTCCTGGTCCTTAACATGCTCATATTTGCTGGCATTTACTATCAGCGCGACCGTGACCGTAGAAGACATTCTACACCTTCAGGTTCTTCTTCTTCAGCATCCTCCGAGGGAATTCCACTTTCTCACCGGCCTCAGCAACCAGTTACAACATCATCTGGTACAACCTCTCATCACCAGTCACCAGCCTCGACGGCACATGTGATAAAAGTTCACGAACCTCCTCCATGTTACACGACTGTGGCAAAGAGTCCGACGATACCAGAGCCACCCCCACCTCCAAGACAGACTGCTCCGCAGCATAAACAGGGATCTACTACTCCTAGTTCGACACCAGTGCCTCCTGCCAGAACCACATCGACTGCAAGTGGGGGCACCATTAAGAAACGAGTTCAGATACAGGAAATATCTGTATAGCATCATGCCCCCGACGCTCCTAGCGTTGATAATATACACTATATAACATTTCAGTTCAAATAGACTGTGACTCTTGTGAAGTTGACACATATCAGATGTTATTAACATTAATAAAGATGGAGACATGCTTAAGACACGTGTAATTCTAAACTTAACTCTTGAAATGTAAATTATCAGTTGTTTTAGAATTCAATGCGAGAAATACAGAATTCTACTCAATTTTTATTCCATTCTAGCTTAACCGGTGATGAACTTAGATCACTCTGACTGACAGAAATTTTTCACAAAATTATATAATGTGTTTTAAATTCCATTCAAATTATCACAATTAAAAATGAACATAAAGAAATAGGATGGATACTAAATTAGGTTAATTTACCTTATTTCTAGTGCAGACAAAATATGTAATTATCACCACTTTTAATTAAATGACTATAATATTTAAACAGCTTTAATAAAAAAAATTTATAATAAATTTCAACCGTAATTTGGAGGCTACATTTAATAGCCTTACATAGCAAACTTTTTATCCTTAATAATATGGCCTCCATAATTAACTCAAATGTAAGACAAATGTGTCCTGCTTCATAGCTGAGAAGTCTAAGTCAGAGCTATGTGCTGTTTTGAGACTTCATAGGAGAAGAAATTCTCTGAAATGATGGCCAATAAAAGGTGCCAGTATCCACATAGCAGAATGAGGATTTTGAGTAACTATAATATAATTCAAAATTAAAATATAAAATTATGGAATATTCACCTGAAGGTCCATCTCCACAACTTAATTAATTATTTAACTGTAGCGCTTTTATATTTTAATTTTGAATAATACCTCAACGGAACACATCGTGAATCTTATAATATAATTGTTTCTAGGTTGAGTAAAAACCAGTATAATAGCTGCAGACCTGAAATGCTGATCACATGTCACCCCTACACTGGCTGGATGATTGTCCACTTCTGTGATTGGAACATGTGGATGTGAGATATGTTGTGCCATAATGTTTAGTAAGACAAATTAATGTCAGCAATATGAGAGCCCACTTCTTGAGCTAAGAAACAAGACTGAAAAAGCAAAGAATTGTTGAGTTGTAGCAGTTTGTGCTGTATTGGAAAGACTGTACTAAATAGATTATTAATGGCAGATGCATAACCACTAATTGTAAACATTCCCACTATAATGAGTTTTCCTACCCCTATCTTTTATTCAGAGTGATTCTGAAAGAGCATGCAAATATTAAACAGGACATGAAAATGTTCCACTGAACATTTTAAGGTAGGGAAATAGGGTCCAAGAAGTCAGCTTAAGGATATATGGGAGCAAACTTTTTTTTTTTCATGTTACTGTCTACCGTATTTTACAAACTATAAGATGCACTTTTTTCTTCGAAAAATTGCCTCCAAAATTCAGGTGGGTCTTAAAAAAATGCCCAGTGTTTGGTATAAAATTCCTGCCAGTCTTAAAAATTACCATATATTTGATGCTGCAGGAAATCTATCTCTATCTGACAACATTGGATTCAACTAGCAGCTGCAGTGCACCAATGCAGGGATTCACAAGCTTGCTAACACTATCCCCTCCCTCCCCGCCATCAGAAACCCAGAACACTGTCTAGCCTATGATGCGTCATTGCAGTCTACGGTGCCAGTGAACTTGAATTGAAAGTGATTTGTGTTATCGGTAACAGTACAATACTTTTGTTAGTAGCTAATTTCATAATGGAAATAAGTAAAAGGTACCAGTATTCATATGATGCTGGCTATAAATTTAAAGTAACAGCATATGCAAAAGAACATGGAAACAGAGCAGTATTTCGGCCCTCCACCAACAGAAAAAACCATTTGCGATTGGCAGACAAGTAAAGAAGAACTGAAAAAACTAAATGTGCAAATAGAGGACTGAATGCAAAATTGCCAAAACTATAAGATGATGTATTGAAATGGATTCAAGGACACTGTCAAAATAGCATTGGAATTAATATAATGATTATTCAAATATACGCTCGTAAGCTAGCGCTACAGTGGAAATTAACAGACTTTAAGGATGGAGTTGTTTGGTGCTTCAGGTTTATGAAACATCATAGGCTTAGGGCCGCATGCAAATACATTAGTCTCTACTCAAATTACTTCCAATCACTGGTGAGCTGACTCACCGTGAGAAAGTGCAAAGATTGAATTAGCTACCCACTAACTGGTCATTCATGAAAGTCGTCGTTTTCGTAATATTGGCAAGAAATTACCCAGAATTCTCAGCGATAAAACCACTTCCGTTATTTTCGTCTGCTATAGAGGAACTCATTTACGCTTGCGTCCCGCAAATAATACCATATACAATGACGTCTGCATCATGCAATATTATGTCGATTCTCCTGTTCTTCCAGTTGAATTCTTTGGTAGACTATCAAATTCCTCTTCTCCGCATATACTGAAAACATGATCGAAGTCTTCAAGTTCCGACATCTTGGATAAAGCAGCAAGGTATGCAGCAAGGTTTCAAACTACATCGGTTACCATCGGTTCCCTTCAGGATTCTCACGATAAGTTTCTATCTTAAGTTACCTTGTCAGATAGCTTACAAATTTCAACAATTATTATCGCAAGAATAGATTTCTGAGTAAGCAAAATCGTATTAGGATACAACTTTCTCAGCAGAGAACGCCTTTTATGGTCTAATGCATTCATAGATTCGACCCTTAGCATGCAAACCAAAACCAAAATAGTGGAATGCAGGCTTTCACGGCCGGTAATCATGGTAATAAAAGATTCCGGGCTATGTGGCCGTGGTCTATAACTGGCGTTTCTTCCAGACGTTTCTCCCTCAACTGCGGAGGGCATCTTCAGTGGCGAGCGCTTCCAGCTGTTGTTTCCCTGTCGTAGACTCAACTGCGAAGTCGAGTCTACGACAGGGAAACAACAGCTGGAAGTGCTCGCCACTGAAGATGCCCTCCGCAGTTGAGGGAGAAACGTCTGGAAGAAACGCCAGTTATAGACCACGGCCACATAGCCCGGAATCTTTTATTACCAAAACCAAAATATCTCAGATAGTGCCACAAGAGTATGAAGAGGAAATATTATCTTTCCGTTGCTTTATTATTCAACATTGAAAGAAAACCAGTGTGGAACTAAGTCAAATAGCAAATATGGACTCCTCTGACATTTGATGTGCCGAATAATAGAACTGTTGCCATGAAAGGTGCTAAAAATGTAACTATAAAAACAAGTGGACATACAAAAATGCACTACACTGTTGTCCTTTCATGTTGTGCTGAGCTAAACATAATCCAATGATCATTTCCAAGCTCAAAACAATGCCAAAACCTTCTGAAATACCTCCAGGTGTTGTTCACATACATGACAAGGGTTTGATGGACAACACTGGTATTAAATTATAAATTAACAGAGTGTGGGAGAGAAGGAAATGTGCTTTATTGAAAAAGAGTTCTCTTCTTGTGCTAGATCAGCTTAGCAAGTCATTTGAAAAATTCTGTGAAAGAGAAATTGAGACAGGGAAATACAGAGATTGCTGCTATTCCAGGAGGACGTACTTCACAATTGCAACCTCTTGATGTATAGATAAATAAACCATTTAAAGTGTATATGAAGAGATGAATGGAACAAATGGATGATGGATGAAACCCAACATGAATTCATGCTGAAGGGAGCTTTAAAAGACCTACAATCAAACAAGTGTGTCAGTGGATAAAACAATCGTGGTCTAGAATGAGAGAAGACATTATTGTTAAATCTTTCAAGAAGTGTGGCATAAGTAATGCACTCGATGGCAGTGAAGACCATCTTATATATGAAGAGGACAATGAAGAGGAAGATGAAGAAAGTTCAGATGATGATTTTCAGGGATTTTAAAGATCAGTTCGGTTTTATAAATTAACAATTTTTTTTAGTATGGCTTTGCAAACTATTGATAAAAATGGTAATTTTTTTTTAATTGCTTAAAAATGAAGGTGACCAATTGATATTGCCTCAAGAATTTGAAGATATAGAATACCTCACTAGAAAATTAATACAAGAATATAGTTTATGGGGTTTAAAGATCAATATGGATAAATCTAGATATATGACAATAGGGGATCTTCCTCAAGATTTAATACTAGAAGAAGATTTAGGGACAATTAAACACACTGAAGAATATAAGTATTTGGGAATTAAAATTACTAAAGATGGAAAACAAGAAACAGAGATAAGAAACAGGATCAATATAGGAAAGTATGCTATATCTGCCCTAAATGGAATAGTATGGGACAAACATATCTTCAAAGAAACAAAAAAACTATTTTTAATACAATAATCAGAAGCATTATTACCTATGGAGCTGATGTGTGGGCTTTAAATGCACAAATGAAAAAAAAATTGCTCGCCACTGAAATGGACTACTGGAGACGTGCTGCAAGAATATCCAGGAAGGATAAAATCAGAAATTCATATTTAAAAGAAAAAATGCAGGTACAATATTCAATATTAGATTTTATAAAGAAGAAACAATTAAATTGGTAAGGACACATTAGAAGAATGGAAGAAGGAAGACTACCTAAGGTAATCATGGATTGAAAACCACAGGGAAGGAAAAAGAAGGGTAGACCAACTATTACGTGGATTCAGGGAATCAATGAAACTAAGAAGGAATGGGAAATAGAAGAAGATATATGGATGAACAGACAGGAATGGAAAAATGTGTTGAAACAAATGTGTAGTTAACTGTGAACATGGGTACCGGAAAAATGTATATTTATTGTAAAAGCCGGAATAATAAAAAAAAAATTAAGTCCATAGCATCTTATAGTCTGTGAAATATGGTAGTCTTTTTTATTTACATTATTTATCAGTTAATTTCAAGTCTCATCATTGACACATTTAATAATAATAAGTAGGTAAGTGGCACTCGAAAGAGCATTAAGTTTTAGGTTTATGATTTGTCTTTTATCAGTTTGTTCAACGATCCCGTCCATCATCTGCATTGTTTGTAATGGTATCGCTTGCATTTGAAGTACCATTTTATATCTTACAAACCATTGCTCAAACTCATGGCCACCAACCTCAATGCAAACATGACATCAGCATACAATATTCTGCCGCACCCTGGTATATTTCAAATCATATCACAGGAAGCTACAATCCTGGCAACTAATTTCATGTCCATTTTCATTGGAGTCACAAGGCAAGTGACTTTTAGATATCCCCATAGGAAATAATCAAGGAGAGTCAGATCAAATCCTGCATCATGTCCCTCCCAGTCATCAGGCTCTTTGCAGGAACTAAAATTTGTAGTACATGTAAATAAACAGTACAGTACATATAAACTTGTACATACGTTAGTTGTAAATCAGCTGGAAAAGAGTAATGCTAGACAATGTGATAGACTAGTTTACTTCCATATCTCCATAGCTATTTTCTTAGATTCTAGGTTCCGTACCTCAAATTGTTCAGTGAAGCAACCCCTACATGCTCTTTAATTGTTGCACACTCTTACAAATCACGCTATATTTTAACATATTAACTTAATCACAATAATCATCATCATCATCATCCTGCCAGGTATTAGTCCTAGAAGAACTGTTACGGCCTGAGAAAGCGGTTTTCGTGCCATCTTTTCATAGGTCGACCAAGTGACCGTTTCCCATTTGGACAGTAGTTCATTATTGCCTTGGGGATCCTGGATCTAGCCATTCTTGAGACATGTTCCTTCCAGTTTAGCTGATATCTGGAGATGTAGTCCAGTATTGGTGACACATTAAGTTCTTGAAGGATTTCTATATTTTTCTTTCAATCCCATTTGGTGTAGCCAGCTGTTCGGCGCATAAATCTCATCTCACAAGCTGTTAGTCTGCTTTCATCTCTCTCCTTATAGTCCACACTTCACTCCCATAACATAGGACTGGTCGAGCCATTATTTGATAAAGATGAGTACGAGTTGATTTTTGCACTAATGAAGGTTTTAAAACTCTATTAATGATTCCCATTAATCACAATAATATGCAGTAAATGTACGAGGTGTGATCAATAAGTTTCCGGAATGGCTTCAAAACAATTAAGCCATTGAGGAGTTTTTAATTTTCACCCAGGCTGTACACTCAGAATTTCCTTGTGATGAATTTGAGGGGTCGCACGACCTTCTCTGACCTTGCAGTATGCTGGTAGAAGCTCTGAAGTGAAGACATGTGTGCGGCGATTTCTCTGTGTAGCAACAATGCGGGATTACGAGGAACAAAGAACATGCATCAAATTTTGCTTTAAACTTGGTAAAACTGCAACAGAAACATATCAAATGTTAAGAACAGCTTATGGGGAGGAAGCAATGGGCAAATCTCAAGCATTTGAGTGGTTTTCGAAATTTAAAAGGGGCGTGACATCGGTTAAGGATGAAAATCGTCTGGGACGACCAACTTCCAGCAAAACCAATAAAAATATCGATCGAGTGAGGGAAATGGTATTAAATGATAGGTGCATTACAATACGAGAACTGTCTGATGCACTAGCACTCTCGTTTGGAAGTGTTCAAAGCATTTTGAAAGACGATTTGAACATGCGAAGAATTGCTGCGAAGTTCGTGCCCCGCCTCCTTTCAAATGACCAAAAGGAAAGTCGTGTGATTGCCTGCACAGATCTTAAAGAACAGCTTAAAAATGACCCACGGTTCATGGAAAAGGTTATTACTGGTGATGAAACATGGATTTATGGCTACGATCCAGAAACTAAACAACAGTCTTCGCAATGGAAGAGTCCTGCATCTCCACGCCCCAAGAAAGCCAGACAAGTTCGATCGAATGTGAAGTCAATGATGATTGTTGTTTTTGACATTAATGGAATTGTGCATAAGGAATTTGTACCACGGGGTCAAACAGTGAATCAAGTGTACTACAAACAAGTGTTGCAAAGATTGAGGGAGAATGTGCGACGCAAACGGCCAGAGAAATGGAGGAATGGTGACTGCTTCCTGCATCACGACAATGCGCCCGCGCACAAAGCAATTTCTGTCCACCAGTTTTTGGACAAAAATAGGATGAGTACTGTTCCCCATCCAGCCTATTCTCCAGATCTGGCTCCAGCAGACTTTTTCCTGTTCCCACGGCTAAAATTTCGGCTCCGAGGACATCATTTTGAGGACATTGATGTCATCCAGCACGAATCGCAGAAGGCATTGGACACATTTAAAGAAGACGACTTCCAGAAGTGCTTCCAGCATTGGCAGAAGCACTGAAGACAAGTGTATCAACTCCCAAGGAGACTACTTCAAGGGTGACAGTGCTGAATAGAAACTTTGAAGTGTTGTGTTGTGTTTATGGCCTCATTCCGGAAACTTATTGATCACACCTCATATTTACTATCATCTAAACAATGTTTCACTTCTTTTTTTTTTTTTTTGGTGTGACAAGTCTAGAAGATCCTTGGCCAACCAACTGGCTCGTGGTTTCATGCCCATATATAAAACATGTAGTTAATGTACCCATTTCACCAATTAAAAATTAAAAGAGTCAACAACATGTTTCAACAGCAAAGCTGTCATTTTCAAGAATAAATCAGTCAATATCTAGTCTTGAAAATGACAGCTTTGCTGTTGACTCTTTTAATTTAATTGGTGAAATGGGTACATTGATTTCTCGTTTTATGCTTTTATCACCAAGAAGATCATTAGTTTATTAAATATCTATGTATGTTTTTATTTAACTTTTACAGGAATTAATCACTATGAGGACCCTCAGGGGTCCTCATCTAGGGGATATGTGGATGGCGACCACAAGGTGCCCAAGCTGAGCAAAACATTTCTTCCACTTACTTGTGTTTTGCACTCTTTTAACTTTACTATCTAACCTTTCTTGGTTAACTCTTGTTTTCGACCCCGGCACTATTAGGGCATCCGAGGGCTAGGGAGTCTTTCCTTTCTTCCATTTCTTTTTTTCTTTATTTTCTTTTCTTCTCCAGAAAAGCCTGACCAGAGGCTATAAGATGACAGCCCCATCACTGGTCTTGCCTTCCTTTGGCCAGCAACCAATCGAAGGGACTATTATTATGCTTTCAAGTCTTATATGAGAATTTCCCGGAAAATGCTGGAGAGAAAATTTTCTATAGGATCGTAACAGGCCTTGGCCTAATACTTGGAAAGAAGAAGAAGAATCACCATGAGGTTTAATTTATGGTAAAATCAAATGTTTCTTACCTCTCCTCATACAAATCTTCTAAGTAGATCGTGATTTCGAGACCATAACGGTCTCATCTTCAGTACTATTTTGGCCTATGGTTGGCCATCTTGTTTCCTATGTAGGCTTGAGTCATCACATATATTTAAATTTTACAGGAATTAATCACTATGAGGTTTAATTTATGGTAAAATCAAATATTTCCTACCTCTCCTCATACAAATCTTCTAAGTAGATAGTCAAAATAGTTACTTATTTTAGGAATTCTCACTATGAGGTATATTCATTGAGGTAGAATATGTTTATCACTCACCTCATATTGTTCTTCTTATTTGATTATAAACTAGTTTCGGAACATAGTTTCTGTTCCATCCTCAGTATCATCACGACCGTTGTTCTGTCGCCTTGAAGAGTTGTACTCTTCAAGGCGAGAGAACAACGGTCGTGATGATACTGATGATGGAACAGAAACTATGTTCCGAAACTAGTTTATAATCAAATAAGAAGAACAATATGAGGTGAGTGATAAACATATTCTACCTTAAAGTCAAAATAGTACTGAAGATGAGACCGTTATGGTCTCGAAATCGCGATCTACTTAGGAGATTTGTATGAGGAGAGGTAGGAAACATTTGATTTTACCATCTATATATGTTGATCAAAGAAGTGGGTAAAATTACAACCAGTATAGGAGTGACATGTGGTCAGCATATTGGGTTTTCCTATTTATAGCAGTTACCTAAATTCCTCACAATGCTGGGTGGGCACTGGTTCCATACTGGCCAAAATTCCACGAGAAAATTTCTTCCCCCATGGGATTCGAACCAGCACAAGTTCTGTAGCTCTGCACTAAGGCATGATGACTTAAACTGAACAGCTTATGGCACAGGGCATTCTTTCACTGTATTACTTGCAATATAACTATTTCAGTAGCTTGCTTTTAATTTAAAGAGAGATTCGTAATATCTAGAGAATTATAGCACCTAAAAACATGAGACTTTTACAATTAAGTAAGTAAAAATGAGCTCTTTCTCTAAATATATTTCTGAGAATTATATAGGTTTACCAAGCATAAAAAAGGAAATGTACAGTGGCATGTTGCAAAGTTGCTACTAGACAATACCAGAGTGAAGGAACAGAGCAAATGGTAAGTAAGATAAATTGAAATGTTTCATACCTCTCCTCTTAACCAGTCTCTAAGTATATCGCGATTTCAAAGCTTTGGCGGCGACATCTTCAATATTATCTTGCGACCAATGTAATGTCGATCAGAAGAACTACTTCTTCCCTCTGTTGGTGGACCGATGAACCTCTGGATTAAGTCAGAATCTGCAGGAATTTCGAAGTTCATAAGTTTTTCTTTCTTGTTTTTCTGAATGTGGAGGTTTTCCCAAACGTGAGTTCTTTTTGCTTTTTCTATTTGTTTAATTAGACTAGCTTTTGATTCAATTATATGTTTTTTGGACCAAGCATGAGCAGCTACTGCTGATTTTTTTCCTTCACCATTTCTGACATTCCTAATGTGTTCTTTCGCCAATTTTTCAAATTACTTTTAGTTTTTACCATGTAAATTTTGTCACAATTCCTGCATTTTATCTGATAAATTTCTGATTTGTCTCCTTCTTCAATTTTTTTCATTTTTATTGGTTTTAATTATCCTATTTAGGATGTATTCGTTCTTCAGTGCCAATCTTATATTAAGGCTTTGGTGAAATTTGGTGAAATATGATGAAAAAATTGTTTTTTTCTATTTTAAGTTTTTTTATTATGTTTGAACCCTGTACTTTTATTTTGCACTTTTGTTTTTTTTTTAATTTCGGTCATATTTAAAGCCTCATGCAGCCATTTAAGTCTCCCCGTGTGACCACACACTGGCTCTTTAAACTGTATGAATATTTTTTTTAACTTGTGGTGTTTCAATGGATGGAATTGAATTTCTTGAATTTTATTTTTTCTGTTTGTTTTATAAGTGTGCTTTCATTAATTAATTTTTGTCTTTTAAATTTATTTATTTTCTTGTGTACCATATTTTCTTCAAAACCGTTTTCTGTTGTATGGTAAGTGCTTCTTCAGTCCTCATTAATCTACCACTCACTTTAAATGGCAAACTCCATCAGCTGGAATCATGCTTATGATCTGGGTATCAAACAGATGATTATAATTATCAAAATTTATGTTGCAATATGTGATATAGTTAAGAAGATTACCTGCAGTATATTCTATGTCCCGCGCCATAGCCGAGCGGTTAAGGTAGGAAGCCTTGGCACAGAGCTACGGGACTTGCGCTGGTTTGAGTCTCCATGGGGGAAGAAATTTTCTCATGGTATTTCGGCCAGTATGGGACCGGTACCCACCCAGCATCGTGAGGCAATTGGATAGCTACAATAAGTAGCGGCTCCAGGTTGAGGAACCAGCTATAATTGCTGGGGGACTCGACATGCTAACCACATGTCACCCCTACGTTGGTTGTTGATCATCTACCTCTGTGATTGACACATGTGGATGTGAAGGGCCAGCAGCCGGCTGGTAAAAGGGCAACCGCTGAAAAGTGGAAAGACCCTCAATCGGAATCGGAATATTCTATGAGATTGCATACTGCATTCCTTTTATTGACTGAGCAAGGGTGATCCTCATGGAGAAGATTGTGCCAAGCTTGGCATAAGAAAACCATAATTACACAACCTTTTAATTTAAATACATATATTGAACTTTATAGGAAATATCACTACCGGTACTCACCAGTTTATTGTAATATGCAGATACTATTGTTAGAATAGGAAGTTTTGAAATTGCAAAATTCAAGAAAAAAGTATCACAAAATAAAGGCTCCAAAATCGCCAACTGTGCAAACACAAAGTCCAATTAAAATTTCCCTATTGAAACCCATGCAGCCATCTGTTGGATAACACTATAAATTATTTGTTTTGTTGAAAAATAGAGTAGATGGAGCCAATTTTCTGTTTTTCCTTGCTGTGAGACAAAGTCACCCCAGTTGACAGTACGAGGTTTAATTTAAAATGTAAAATAAAATTATTTGCATCTCACCTCATATCCTGTCTTCTAACTAGACCAGTTTCAGTCCACCAACAGATGGAGTAAGAAGCAGTGCTCCTGGAGGCAAATCATCAGTCATGTAATTACTGAAAATTTAAACACTAAGGTTATGAAACTGTCTAATAATTAGAAGACAGGATATGAGGTTAGGTCAAAATTTTATTTTAAAATTTAAAAGCATGTGTTATTTTTAACGAATGATTGTTAAAGGTTTAATATATAATGTCAAAAGATTCCGGGCTATGTGGCCGTGGTCTATAACTGGTATTTCTTCCAGATGCTTCTCCCTCGACTGCAGAGGCATCTTCAGTGGCAAGTGCTTCTAGGTGATGTAACCTTGTCGTAGACTCAGCTGTGAATGAGTCACAGTAAAGTCTACGATAAGGTAACATCACCTAGAAGCACTTGCCACTGAAGATGCCCTCTGCAGTTGAGGGAGAAACGTCTGGAAGAAACACCAGTTACAGACCACGGCCACATAGCCTGGAATATTTTAACATTATGATTACCGGCGTGAAAGCTGCATTCCATGGTTTGATTTGTGTTTCATTGTTAATTATAGACACGTTCCTTTTAAAACACAATAAAATTAAGGTTCATATTTGAACATGGCCTTTACATTAAGAGAGGAGAAAATTTTATGAATATTTGAGAATAAAGTTCTTAGGACAATTTTTGGAGAAAAAAGGGACTAACTAACTAACTAACTCACTGGCACAATTGAATCTGTAGGTTCATGGCTGCACAGACATAAGCTTTCCACACATCCCTATCCTGTGTCAATGTTTTCCAAACGTCCCCTGCTTATGATTAAATTAAAATGCTTCATACCTCTCCTCATATCCAGTCTTCTAAGTAGATCGCGATTTCAAAGCCTTTGTGGCTCCATCTTCAGTACTTTCTTGTCAACTCAATTACTGAAGGCTTTGAAATTGCAATCTACTTAGAAGACTGGATATAAGGAGAGGTATGAAACATTTTAATTTAATTATAAATTAAACCTCATAGTGATTCATTCCTAAAAAAAGTTCAATCCCTTGCTTAATTTATCTCCCTCAAATAGTGGCTAATATTATTCTCCCACCTCATTCTGGGCACTTTTCCTCTGGTTTTCTTACAAGTTTCCATTCTCCTCTTTCATTTGCCATTCATGCCACATGTCCTTCCCATTGCAGTCTATAAGATTTAACTGTTCTTATTATATCTGGTTTCCCATAAAGATCATATACTTCTCTCCTCTGTTCATCTCTCTTGGATCCAAAAATTCCTCTAAGAAATTTATTCTGAAATACTCCTAATTATTCTCCTCCCTTAAAGTAAGAATCCATGAATTGCATCCATATAATATAAATGAGAGAATATTAGTTTTATATATTTTCAGTTTAATGTTTTTTGAGAGAAGTTGGGATGGCAAAAATCCCTGTAATGTATTACTTAAATTCACAATATTGACTTTACCCATATGCAACCAGTGACCAAATATTTAATTTTTTTTTTCAAATGTCCCAGGTTGTCTTTCGACATTCCTAGTGTTCTCTCCTGGCATGGCGTACTTGTAACCCACTTCTGAGGTTGGGGCACCTGGAAGGCAGGGTTATATTGCCCCGATGATGTGATGGGTGATGATGATAATAGTGGTGTGCCAGGAGAGTCCTTAATCGTAAGCTTAATCTAAGATGAATATGAATGATGATGATTGTGATGGCCATATGATTTCGGGGACCATTTGGGCCTTAGAGTTTTTCTGACATTTGTCTTACAGGTGAGGAAAAACCCCGATAAAAACCTCACCCAGAAAAACTGTCCCGATCGGGGATCGAACCCAGGCCTGCTGCGTGACAAGGCAGCATGCTACCTCGAGACCACAGCGGTGGGCATTTAAATTAATATTATAGATAGATTTAACACCTCACCTCATAATTGTAGATTTCTCAAAGACTAGTTTCAATACTTCTTTGTATCATCTTCAGCTCTATCTAATCAGTGATTGGCCAACTACCAATTCTACAGTTAGATAGAACTGAAGACAATACAAAGAAGTATCAGAACTAGTCTTTGAGAAATCTACCATTACGAGGTGTTAATGTAGCTCTATTATTAATTATAAAAAAGCTTATAGTGTCACTTCTATTAAATATTAATGAGAAATATTTGTGTATTGTTTCATGACAGTCAGACAGTTTATTACGCTCGGGGTCAGTTAAGCCCCGCCGTATTGATAGCATGAAGATCACTATTGTTTAAGTGGTCTTTGGCCCGAGCGGTTGGCCTTGGTTTTGGAGGATGAATTCCACATTTAAACATGTTAAAACACAGTAAACGAAAAATTAACATTATTTATTAAAATAAAACCAAACATAAAGAAATATCAGATCAACAACATATAAAACAATTTATTAAAGTCAGCTGAAATCGCCATATGGTCAAACGACAAAATACTAAAGTGTTAAAATTCAGAGAGAGAAAATAATAATTTTAAAATATTCAACTTTGTTCATTATTCTAAGTTCTTTGGACCATTTGGTCCATTAATTAATTCTATGTCTGAAAAAATGACCATTAAGGTAATGATAAAAAATGCTTATATTACCATGTAGAGCTGCCTCCCCTGCCGGGGGACCGCGTTCGGTCCCGCCGCCGTTCTGCCTTTGGTAAACAAAATCGCGAATATTTATATGATAAATTTTAAGTTTCTAATTGGGGAAATTTGGGTGTGGAAAGTTCATGATCTAGTTTGAAACCTTCATCTATGTCAAAATGGAAAGCTTTGTTCTACTTTCACATCGCGCAACTTACATTATACACTTATCTAATGTGGTCATCTTTCTTGACCAAATAAATCTGGAATCTTGTGACATGGTTTTGATCCAGGATATAGAAACATGCCTTTTTACTAGCGTTTTTTATATTATATGCGTATGAACTAATGTGTTTTTCAGTGCGGATAATTATTCCTTATTTTCTGATATAATACACATGTATATGTGTCTATCCTTTATCGGCTTTTTATAGTATTTTATTATTATGACAGTTAGGCCCTAGTGTAGGCATAACACAGTTATTGAATATTGTTGAAGTCAGAAGTATGAGTAGTATAGTTTAGTAAAAACTCCTGAAATAAAGCAAAGTATTGAAGTTAAATTAAAACAGTTTGTATCTCAATATGATGAAAAAGTGTTTTCAACTGAAGGGTACACAGTAACTTGTTGAGACGATATACATAATCAAATTCCATAGTTTTGCTTCCTTTTCGTATATATTTTATTCTTGAACAGTTCACTGACAAACTGATTTACTGTTTTTAATTTACAACTGTAATATTGTAACTTAATGTACCTTTGCACGTGTGGTTACTATGGCTTGGATCGGTACACATAAGTACAAATGAGTAAAGGGCATGGACGTGCATGATGCAATATAATTGAACTACATAATAAATAAATATAATGGTACCTTCAAAAGCAGAGGAAGATAAATATGAAGGGTTTATATTTGAAGAGAAAAATTTTCCCTAGACCGAGACTCAAACCCAGGACCTTTGATGTAACATCAATAGAAGCCCTACTGGCTTTATAATGTAGTGTTAAATTCCCAAGAAATGTCTTCTTAACTAAGAAGCCGCCATTTGCAAAGATGGAAACAAAGGTTTCAAAGCATTTGGCATGAGGGAATTACAACGTATATAAGAGAAAAATTTGTATCTAGATCGCAACTCGCCTCGGTAGCTCAGTTGGTAGAGCATTTGGCCTGGAAAACCAAAGGTCCCGGGTTCGAGTCTCGGTCTTGGCGAAAATTTTTCTCTTCAAATATAATTTATCCTTCAGTGAGAAGTGTTAAATTAATAATAAAAAACATCCATGAAGGGTTTATGTTAGCTGTAAATAAGAAAACAGGGGAAGATATCTAGTTGGACCTGAGTATGATCATGGATTAGGAATTTAATAGCTCAAAAATGTACTTTTAACTAATCCAATGTTCAAAAAACCCATTAATATCTCTGTCTGAAAACAACAACTACATGTTTAAAAAATAATAATAATAATAATAACAATAACATGTACTTTAATAAAAAAATTAGAAAAATAACAGAATGAATTATATACATGAGATAATAAAGAAAAATATAATTTGAATTGAACAAATCTGAAAGAAACTGATAATTTTTCTTTCTAAAATAAAACTATATCCAATTCTGGAACATGTTAATTTAAAATACAACATCAAAATAGTAGCTTTAATTGCTTAAAAATTAATGTTTAAATTCTCAATAAAAAATACTTCAAAAAGAAGTCGTCAGATGGCATTGTTGATAGCGATGACTATTGGCCTTCGGATGAAAGGAGAATTAATTGTATAAGTAGAAAGAAATTTGACGTTTCTATCGGAAGTTCGAATGGCGTAACGGTTACCACACTGATGTACAGAGTAAGAGGTCTGGGGTTCGACTCCCAGTTCGAATGTAATTTTTCTTTCTAAAATAAAACTATATCCAATTCTGGAACATGTTAATTTAAAATATAACATAAAATAATAAATAGTTTAAAATACACATTCATACTTCACAATTCATGCCAGGCCAGTTATTCCAACGTAATATCTTGTAGTTGTGACACAGCTGACAAATAACAAATGGTCCAGGGAGTCAGACTGTCTCCCTGACCTTCTCAAACTAAAGAATAAACAATGACTGTTAAACATGCAATGTGAGCTCGGAAGTAAATAGACATTCTCCGAGGTCCCTTGCACAGGCTATGATGTAAGGTAATCGTATTACGTAGTAACTAGGAGATTGTAAATTGAAGAAAGGGGCTTATCTGAGTAGCATGGAGAAAATATTAATATACACAGTTCAATATTAGTACGGTACCTAATTGTAATATTGTTTAGATCATATTTTGAGTATTTAAGTGCATATTTTTGTAAATTTTATGTTACAACTAAGTTACATATTTTTATGTGCATATTTTGGTGATTTTCAGGTCACAAAAATCGTAGCCCTACTCATCACGATTCTTGACAGCAGTTAAATGTTTTGAGTTACCCACATGACTTATTGGAGAAGTGTTAAAGAGGTTATCATAATGCTTGCTCACACCATTATTAATCCACTTCCATATCACTCTCTTTCCATGATGTTTGTATGCCGATATCATATTCCTGGCTCTCTTCAGTTGCAAATATGTCAAGAATCGCTCCAAGAGTGATTCTGGATCATCTGTAAACAGAAAATTGGTTCACGCTTCTACCATTCAGTTGACATGTTTATTTTTATTTAAAATGTTTTAAATAATAATAAAATACCTTTTTTAATCCATTTTCCTCAATTAGAATTGATTTTTATTTAAAAAACATGTTTTTGAAGGGCCTTCATTATTTAATAATTTAACAAAGTTTTTATTTTAATAAAATTCAATTTTAATTGAGGAAGATGGATATAAAAGTACTATATTATTATTTAAAACATTTTAATTCATAACCTCAATAGTGATCCCTCCATGGTATCTTTACCTTGTCGTGGTGGAGTGGCTTGCATGCTTAAATGATCCCAAGAGCTATGCCGGCGGTAGCATTGCTGCCGATAGGGTACCAATGCCGGACTGGTCAAAGGTGATAAGCCAGATGAAAAAAGTACCTTGGTCGAAAGAGTGATGATCTTTCGCCGTAAAGTACAACCGTCAAGAAATGCAGACATGGGTTCAACTGGGGTAAAATTTTCTGGAGGTCAAATAGTCCCCCATTCGGTTCTCCGGGCAGGGACTACTTCAGGGAACACATGCCAAAGGCTCAAACACAGGGACATGTTCCTAGGAACATGGAATGTTAGGACTTTATACAATAGTGGGGCACTAGAGATATTAACGTGGGAATTAGATAAATCGCCCTTGGATATAGTCGCTTTACAGGAAGTTAGGTGGCCAGGAGAAGGTAGTCAGGAATCAGGAAGCTTTGCATTATACTACAGGGGTGCAGAAAGACCTGCATTTGGAACGGGCTTCTTAGTAAGAAGGAGAATCCTATCCGCTATCCAAGATATTAAGTTTGTTAGTGATAGGGTATCATACATAATTCTAAAGGGTAAACAACATGATTTTATAATTGTAAATGTACATGCCCCCACAGAAGATAAAGATGACAAGATCAAGGATGAGTTCTATGAAGAATTAGAATGCTTATTTGATACCCTTTCACGATATCATATGAAAATTGTCTTAGGAGATTTTAATGCAAAAGTGGGGCGGGAAGATATATTCAAACCAACAATAGGCAAATTCAGTCTTCATGAAGATAGTAACGACAACGGGGTTAGATTAGTTACATTTGCCACATCAAAGAATCTCATTGTTAAGAGCACTACATTTCAGCATAAGGATATTCATAAATACACCTGGACGTCCCCAGATGGAGAAACTCGGAACCAGATAGATCATGTATTAGTGGATAAACGCTGGCACAGTAGCATCATCGATGTTAGATCAGTTAGAGGGACAGACTGCAATTCGGATCATCATCTGGTCAGAGTGAAAATCAGACAACGGCTATCGCTTATGAGAGGAACAAACGCTAAAGATGATTCTGTAAAATTTGAATTAAAAAATTTGAAAAATGATGAAATGCGGCAAGAATACCAAATCAAAATTGCTAATAGATTTGAAGTACTGGAATCTTCAGATGACAATGTGGCAAACGAAGAAGAAACTGATAAATAAAGAATGGGAGGCTATAAGAGATACTATTAAATTGTCAGCATCAGAAAGCATTGGTTGTTTAAAAAAGAGGCAAAACAAGAAATGGTTTGATGAGGAATGTGCCGACATTGTAAAGAAAAGAAAGGTAGCAAAAATGAAATGGTTACATGAGCCAAATGAGGTACATTTAGAGCAATTTGGTAGTATTAGATGGGAAACCACCAAGTTACTAAAGAGTAAAAAGATGGAATATTTGAGAGAGAAGATTAATGATCTTGAAATGAATGTAAAAAATAGGAACATTAGAGAATTATATCAGGGAATTAGTATAGAGAAGAAAGGGTTTCAGGCTAGAACAAACATAATTCGGAATGAAAATGGGGATATGATTGTAGATTCCAGGAGTATATTAAATAGATGGAAAAGTTACTTTAATCAGCTATTAAATGTACATACAGAACAGGACATTGAGGAGGATAATTTACAGACAGCAGAAATGCTAGTCACAGAACCAAGTGCATTAGAGTTTGAAATGGTGATTGAAAAATTGAAGATGTATAAATCATCAGGTTCAGATGAGATCCCAGCAGAACTGATAAAATCAAGGGGAGAAAAATTGATGGACAAGATACGCTGGTTGCTTAGTACGATTTGGGAAAAAGAAGCTCTTCCAGATGAATGGAAGGAATCAATTATCGTACCTATTTATAAGAAAGGAGATAAAACTGATTGCAACAACTACAGGGGCATCTCATTACTTTCAACTTCGTACAAAATTCTAACAAATATACTAGTAAGCAGACTTACTCCCTATATTGATGACATTCTAGGAGATCATCAATGTGCATTTAGAAGAAACAGATCTACAACAGATCAGATTTTTAGTATAAGACAGATTTTAGAAAAGAAATGGGAATATAATGGTACTGTACATCAACTATATCTAGACTTCAAAAAAGCATATGATTCAATTAAGAGGGAGAAGTTATATAGTATCCTGCTGGAGTTCAGAATTCCTAAAAAGTTAGTTAGACTTATACGAATGTGTCTAAATGGCACAAAGAGTAGGGTGCGTGTAGGCAAACAGTTTTCAGACATTTTTGAAATCCAGAATGGGTTGAAGCAAGGAGATGCACTATCTCCTCTACTATTTAATTTTGTACTAGAGCATGCCATTAAATCTTTAGAGAATGAGGAAGGCTTACAACTGAATGGTATTAATAAGCTGTTAGTTTATGCTGATGATGTAGTATTATTGGCCGATAGCGAGGATATACTGAAGGACAACGCACACACTATTGAGTATCACTAAGAAATTAGGACTGGAAGTAAATATCAATAAAACTAAATATATGGTCACACATAGAAATTCATTATATAATGGAAATGGACAGCTAATGACAAATGAGGGAAATTTTGAGGAAGTGGCTGAATTCAAATACCTAGGAACAATAATCACAAATAGGTATGAGATGCAAAAATAAATTAAACATAGGCTCATTTCTTAAAAAGCATGCTATTGAGCATTAGAGAGACTCTTGACGTCCCAATTCCTTTCAAAAAACGTTAAACTGAAAATATATAAAACTATTATTCTATCAGTTATATTATATGGATGCAAAACATGGACTCTTACTTTAAGGGAGGAAAGGAGATTACAAGTATTTGAGAATAAATTTTTTAGCAACATTTTTGGACCAAAGAGAGATAAACAGACAGGTGAATGGAGAATACTGCATAACAGTGAAACTACATGGTCTTTATAGGAAAACAAATATAATAAGAACAGTTAACTCTCGTAGACTGTCAAAGGTAGGTCATGTGACACGAATGGGGGATGAAAGAGGGACATTGGAAGCTTCCTGTTGGGAAACCAGAAGGAAAACATCCAGTTATTAGACCGAGAATGAGGTGGGAAAAATAACATTAATCATGATTTGAGGGGAAGTAGATTATTCAGGGAATATTTTGAAAACATTAGAGCAGGATAAGGATGTGTGAAGAGCTTATGTCCGTGTGGTCATGAATCTATAGGTTTGATATTACCAGGGAGTTAGTAAGTAAGTAACCTGAATTGTGATAACAATGAATATTAAAAATGTTGATTTTTTTATTTATCAAATGGCAGGAACTGGCAATGATGCCATTTTCCCTCTGGGCTCCCAGTACAAGCTGACAAAATCCTGTCTTCTTTGGACTTCTCAGCTCACCTGAGGCAGCGGAGCAGATGTTGTTGGTTCATTTCCTGTGGGGATCAGCATAAAGTGGGCAGCTGCTGGATGGATACATTGCCAATCAGTGAAGTGGTGGGAGAGACAGTCATTTCCATCATCAGCCTGAACTTGGTGACAGCTTCCTTACATCACTTCAGTTTAACTTAATTTGCTAGTTGTTCTGCTTTTCCCATCTTTTCCTTTGGTTGTTTCTTGCTCAGCATCCCATACCTTCTTGATGTCATCTGTCTTCCATTTGAGGTGTGGTTCAGAAATCACTGAAATTTTTACTTTAGTTCCTTTCTTGTCAAGAGTGTCTGCTATTTCATTGCTAGTTATTCTATGTGAGATGGAATCCATTGAAAGCCTACCTACTTCTTCTGGTTTTGTAGAAATTTCATATTGTTTGGCATTCTTTTATGATTTCCGATTCTGGAACTTTGTTTTTGATAAGAGCTTGGATGGCAGCTTTAGAGTCTACTAGGACTATTGCTTTATTAAATTTTGTCAAGCTGTATAGTTCTAAGTGCAACTTCTATGGCTTTGAGTTCTCCATCGAAGGCAGAGTTGTTGGAACCAGCAGATAGATAGTGGCTGAATAATTTACAGCAGACTCCAGCTCCTGCACCAGTTGGCATGTTGATGGCTCCATTCTAGACTTCGTCATCTGGGAACTGACATCAGGGAACACCAAACAGCAAGTCTCCATCTGTACATTGTTTGTCTCAATAAAACTGGTCCATTGGCTGCTGTGAGATTATACCAATTCCAAGTTAAGTTCAAATTATACTGTAAACAAACTTGTATAAGATATTACAGTGTCTAATCGGGGAACCGTGGTGCACTTTTAACTGTGATATAACTGAATTGTGTACAATACAAACATTGTTCTTAGACAACATTGTATTTTAAGGGAAGTTAGATTGAATACAACAAAAGGTGGTACCAATGATTAGGAACTTCCTTCATTTCTTATTTATTTATGACAAAAATTGTATATGGGGCTATCTAATTTTTTTTTTTCATTATGTCAATAGCTAATCTTTATTTACCGGTACATTTTCATTATGAGCAGGATTTATGTTCCATGTTGACTCGCATGTAAATTCTGCTGTTTTTTCACCATATCCTCAATGGTTAACGTGGGATATTTTTCACTAAATCATTTGAAAATATTCAAAACAATTTGTTTCTCTCTGCTTTTCAAATGCTTTGCTTTCCAATGTTTAAGAAGTATTACAGAAATTTTGCCATTTCGAAACAATTGAAATTCCAACATATTCTGCATTGCACATGCATAAAAATAAAACAATGATTATTATTTTTGTTTTAATGCCCCCAATTTTTGTCATTTTAGACATTTCTGGTTTCTCTCCTGGCAATGGCATAATTGTAACCCACTTCTGCAGTTGCGGCGCCTGGAAGGCGGGGTTAAGTTGCCCCAATGATATGATGGGTGATGATGATGATAGTGGTGCGCCAGGAGAGTCTCTAATCATAAGCTTAATCTAAGATGAATATGAATGATGATTGCGATGGCCATATGATTTTGGGGACTGTTTGGGCCTTACAGTTTTCCTGACATTTGTCTTACAGGTGAGGAAAAACCCAGATAAAAACCTCACCCAAAAAAACTGTCCTGACCGGGCCTGCTGCATGACAAGGCAGCCATGCTACCTCAAGACCACAGCGTGGACAAACAATGATTATTTAATCTATTAAAATTGTAATTATATATTTTAAGATTCTCCTATATAACTTATATAGACATGTGCTAGAAAATATATATTTTTTTTTTAATTTAAGTTCCTTTCCTTCGAGAGTTAGATATGGAATTACATTTTCTTACACCCTTAAAGATAAAACCATTATCAAATCAATGAAAATTCACTCATTCATCTGGTTTGTTTACATTAAAATTGGAACTTAGCTAGGAAGAGGTATAAATGCCAGTTGCTGTGCAGTATTATGGTGGTATTACTTTGCCCTTAGAGCCAAATAAGATCCTCTCTCTTTTGGATGTCACTCTTGTCGACTTCGCCCTGGTCTTAAGGACACCCTTCCAGATTCTACATTCTGCTGCCACATCCGCAAAACAACAGAACGATGCACATTAAGCCATCTGGTCACATTACCTTGAGACTGATCAGGTTCCGTTTTCCCTATTGCTCTCCACCACTGGGAGTCTTTCAGGCATCGTCTCTGTGTCATATCATAGCTTAATGTTTATGCAGTGAATATGATGTTGGACCAAAGGCAGTAAACACTAAGTGTCATTTGATAGATGCAGTGACATAATCACTTAGTAGTAAGAAAGAAATTCTATCTCCAGTTTAGTAGTAGTAGTAGTAGTAGTAGTATTCAAATGTTCTGAAGCTCTTGATTTGTCATCATTCGCTTGCGGGCTTCCCAATAATATTCAGCAATTTGGAATGGTGTTCCAACTATTTTCTGAAGATCAGCGCAGAACATCAAGTGATCCTTGTTCATTATTGTATTTGTGTCCTTTCATACTATGCAGTGTGGAGAGTCTAGTAGCTTAATTCTATGTAGATGTGCTGCCAAGCAATCATGACCAGTTTCAAGACAAAATGATGCAACTTCAATTGATCTGGGGCTGTTTGGTATTGTATCTGGTTCTAGTAATGTCTTCCATATCTTGGTTTCACATTGGATTTTGTTTTGTTTGGCTATATGGGATTTTATTTTCATTTTGGTGTAGAGTTGCACTGATTTGTAAGATAGGTAATTGATCTTACTCTGTTGGATGAGTGTACCTTTTTTTGCAAGCATATCAGCCGTCTCATTACCTTCCACGCCACAAAGTGCTGGAATCCATTGTAGAACAACATTATATCTGTTTAGATTTTTCAACATCCTGATGCAATTTTTGGCTTCTATTATTGTATGGTCTTGGATGGTCTGGTTGTGTGTTAGTGCCATTATGGCTGAGCTAGAGTCAGAAAGTATTACAGCATTTTGGAAGGAATTGATATGAAGAAACAATTGTTGTAGGGCTGTAAGTAGTTCACTGTCATAATGTGTTTATATTTCCCAAGAGAGATGTAAAATGAGAAGAGTTTACACGTTATTCCTGCTCCTGCTTCTCTATTCATTAGCGACCCATCTGTATAGACATGAAGCCACATTTGTTCTGGATATCTAACGTTGATTGTTTCTAATGCTAATTGTTTCATTACTATTGGGCTTGTAGTTTTTTTGTTGATCTCTTCTGTCAGGTTTAATGAATAGTTGATGCTGCCAAATTCGAGAGGGGATATTGGAGTTATATAAGTTTTTGTGCCATCTGTGGTATTCCTTATTTCTCTTTAGTCTGTAATATTTTTGGATGAATCCTACTTGAGTTTTTAGATGTCTATTTTGATTTATGTAGCTGTTCCAGTAGTTCTGATATGGAAGCCTTCTTAGTTTTTCATATAACAATATTCCTTTTTCTTCAATATCATACTGTATAGGTCTATTGTTAGTTAAGACTTGCATTGCTAATACTGGTGTTGTTTTAACACCACCAGTAATTATTCTCAAAGCTTGATTTTGGACTTTTTCCAATTTGTTCACATGATTGGGAGATGTAACTAGCACTTCAGATCCATAATGTAAAACTGGCTTTATATAAGACTTGTATGTCTGGTTTAAAGTTGATCTTGAGCAACCCCATTTTGTGGCAGTAAGTCTCTTCAAAAGTTTCAATTGTTTTGAACACAAATATACTATTCTTTTTATATAATTTATCACCACTTGATTAAAAATTGGACACACAGAATGGAGAAATTTCAGTTTGTTCCTTCAACTTTGAACACCAGTGTATAATAAATAAGTAGAGTCTTTAGCATCTCACCTCATAAAAGGTGAGTTCTTCTAGGACACGTTTCAAAACAATTCTGTTCTATATTCAGCCTGTCCAGGAGATAAAACAGAATTGTTTGAAACATGTCCTAGAGGAACTCAATTTTTATTATGTAAAATGCTAAAGTTTATTTTAATATAATAAATTTGGCAATTTTTAACATTATAAGGTTTTATTAATAAAACAAGAATTAAATGAATCGTGAATTCTTCTTACCTCATACTTCTATGTTTTTTTTAAACACAGCACTGCAGTATCAGCGACCATCGTCGCCATCCTCAGCTGTTTTCACAACTGTCAATTTTTTCTTTTGCCAGTAATTATCCAAACTGACATCTGGTGTTCTTTTGAAGGAATTATTTTCTAAACTGCCATCTAGTATTACTAGAACCATGAACTACGAGATTCCAGATGAACCGAGCTTGATTGCAAAGTTCTTAAAAAATACAACAGATGGCAGTTTAGAAAATGATTCCTTCAAAAGAACACCAGATGGCAGTTTAGAAAATAATTCCTTCAAAAGAACACCAGATGGCAGTTTGGATAATTATCAGCAAAAGAAAAAATTGACAGTCGTAAAAACAGCTGAGAATGGCAACGATGGTCGCTGATACTGCAGTGCTGTGTTTAAAAAAACATAGAAGTATGAGGTAAGAAGAATTCACGATTCATTTAATTCTTAAGATGCTAAAGGCTCAACTTATTTACTTTGTATTAAGAAGAACCTCAGATTGTTACTTTGTATTGTAATTTTATAACTAGTGTATAATTTGAATGGAGGAAGAAGCAGTTCATCAATATGACAGAACAACGATCATGAAAGTACTGAAGATGGAACCAATTAGGTTGTGAAACAAGTCCAAATAGAAGATAGAATATGAGGTCAAAAAATACAATATTTTTCTTAATTTCAATGATACCTCTTAGTGTTAATTCCTATAAAGTTCAACTGAATAAATACAGGGTGTCCCCATTCAAACCTCCCACATTTTAATTAATCATAACTAACAAAGTATGCGGAATTATGAAATGAGGCCCATATTAAACGAAACTGAAACTGAAATAATTTTCTATATGTGCACCATTAGTAGCATGAACAATATCAAGTCTGTATTCGATTTCGTGCCACGTTCTGTCCAACATGTCCATTGGTACTGTTGCAATTGTGTCAAGGATACAGATTCGTAAACCATGAAGATCTTATACTGGAGTCACAAACACATTCCAACATGTCTTGTTATACCGGGCCAGTTATTGACTTCTCATGGAAGAAAAAAGGTCCTATAATCCTGTTCTTCTTCAGGCTGCACCAAATGTTTACCTTTGGGCTATCCCGGACATATTCACGGTAGACGTGTGGATTTTGCATACCCTAGATCCTTACATTGTGCCGATTAACAGATCCTGATACATGGAATGTTGCCTTGTCAGAAAACAAGATGTTTCCAAGAAATTGAGGGTCCTTGTATGACCCAGCATTTCAATTGCGAATGCCTGTCATCTGGCTTTATTTGTTGAACAATTTGCACCTCTTGTAGGGGTACAAATGAAGCTGCTTATGAAGCACTCGATGCACAGTTGATCTAGGCACATTGAACTGCCGGGAAGGTTGGCGAATTGATTTTTTGTGGACTTCTATGAAATCCTGCTCTAATTTCTTCAATCTTCTCTTCTGAAACATGTGTATGAGCACCCCCTGATTCTTTTTTAATGCTTCCAGTCACCAGAAACTTCTCAAGTTATGCCTTAATGGTCTTCCCATCTGGTGCATTTCCTCCATATTCTCTCCGGTAATTTCTTTGCTTGTCTCTGCATACCAGAAAACAGTTTGTGCTCGTTGCTGAGGAGTCGTATTATGAACCCAACTGGATTTCTTAGGCTTAAAGGACCTTCAGGACTTGGAAAATCTGGTAGCGTTTCTCTAGCCGAGCGTTAGTATGAGGGTGTACAGTTATACATGTGTTGAAATAAACAAAAGAAGTCTTATTTTAAACTATTTTATTACTAAAGTATAAATAATTAGAAACCCTAAGTATTCTAGCCCTAAATCTAATCTAAGCCTATATTAAACTACAGTACTTCCTTGGGGGGTTGAGAAGAGGAAGTTGTGGAATTTATAAATCTAACCTAATCTACATGATTAAAAAAATTGTTATATCCCTTTATGAAAATTTAATATCAAAACAGTTAAGGTAATTGATTCGTTTTACAAAAAGGTATGGACTACATATTAAGAAAAATGGTCGGTGACTTACCCTTCAGCCGTTTACACACACAGACAGACACGAGACCCTCACTTCTCAAGTGTTATATACTCAATTTGACCTCGAATTACCCTAACTGTACTCACTAACATTCCAATGAACTAAATGTAGGGATGTTTACAGTTAGCTTAAGCAAACTTTGCTCTTAACTATATTATGTCTAAACTCTATCTCAAAAGACTTTGCTTGAATAATTAAAATAATCTATAAAACAATTAAAAAATTATATAAAGGACTATGTATTCATAACAAGTCGCCATTTTGTTTTATGTCATTATTGTCCAACATGCGACAGATGAATTAACTGCAACAAGGAAAACAAAAATTCTTTGAGTTCCTCTTTATTTTAATACCAGCCTCATTTCATAATTCTGCATACTTTGAGAGTTATGATTAATTAAAATGTGGGAGGTTCGAATGAGACACAGTGTATTTATTTGTTTTCTTCCAGCTCTAGATCCACAGTTGCCAGAGGACCAAGATCATCAAGTGCTGTCTTCTCACATTTAAAAGACAATTAAAGAGAAATAAAAATGAATATCTCACAAGTGAAGTCTATTACAGTAGTTCTATCATCTCCTTCTTTATCATGAGAAATCCTGACTTTTCGTCAAAAGTACTCGTGATTTCCAATTCCCTTCCTTACAGATTCTAGCCATTATCAACAAACCACAATCTTCTTTTTAACCTACATTTAGGCCCTACAATCACAATTTTTAAACACTTATCTTCCACTTATTTCTCTCTAAGGAATATAATATATGGCAAACCTAAATTTTGGACTTTCTTTCTTTCTTAGCTTCACTAATGTGTTCCTTTCTTTTCCTTATCCTCTTCGGCCTATGTTTTTTTTCTGATTTTCAGATGATCGGCCAGGAGTAGAACCTGCAACAGAGAACAATTATGATATTTAAACATATACGACCACTATAAAAAAAGTGTTAAACCATAAAAATAAATAATTGTTTGAGCATTATTTTCTTTTTTTATAAAACATGAACATATGAGTAAATAGATATTAAAATTTTAATTACATCTTGTTACATATTTGGAACTGAAATGCAGGATTTTGTAAGTAAAATCTTTTCTAAACGATCATTAAATGATTTTGTTGAGTTGTTTGTTGACTCACCTCATACTTGTTAACTCCCTCGCAGATCTAGATTTCGTCACTGTATTTATGAATGTCACAAATACAGTGACGAAATCTAGATCTGCGAGGGAATTAACAAGTATGAGGTGAGTCAAGAAACAACTCAACTAAATTAAAATAAACCTGATAGTATTATTTCCTACCTACATAACTTAATCATTAAATGAATCGGATTTTACATCTCATCCCCTTTTTATTTCATATTTTATTCCTTTTCTTATCATTTCAGCAAAATGTAGTATTGAAGGGAAACAATGGAACAATTTTACTTAAGTAAGTAGGCCAGGAATGAGGTGAGAGAATAACATTAATCATGATTTCAGGTAAGTAGATTATACAGAGAATGTTTGGAGCACCATTAACTCAGGATAAGGATGTATGGAGAGCTTATGTCAGTGTCGATCATGAACCTGTGGGTTCAGTAGTACCTATGAATTAGTTATCTTCAAGCTTTCAACAGTTGTATGCATTCAACCATATTGATCCTAGCACTACTGGGGTAATTAGTACATTCATAATTTTAGATTAAAATAAAATAATAAATTTACCAAATTACATTCTAATCAATTACTGGTGAACATGATAGTAATACTCCAATCCCAGAATTTTGGATGATGTCCATTCTACTTCAATGAAGTAGAACAAAAAATTACTGTTTTCACAAGAATATCATTCTCTCACTGGAGATTCTAGTCCACATGATTCTCCATTAACCTTTTGACCGCCGAGTTTCCATTTTGCCAGCTGGACTGTGGGTGCCAGGATTTTTAAATTTAAAGTACTACGCCATACTATATAATATAAACATATATAAAGTATAATTAACTGTCTACATGCCATGCTACATTGAATTTAAACTCACTATTGTACATTTATTTGAAGGTTAGATGGTGTTGCTTCCACTTGTAAAGATCCCAGGTTCGAATTAAGAACTGTGTCTTTATTGGAATTTGTTATCACTATCACTAAAACATTTTTCCTACCGAATAATTTTGATGGCATTATCACTAAACACTTATAACATTAAAATTGTTGAACATTTTTTATGGTCTTGGGTTCGAATCAATTCCAGTCAAACAGCTGTTTTATGCCACGTGTTTTGTCTGGAGCGACACGCCCACCACTGTCACTCACACCCTGTTCATTTAGGTCTACATCACTTACTTTACTATTTTTTGGCTTAAATTGTAATAATATTCTCTTAGAAACAGGACTACTATCACATTCGTCAAACGAGTAACCATTTGATGAACTGTTACTGTCACTCTCTTCTTGTGATAAAACTGACACAATAAACTCGCGTATTGTATTTTCGTCAACTTCAAGACATGAATCACTGTGTTTCACAGCACGACCTACCCCTTGGCCAGGTATCTTTTCTACTAAAAATAAAATAAATAAAGAGAAAATCCTGAAATTGCAATATTCCATAGCCAAAAAAAGGCCTTGTAACATGAATGTACAGCCTCCTTTAGAAAATCCATTTACAACTAGCCTGTACCGTTATTCTGTAAGGGATGTGCAAAGTATTGCTAATAAAGGATGTACAAACACAGAACGAAAAATAATTTTAGTTTATTGAAGTAAAAACTTCAGGAAAAAATATTTAAAATAATAAGATTGAAAACCAGAGCTTGCCGGGCGTGGCGTGCCGCTGTAAACACACTTTCACCGGCGCACACCGGGCATGGCATTCAAAAGGTTAATCAAGGGCAAAATGTAGCATAGTTGGTTAAGACAAAATGGCACAAACTTGAAGAATGAGGGTTCGAGTCTTGATAGAATCAGGATATTTTTAACATTCTGGGGACTATGGGATTGACTCAGCCTCTAATTGAAATGAGAACCAGACATATGTTCTGGGGGTAATAGCACTTATAACACAGGACTGACAATCCAGCTAACACCTTTTGCTGATTGTCTAGAAAGGTAGGAGACTTACAGTTCAGTTCTGGCTTCTTTACCCGCTTTTGAAGGGTCTATGGTGTTTGATGCGGTAAGAGAGGAAGGCGAATTACAGGTACCGCCAGCAACTATCCTCAGTTTAGAAAACATAATAGTTATTACATGTTGAGTTTTCTTATTTACTAGTTCTGTGTTAGTGAATACTTTTGTTGTCTAGTAAGTTTAGAGTGTTCATTATAAGATAGCGCCATTTTTATAACAATTCATTTTATTATTATCCGATCCATTAAGTTCTTTATCCTTTTTCTGCTTAAGTCGTTGTCCATTAAATCCGTCTGGCTGAACACTGTGAGAGAGATGAGTTTGGAAATTTTTTAAGTGGTCAGGTTATCAGCCCAGACACACAACCACATTCCCTAGTGGATCAGGGATTTATTTCGGAGTTTTCTTCTCCTAGATGGGTTGCTAACCAAAGCTTTGGAGTCCCATCTACCCCTTGTCTTGCAGGTTTCTCTTCCACCTTCTTTATCAAGTTTCTTCTTCCACTTCTGAAGCCGTTAAGATTCCCGCTTTGGAGCTAGTTCGCTTCTCTTCTCCTCTTACTAGATAGCAAGCTAGTTAAAAACCAGACTTCTCTATCTAGTCATCTGGGTCATCAGGTACTGAGCCCCTCCACCATAAGGTCAAGCGTATGGGGGTTGTTATTATTATTGTAACAAGATTACCAAAAGCAGCATTTAACTACAAGCCAAGAGGTTCAAGGAATGTAGGAGCAATTTGCCTAGCCCGTGAGGTGAAGAAGAAGAATATTATTATTATTATTATTGTTGTTGTTAGTATTATTATTATTAATAATAAGACAATTTTTTTGCTTGGCTACTAGTTCCCTCCCCCACTCGGCAATGTTCCCTCCTGCCACGCACCAAGATGGCTACAGTTATCAGAACTGGACTGTAATCTCCTGCTATCCCAAGGCTCTCCTAAGACCTAAACTGGGATCATTTTGTTATGCTCTCTATCGGGAACTCTGTACACCAAATGCCCAACTAGAAACACCTGACCCTACAATATAATCTGCTTGAGGTGCAGATAGTTAGACAAAAGTATGAGTGAAGAACCAAACCTATATACATGAAGGATTATATCTCACGGAAAAGGATGAAAGACATGAGAATGATTTATTAGTATGTTTTTTTAATTTAATTATATAATTAATGGAGTCGGGTATAACTTTGCAGAAATTCATAACATATAAAATTAAAATAAAACTTAATTATAATTCCTCTATAAAAATCAGTAAACAATCTGGAATGCTGATTTGCTTAATTAAAATCACAAATACAGTAAAAGCAATAAAAGATTAAATTTAAATGCTTCATACCTCACCTCATATCCAGTCTGCTAATTAGATCATGGTTTCAAAACCTTGGTGGCTTCATCTTCAGTACTTTCTCTTCAACTGATGTTATGTTGATCATCAGAACTACTACTTCTTCCCTCTGTTGGTGGATTGATAAATCTCTGGATCCAGTCAGAATCCACGGGAATTTAGAAGCTCATAAGTTTTTCTTTCTTGTTTTTAGAATGTGGATTTTTTCCCAAACTGTGAGTTCTTTTTGTTTTTCTATTTGTTTAATTAGAGTGGCTTTTGATTCAATTAGATGTTATTCAGTCCAAGCATGAGCAGCTACTGCTGACTTCTCCATTTTTGACATTTCTAAGTTGTTCTTTCACCCTTGTTTTCAAATTTCTTTTTGTTTTTCCTACGTAAATTTTGTCACAATCCCTGCATTTGATCTGATAAATTCCTTATTTGTTTTCTTCTTCAATATTTTTTTTTCACTTTTATTGGTTTTAATTATTCCTATTTCGGAAAAATTTTAAATTCCTGCAGATTCTGACTGTATCCAGAAGTTTATCAGTCCACCAACAGAGGGAAGAAGAAGTAGTTCTTCTGATCAACATAACATCAGTCGACAAGACAGTACTGAAGATGAATCTGCCAAGGCTTTGAAATTGTGATCTACTTAGAAGACTGGATATGAGGTGAAGTACGAAGCATTTTAATTTAATCTTAACCCTCTGCATGCCACTGGTAAAACCTCTTGTGTCAGAGATTTAAATTGCGCCTGCTGATGTGATCGGCTTTGCAAGTAGTATAAGTATATTGTCTGGCAGGCAATGGACAGGAGCACCGGTCTAATCGGCTCATGACACCTAAAGAGTTAAATTAAACCTCATAGTGATTTTTTTCCTACAAAAGTTTAATACAAGCAATAAAATTAAGACAAAACATACACAAATTGATATCTACACATGTTTCTCTCTTAAACACAAGGTTGACACATCAAGTACAAGAACACAACTAAAATCAGATCACAAGCTCTACCTTATATAATAATAATTTATTTACCTTCTTTATTTAACTTTTATAAGATTCATGATATGTTCCGTTGAGATATTATTCAAAATTAAAGTATGAAATTATGAAATATTTACCTAAAAGGTCCGTCTCCTCAACTTTATTAGTTATTTATCTGTAGCACTTTCAGGACTAGTCCCATCATCAGCAGGATTCAAAACTGTCTCAAGACAACCCTTGAGGATGCCAGATGCAGTCTCTGGCGAAACGTCGGGTAACTTCAAGCCTCAAGACCACGGCCTACAGCCCGGAAATCTTCTTCAAGATCATCATATTCAATTATAGTTTTTATGGGGTAATTTAAATAATGCACCCTTAGCTGTTTTTAGTTCAATCTGAATTGTTCAAATGAATGAATGCTTCAGACTGGTAAAACTAGATTGTGTTATGTAAGTACCATCCTAAAACCCCTACCACCACTCTAAGGATAGATTCCTAATATATATATATATATATATATATATATATAATTAAGAAAATGAAGTCACCTAAACTCAAAATACATCATTTTGATGTCAATAGTAATTATAGTGACATAAGTGCACTGTTATGAGCAACATTTAAGTTTTAATAAACATTACAACTCACCATGTTTTCAGTACGAGACATTTTACAAAAGCTATCCCAGCCTGAATTCAACCTAACTAGATAAAGCTGACAAATATAATGTTAGTGTGATTTCTGTTACATTTTCAATTTAGACTAACTAACCAATGTTTTTATTATAAATTTAATATTTCTTATTGAAGAAAAAATTATATTTGAAGAGAAAAATATACCCCAGTCTAGATGTATATTTTTCTCTTCAAATATAACTAACCAATATTTAAAACTAACTGAAATGGGATTAAATGATTAGTATGAATTGTTTTGGGTTAGAATTCATCTAGAAATGTTGCAATAACAGTGGACAAACAAACGTTAATAAAAATAATTCCAGAATCTTTCACGCAAAAGAACTAAAATACATCTGGAGGGTACATTATTCAGATATCCATTTTTCTGTTTATAAAACAAAAGAATTTGTATGCTGAATAATTTTAAAAATACAATAGGAAGTAACATTAAAAGGTTTATTTAATAATTAAGATATTTTGTCTGTGTATTCTTACCTCTTATGGTTGTTTTTTGTTCAACATATGTTTCAAGGCTTCTGAGCCTGTAATCGCTGAAGATGGGGCTTAGAATCCTTGAAACATATGTTCAACAAAAACAACCATAAGAGGTAAGAATACACAGACCAAATATCTTAATTATGTTGAAATAATGTTGATTGAAATGTCAATTAGACTTTTTTTTTATTACACAAGCATTAAATATTTCTGTACCAATAAGTAGTAACTTAAAAAACTGTATTTGAAAGTAATACACTGCAACAAATTCCCTGAAATGAATAATTACCACACTAAAAATTAACAGAGAATGATTTACACAGGTTATTATATAATTTGAATTTAATAGCAGAAAAATATTCAATGAAATTGTCAGTTGAAGAAATCAAAATAATTGGTTTTTAGATGGTAAATACTCAGAACCGAATAAATTTGTAAAGATAACAAAATTATAGAAAGAATAAATCAATTCAAATATCTTGCATCAGATTGTTATTTTTGGCAGTATTGGATTCATTTCACAAGATTGCAAATTTAATAAAACGGTAGTAATATTAAATAAAGCAATGAACACTATTTTGGTCCAAAAACTTGCATAAGATATTTGCTAGAGCAGTTCTCTGTTGTGAGATCAAGGCATGGACTCTGCGAAAAAGTGACAAAAGTAGAATTACAACTAATGACATTAGGTTCATACACCGAAAGCAGGCTATGTCAGGTGGGATCACAGAAGAAATGAGAAATCCTTGAGGAACTGAATATGGTGTCCATAACAGATTATATTCATCAATATCAACACATCTGGCATCAACATATAGACCATATGTCCAGATCCAGGATTTGTAAGACAATTTTAAAATACCAACCAAATGGTAAAAGATTGATGGGGTAGCCGAGGAAGTGATGGTTGGAAGGATTTTGTAGACCATAAGTTCTATTCCTTTCAGGACTACTACATGAAAGAAAGATAATGATTTTTCAACAATTCCTGGAGATTCAATTCATCTCCCGCTAGAGGCAAATTTGGTTGGATTCAATACTGCTGCCATCTATGATATTTGTCATGCAATTTTTTACAATGACAGTAATTTCCATGTAAATAAAATTTAAAATGTGACAATTATCAGGGTCTTAGTTAAAACAATATTGTTCAGTACTTACTGGTGTTACAGAATTATCCAAAGAGAAAATCGTAAGTTTGAAAACATGCAAATCTACAGGGTTTGCATCAGAGGTAGCTATTCAGGTGAAATAAGTAAAGAAGTTTACACCTAATATTAAACCCAAAATATTTGTATAATTCGTATATTATCAACTTTGATCTGGTAAAGAGAATAAAGAAAGAAAAACACTCAGAGGAAGTACTAAAACAACTAGCATTATGGACCCTTGCAGAGAGATACCCATCATCAGAATGGCTGCATATTTACACAAATGGTTCACTACTAAACAGATAAACTAATGCTGGAGATGGTATACATTCATCTCTCTTTCCACACTATATAACAGTACCTTAGGTGAAAATAAATCAAATTTTGATACAGAGACAGGAGCAGTACTTTTTCCTTAGAGCAAATATTATGTGATCTAATATGTTAACTCCATCTGTTTAGCAATCAACAAAATCAGTGAAAGAGAAAATTAATAAAATTATTGGAAAATCTAGAGAAAACAATACATTTTCAATGGATATCATTGCATGTCGGCTTAAATAGGAACTATATTGCCGATGAATTAGCAAAAAGACACCAAATTACATCAATAAAATAAAACTTTGAGTGCACACACGTTAGCTATCAAAATTAAAAAACTAAATCAGAATCATAAATACTCCACAAAATCAAAAAAAAAAAAACAATCACAAGGGGAAAAATTGGGCAGGAATCCACTAACTTTGGAAAACATAGCACAAAATGAAGAAAAAACCTTCATTACCCTCAGATTGAACACCAGTCATAACTATAAATTAAATTAAGAAAACCATCCTGGTTCTTTCTTCATTCTACCTTAAGCATTGAGAATAACTTAATGGCTCAATATGAAAAGATTCCAACTCCAAATTTTTTCATTTTTATTTTATTTTACTTTAAACTTTAGTTTAGGTAGTTGCACGCCTACTCCTCATCAGACATATCCCAGTTCTAACTGCAACTTCATTAAATTACACATAGAGAACTGACCAAATTCAGTGAGGAGAAGGAGAAGACAACATTAATAAAATTCATGGTAAAACTCCATTGATGTATTAGTTACAAAATTAAAATTAATATAAAATTATAAAATTGTTACCTTGTAGGTCCGTCTCTTCAACTTTGTAAAGTATTAATTAACTTTAGGCCTTTTGGGACTAGTCCTATCATAGTAGAAGGAGTATCTCTTGGCTCCGTCTTACTGACAGACGTAAATTGCACTCTCTTTCGCTACTTTTCAAGCTTCTGAATTCCTACATTCCTACTTACCTGGCGTCCAGATTTGAGAAGTTATCCTCCTACCACAATATTGACACTAGGTCACAAGATAGCAGTCTGCTAACAATTCCTCTTCATAGCAGTTCCTCCTATTCTACTTCCTTCACAGTAGCCTCTGCCCGCTCCTGGAATCTCCTTCCTCAAGATATCAGGGGTTGCCGCACACTTGGCACCTTTAAGTCACGCTTATACAGTTACCTGTTGTCTAATAATTAATTTTTCTCTATTTATTTAATTTTATACTATGTCATTAATCTTTTCCTCGTTTTTTTATATATCTTGTACATATTATATATTTAATTCGTTAAATTTAGAGTAAATCAAAATACATTATAAATATTAATTGTATTGTACTCATAACTTGTAATCGTTTATATATATATATTGTAATTTAGATTTAAGACTTTTCTTTTGTATTTTTTTTTAAACCTGGTTGAGTGGTAGACAAGGCCTTAAGGCCTTAACTCTGCCAGGTAAAATAAAGCTATTATTATTATTATTATTATTATTATTATTATTATTATTATTATTATCTACTGACACTAAATACAATACTGGTATTGTAGCCTCATTATGATGGTTGTCCAGCGTCTCGCTTTGTTTCCCCGCAACTGTTATAAATAATTAAATACAAAGATGCCGACTACCACCACTATAATAATTCTGCATGTTAATCATAGTCGTGCGGCACCTGCTTTTATATAAACGGACAACTAACATAGTAAGATGATAATACATTTGTTACACATTTAATCCTCTGTTCAAAATTATCACAAATGACAGTATTATATTCAGGGTCAGCACATACAGACCTACCTCCTGCTCCTTCTGCTGTTGATGGCACTAGTCCCGAAAGGCCTATAGAGAATTAATATTTTACAAAGTTGAGGAGATGGACATACAAGGTAACACTTTTTTTTATTCTATGTTATAATTTAAATTTTAGGAGGAGAAGAGAGAAACACAAAACCTTCCCCTGTAAATTTGCTTTTCTGGAATTGGGCCTTTTCATGTTGGGTGATTCAACTGTTTGTGTATTTTTCTGTTCAAGGCTAGTCACTTGATTAGGAATGGCTTGGCAGTGTTTCTATGGCAAATGACTGATATAGGTAGTGGGTACGTCACTGTTTTAATCACTTGGTGGTGCTAATTCTGTAGCATTGCAACAACCTGTTTCATTACATGAGTTCTCCTGCATTCTATGTCAGCCTGGGTTGGATGGTCTGAAATTGAATAATATTTTCTAAATTTTTAAGAAGATAGTTGTAGTGATAGAGAAAATAATGATTGGCAAATGTGAGAATACATTAAGCACAAGGACTCATACAATATCTTACCCCTTAACTATTCTATAGTAATTCTGCCCAAGGGTAGGACTTTCACTGAAATTATAGCATTTTGATGCTATACTTTGCAGCTTTACTAGGGAATTATAGATGTGTTAGCTTCCCGTTGCTTTCCACACCGGTGAAGGATGATGATAATGGTAAGGATAATGATGATAGCTGGATGATTTTCGGGGACCGTTGGGCCCTATGCTTCCTGACATTTGTCTTATCTATCCAACCATTCATCCAATGGCTGATTGGCTCAAATTCGAGCTTTGGCCTCCCTTAACTTCTGCACCCATTCATTTCTATTTTGCGCAGCAAGCCTCCAGTTGCGACACTTAAGTAGGCTAGCAGCATCTTCCTTAATACCATCCTCACATCGTTTTTTCGGTCTTCCAATTCGTCTATTCCCCATAAAACTTGCTGTAAGCACCTTTTTTGGTGCTCGGTCTGTTGACAGCCTTTGTACATGGCCAGCCCATTCTAATGTCTTTAACTTAATAAAAGTGACAAAGTCAGGTTCGTTGTATTTGTCATACAGTTCTTTGTAGTATCGTATTCTCCATTGATCATTAATATTTATTGGTCCAAATATTTCCTCAGTACTTTTTTTCAAAATCATTTAGGGCTACCTCTGATCTCTTAGTGAGGCTCCATGTCTCACTACCAAAGGTCAAAACTGTTCTTATTAAAACTTTATATAGCCTTATTTTAGTTGCTGAGTGTATGTTATTACTCTTCATTATTTTATGAAGTGGGCAATAAGCTTTGTTGGCCAATTTCAGTCTTATTTGTACTTCAATGTGTTGGTCGTTATTACCTGTAATACATGAGCCAAGATAGTTAAAATTTTTCACAATGTTAAAAACCTAATTCTTTTATGCTATTAGATTGCTGTTTTGTCATTGGTTTAATTAATTCCTGTCTGTATCATAACTTGTATTTTCTGCATGTTCATTTGTTGGCCTATATCTTCTGTAGCTGCTTTAAATGATGTATAAAATTCTTGAATGACTTTTGCTGACATTTGTCTTATAAGTGAGAAAAAACCTCATCCAGGAGCCTGTGCCAACCAGGAATCGAATCTGGGCCCACCGTGGGACAAGGCAGCTTGCTTCCTTGAGACCACAGCGGTGGACCCCCTTAACTATAAGGGAGGATAAATGTTCCAAGGGACAAATTGGATATGAATATGAAAAAATTCAGCCCATTATGATAATTTAAATTAATGTTGGGAAGTAAACATTATGAGGTATAATCATTAAAATTCATCGGAGAACATATTGTTTAAACAACTCACCTCATAGGATTCATGCTTCCATGATATCGCGATTTCAAACACAGTCATGTTCATCTTCAGCCATAACTCCGACTGTCAGAGTTATGGCTGAAGATGAACATGACTGTGTTTGAAATCGCGATATCATGGAAGCATGAATCCTATGAGGTGAGTTGTTTAAACAATATGTTCTCCGATGAATTTTAATCATTATGATAAGTTATATATAACTTTAAAATAATAAACCGTACTAGCTATATAATAGATTGTGTAAATTCTCATTAGTGTTATGTAAAAATTGTAGACTTTCACGGCAGGTATTTTGATTCATGTATTTTATGTCTTTCGGGCTAAATGGCCGTGATCTGTTTTTATTAAAACTCGACGTTTCGTCTACTACTATGGTAGACATCCTCAGGAGATTCTGTATGTTCTTCGACTTGTTAGCTGACATTTGAAGAGTTAACAAGTCGAAGAACATGCAGAATCTCCTGAGGTGTCTACCACAGTAGTAGACGAAACGTCGAGTTTTAATAAAAACAGACCACGGCCATTTAGCCAGAAAAACATAAAATATATTAATCTCATTAGTGTCTTCTTCAACTAGAAGCCATCCGATCGCACTGCTTCAGAAGCAGAGATTAGTATGTGAGTAAAGAAAATTGACATTTGCACTGGAAGCCTGGATTAGTGTAATGGATAAATGTCATCATACAAAGCAGGAGATTCAGGTTCAAATCCTGGTACAGGCATTAATTTTTCCTTACAAATTAAAAATCTGATAATTTTCCAGAATATGCGATTTTACTATTTATGTTACATCTGACTTCAAAATCCATCAGTTAAACTACTGAACAAATTATATTATTTTTGGTCTGGACATCTTACCTCAATATTAATGTTGATTTGTTCTTGAACATGTTTCAAAACAATTCTGTTTTATCTTCAGCTTTCCCAGACTGGTTTTATTTATGTTGCATTATGTTGCACCACCTGGATGTCGATGTCAGCTCCATCCTGTGGTTGGCCAAAGAACCTCCAAACAAGGTCACCCTCCATCGGAATATCAAAATTCATAAGTCTGTTTCTGTTCTTCTGAATATAAATTTTTTCCCAAATAGTCAGCTCGTTTGTATTTTCTAACTGTTTTAATAATTTAGTGTCTGAATTGATATTATGTTTTTCAGACCAAACATGAGCAGCAACTGCAGATTTTTCAATTTCTCCATTTTTAATATTTCTTATGTGTTCTTTGGTTCTAATTTTTAGGTTTCTTTTTGTTTCCCTATATATATCTTTTCACAACCCATGCATTCAATTTGATATATTCCTGACTTTTTATTTTTATCAGTTTTTTCATTTTTGTTGGTTTTTATTAGTTTATTTAAACTGTAGTTATTTTTTGGTGTTAATTTAATATTAAACTTCTCAAATATTTTTGAAATTTATTATGTACCCAGGGGTGATATGTGAATTTCCTATATTTTTTCATAGGTGGTTCTTCTTTTTCAAGATTACTTCTGTTTATCATTTTTTGTTTCAAAAAATGATAAACAGAAGTAATCTTGAAAAAGAAGAACCACCTATGAAAAAATATAGGAAATTCACATATCACCCCTGGGTACATAATAAATTTCAAAATATATTTGAGAAGTTTAATATTAAATTAGCACCAAAAAATAACTACAGTTTAAAAATAAACTAATAAAAACCAACAAAAATGAAAAAACTGATAAAAATAAAAAGTCAGGAATATATCAAATTGAATGCATGGGTTGTGAAAAGATATATATAGGGAAAACAAAAAGAAACCTAAAAATTAGAACCAAAGAACACATAAGAAATATTAAAAATGGAGAAATTGAAAAATCTGCAGTTGCTGCTCATGTTTGGTCTGAAAAACATAATATCAATTCAGACACTAAATTATTAAAACAGTTAGAAAATACAAACGAGCTGACTATTTGGGAAAAAATTTATATTCAGAAGAACAGAAACAGAGTTATGAATTTTGATATTCCGATGGAGGGTGACCTTGTTTGGAGGTTCTTTGGCCAACCACAGGATGGAGCTGACATCGACATCCAGGTGGTGCAACATAATGCAACATAAATAAAACCAGTCTGGGAAAGCTGAAGATAAAACAGAATTGTTTTGAAACATGTTCAAGAACAAATCAACATTAATATTGAGGTAAGATGTCCAGACCAAAAATAATATAATTAAAATAACCTCAAAATATAACTTCCTAAAATTAAATATTATTTACTGAACAAATATTGTTATTAGTTTATCTATTTGAATGAAATAATCCAGAATTACAGAATCTTTCATTGTAAGAATATATTTATTTCTTAAAATACACTTTATATTCGTAATTTAGTCACTATATTATGCTGCATACATTCCAATAGAGTAAAAGAAAAAATATCGGCAAAATTGTACTTCAAAGGTAGAGAGTGCACTTTCTTAGTTTTAAAGTACAGTTTCATCCATGGCTACAACTTGCATTTTAGCTATTTCTAACCACTTTTAGGAGACAGTTTTGGCTACTTTTTCTCATTGGGTGTTGACAACACTGACCGCTATGATCTCGAGGTAGCATGAAGTCTTGTCACACAGCAAGCTTGGGTTTGATTCCCAGTAGAGCTTCCTGGGTGAGGATTTTCCAGGGTTTTTCCTTGCCTGTAAATCAAATGTCAGAAGCTTTAAGACCATAAGGTCCCCAAACATCATGTGGCCATCATCAGTATTATCATCTTTCACCGGTGCGGAAAGCAACGAGAAGCTACCACACTTATAATTCCCTAGTAAAGCTGCAAAGCATAGCATGAAAGTGCTATGATTGTAGCGAAAGACTTGTCCTAGGACAGAACACTATAAAAAATGTAATATATTTTGTTAGGTTAGGATGGGACAAGTTTGCATACATCAAATTAAGAGAATTTAATTACAAGTCATTATGGTGTTAGTGTAATGTAGTTTAATGAAAAAGTGTCATATACTGCCGCCCTATTCTGGCCATGTTTTCCTGTTTGTAAAAAGAATTGTTGGACATTTAAATCTAAAACAAATTGATTAAAATGTCAAGTGGAAAAATACTCTCTAAGTCACATTGTATACTATAGGCTTGCTGAATACCAGTGTGAAATTTTGCATTGTTTAAAATTAACTTGGGATAAGTTTAATTAAATGTCCACTGTTGTGGTCTCGAGGTAGCGTGCTGCCTTGACACACAGCGGGCTCGGGTTCGATCCCCAGTTGGAACAAGTTTCCTGGGTGAGGTTTTTTCGGGGTTTTTCCTCACCTGTAAGATAAATGTTGGGAAACTTTAAGGCCCTAACAGTCCCTGAACACCATCTGGCCATCAATATCATATTCGTCTAATTAGATTAAGTTTAGTTTAAGGCCTCTCCTGGCACATCATCACCATCATCATCAACTCTTATAACATCGGGGCAGCATAACCCCGCCTTCCAGGTACCCCAACCTCAAAAATGGTTTACAAGTATGCCATGCCACAAGAGAACATCAGAAATGTTGAAATAACAACCTGGAGCATTGGAGAAAAAAAAAAGAGTTTAATTAAATTACCAAATAATATAATGAAATTAGTTCACAATATTTTCCAGTTGGTCATAGGACTACTGTATTTTATTCATAAGAATTTAGTAAATATGCACTAATAAGGTAATCAACCGGCACAAATTATCAGCCGATCGTTAACTATTTATGACAGCAGCTTTTACCCCCAGAATATATGCCTGGTACTAATTTAATTGGGGGTATGCCGTAGCGTAGTGATTAAGGCACTGAGCTACAAGCCGGAGGGTCGAGGGTTCAAGTCCCGTTGGGGTCAGGATTTTTAAACTGACCCAAACCCTCTGGCGGCACTATGGCCCTGGGGTCGACTCAGCCTCTAACGGAAATGAATACCAGACGCTTGTTCTGGGGGTAAAGGCGGCCGTCACGCAGGGCTGACAAAGTGCCGATTGTCTAGAAAAAGTGGGAGACTTAACCTCCTACTACCCCAAGGGCCTCCGGGTCTGTTGTGGGATCACTTTACTTTTTACTAATTTAATTGGGGGTATGCAGTAGCGTAGTGGCTAAGGCACTGAGCTACAAGCCGGAGGGTCGAGGGTTCAAGTCCCGTTGGGGTCAGGATTTTTAAACTGACCCAAACCCTCTGGCGGCACTATGGCCCTGGGTTCGACTCAGCCTCTAACGGAAATGAATACCAGACGCTTGTTCTGGGGGTAAAGGCGGCCGTCACGCAGGGCTGACAACCCGGCTGACATAAAGTGCCGATTGTCTAGAAAAAGTGGGACCCTTAACCTCCTACTACCCCAAGGGCCTCCGGGTCTGTTGTGGGATCACTTTACTTTTTACTAATTTAATTTAGGGTCAAGTCTATTCCAGGCCATGATACGGTCAGAAGATTTAGGGTAGTTTTAGTATCCTGACCCCATCGGGACTCGAACCCTCGACCTTTCGGCTTGTAACGAACTGCCTTAACCAATTATGATACGAAGTGCCCCACGTACTAATAAGGGAGATTAACATTAGGATTTGTTGTTCCATAATAGATAGTATAAAATGGAAATGTTGCTAAAATTATCGTTCACCCAAACGGAATTAAAATAGCCCGCCGAGAATTGATTCTATGAGTTACTAATTGCCATTATTTGAATGAAAGTCTCTTGTTTCTTGTATAAATCTTATAGAATATTCATTATTATTTAAATGTCAAAATTCAAATTTACGGATTCATTCCCGCCAAGCATTTTCGCATTTTGTTCCTCGTTCCTGCGCAATGTATTTTGCGCACGAAAAAATCAATAAACATGGCGACTTGTAAAGCATTTGTTGATGGTTAGAGAAGCATCTGGTTCTTGTTTTTATATTGTGCACATATGTAATACAATTTTCTAATAGAGGTATTGTTAATGTTTATGAGAATAATCCCATTTTAAGTCATTGATAGTGAAGTTTAATATTATAATACGATATACGATTTATTTTGCGGTGTTGGCATGTGGGCGTAGCTGTCAAAATCAGACAGTATGCTTTCGGTAGTTTAAATTAATTGCGATTGGTTACATTTGATGACAGTGTTAATTGTTTTATGACTTTATAGTATGTATATTTAATATTATTATTTAACTAACTAAAAAAATTGGACATCGAACCTTTCTGTTAGGTATAATTGAAGTTCTTGCATAATATTTAATAACTTTCTTGAGGCTTAAGGTGGAAGCTATCTTTATGTTGTAGATTAATATTGCAGAAAGTTCAGTTTACATTTAGTAAAATACAATAGTGTCAAAGTTGTGAAAAATTATCTATTTTTCTTTTGCAGAGCGTGTGAAAACAGTTATTTGAAGCAAGTGACAGGAATGCAAAACCAATTTTAGAAGGTAAGCATGAAAAAGTTTTATTTGGACAACAGTAATTATTTTATGTTATCCTGGTTGGGTTCTCTTTACCATGGAAGTGCTTCATTAAGGGCTAATGAGTATCAGCCCTACTTAATATTTTACCTGTTTAATATTTTTTATGTTGATACAGTATTTTCAATTATGATTATTGTTTTTGTATTTGATTCAACAACGCTAAATGAAGATCTAAATTATATAATTTCCAGTTTTGTTATTGTATTTATCAAAATCAAATAGCAATCTAAAGATTTCTGAAGTTTCTAGTTCTCTCTGGGGCTGATTTTAAAATAGACCCTACAGTATTGTAGATTATTGTTTGGGAGACCAATGAGTAAAAACTTAGAATAGGCTAACTTGTTCAAAGAATTTTTTTAAGTTCTACAGAATAGCAGTGCACATGCGCAAATGTTTATAGAATTGTTGCCAGGTGGAATCACATATCTGTGAAATCGGCATGATCAATCTTCGCATTAAATTCCTAAACATATTTATAAGAAATGGATGTATGTTTGCCCTTTCACTACCTCACAAAATAAATTACACACATATTGTTTAATAAACTATAAACTGATCTGGTGTACGTTGATTCCATAAAAAAAAAAAGTTAAATTATTATTATCATAAAGATGTATAATTCCGACCAGTTCCATTGGAATATAACAAAATGAAGTGAGTGAACATCCATTTCTTAAAATATGTTTTGTAATTATTGGTCATTCCGATTTCACAGATATGTCCTGCCATCTGGTGGCAATTTTATAAGCATTTGCAAATGTGCACTATGATTCTGTAGAACTTTGAAAAGGTGATTGAGAGGTAAAGGCAACAATTTGTTTATCTAGATCAATTTGTGTACCTAGGTAAATATTTAATAATTTAAAACATGTTATAAGTATCATTGCAAAATGTTTAAAATGGTACAAAATGTTAGTAATGATGGAAAAAGTACATAGAGCATCAATATTATAAGAATATAGTATAGAAAATCTTTTTTTTTGTTTTTTTTTTTTTTTCAAATGCCCCAGGTTTGTCTTTTGACATTCCTGGTTTCTCTCCTGAAAATCATAGAACAAAATATTCTAAAGTTGAGTCAGCCAGTGAACTTGTGGATAGAGTGCATGGATCATACGTGCCAGAAAACGATAAATATGGAGCTAACTTTGACAAGTTAGTTATAAAGGGATACTTTATGTGAGTTGGGACTAGGTGACAGGCGTCCTTCATGTAAAACTCCATTTACCTATCTCTCACTTTGCAACATCAGTTAACATGTTCTGGTGCTCACAGAACAAAGCAATTTGGTATAAAATTACTAATTGTTTTGGGTTGGACTTAGAGAAATGGGGATTCTGTGCCACCATGCCACCAACATAAATTCAAATAAAAAACTGAAAATTCACAATTTATTGTTAGTATGTGACTAATTACCTGAGAGAAATATATAAGTTGATTTTTTTTCCAAAGAAATTAGAAAAATGCCTTTAAAGTGAAAAATTGAGCTCAAACTAACCTGAAATCAGCATATTTGCAATAAAAGATATATTAGTCATTGCTCACAGAGTGTTGCCAACTTATCATAAAATCCCGCTAACAAATAAGTGAATGCTAAACTAATCTGGTGAACCAATTTTTAAACCCTAACTTACCCAAACTAACACTAACTTTTTTCCTTTCTTTTTTTTTTTTTCAATGTTTTTATTTGAATTAAAATTTTCCAATCCTGGATAAAATCAAATTTAAGAAAGAAAAATTAATGTTTGAACTGGGATTTGAGCCCTGGACCCATAGTTCTACTTACTAGTGTGCTGTCCATTACACAATTCAAATGATGATACAAACATTAACATTTCTTTCAACTTGTATAACTATAGGGAAATCCCAGTTCAAACATTAATTTTTCTATGATGATCTTGAAGAAGATTTTCGGGCTGTAGGCCATGGTCGTGAGGCTTGTAGTTCCCTGATGTTTCACCAGAGAGCACAGTCAACTAGATTATCAAACAGCAATCTCATTGGAGCAATGGAAGTCCCTAACGCTGTCCAATCAGAAGGCAGATACAACTTACGAACACATCGTGGTGAACGTATAAATAGGACAGACAGCAGACAGAATTGCCAGTCTCAAGACAACCCTTGAGGATGCCAGACACAGTCTCTGGCAAAACGTCGGGGAACTACAAGCCTCACGACCACGGCCTACAGCCCGAAAATCTTCTTCAAGATCATCATAGCAACTCCGGCCATGAAAGTCTATGTGAATACATTAATTTTTCTGTCTTAAATTTACACTAACTTCAAGTTTTTTGAGTCTGTACTATCATACCTCAATTTATTGTTGATTTGTTCTCGAACATGTTTTGATTAGTCTTCTAATCATCATCAGCATGGCCAGACTGGTTAGATTTATGTTGCACACCATGGATGTCGATGTCAGCTTCTTCCTGCGGTTGGCCAAAGAACCTCCAAATGAGGTCATGTTCAGTAGGTATTTCGAAATTCATAACTCTGTTTTTGTTCTTCTGAATGTAGACTTTTTTCAAAATAGTTAGTTCTTCCGTATTTTTTGTTTTAACAAATTAGTGTTTGAATTGATATTATGTTTTTCAGACCAAACATGAGCAGCAACTGCAGATTTTTTTATTTCGCCATTTTTAATATCATAGAAAAATCTGCAGTTGCTGCTCATATTTGGTCTGAAAAATATAATATAAATTCAAACACTAAATTATTAAAACAGTTAGAAAATACAAAAGAACTAACTATTTGGGAAAAAATCTACATTGAGAAGAACAAAAACAGAGTTATGAATTTTGAAATACCAATTGAATGTGACCTCGTTTGGAGGTTCTTCAGCCAACCACACGAGGGAGCTGACATTGACATTCAGGGTTTACAACATAAATCTAACCAGTCTGGCCATGATGATGATGATTAGAAGACTAATCGAAACATGTTCGAGAACAAATCAACATTAAATTGAGATAAGATAGTACAGACTCAAAAAAAACTTAATTAAAAGAACTTGCCCATTCTCTTACCCTAACTTATCCACAAATGTAGATGGACTCTTGGGATATAATCATATAATATGTGAGCAAACATGTTACTAATTGGCTCTAGCGGGAATATGTGTTATCACTTATCACATTGGCCAACACGATGCTAAAAGTCACTTGTTCTCCGATTGAATATTCACTGGTGGCATAGAATAACTGTTATATTACTAGTTATGAAAATCACATCTTCTGTAATATTTTATGAGTTTCTTTTTTTTAATTAGTGTTTGTGCTGCTATTTTTAAAACAGTAGACATACTGTTGAAAACTCCATTTTCAATGTTACTAATAGGAGAAAAGTTGCACGTGAAAAGGCTTGGCTCTAATCAGCCCTAAGATTTTAAGCTGCATCAAAACTTTAAGACATGAAATAAAAATTTTCCGACTTCTTGGTTTGAGAGAAAATCATGACTAATTGTATGCAAGGATTAAAAGTATATTCTGTTTCGTGTATACAGGATGTAACAGGACCTCGCTGACAAAATGATAGGGATGATAGGCCATGCAGAGAGGATAATTTTTTGTGAAGGAACATATAGTCGCAAACATGTCGTTTATGAGTTATGCGCAGATGAAGGTTTTCACCTGTAAGGGTCAGAATTGAATACAAACAATTGTACATGTATCATTTTATTGAAAAAGGCATGTTTTTATAATAAGTGTTCAAACAATAAGAGTTTTTACAATGTCAAAAAGAATCCTGCCATGCTGGCCGATCATTGCTGCGATGATATGAAACATGCAATGAGGCACAAGGTTAACTGTTTGAATGCTTATTGTAAAAACATGCCTTTTTCAATAAAATGATACGTGTACAATTGTTTGTATTAATTTCAGACCCTTATGGGTGAACACCTTCATCTGCACATAACTCATAACACGTTTGCGGCTATATGTTCCTTCACAAAAAATTGTCCTCTCTGCATGGCCTATCATCCCTATCATTTTGCCGGTGAGGTCCTGTTACACCCTTTATATTGTTTGGAGGAGAATCCAGTTATACAATAATGGGCATAACAGATTTAAACAGTTATATGAAAGGATTAAAAATATATAATATGAAGGATAAGATATGATTGCAGAGATTCCTTCATTCAATCAGAGAACGATTGTTTGATTCTTACTAGAGAACTTTCAACCATTGCATGCCGAAACATATCTTGAAATTTCTTTCAGAGAAGCATTGTGATGTACAAAGGCAAAGTCCAAAAAAAAAATATCTGATATTTTTAACTGGAAGGCACTAAAATCCAGCGCCAAATCTCTCATTTAAACTATAGGGAAGTAGTACTACACCTGAATTGGTAGATTGGTTAACCCTCACTACCTGCTATCCACACCATGTCCCACATCGCTTCACTTTGCTCTTACTCTTGCAGGGAGTCCATATGCTTCCATACAGTGGGTTGATATTGCTAGATTCTGACTTTGATTTCAGTATCTTGCAGTTAAAAGCAGAAGATAATTTTTTGAACATGCCTTGGTACATTATAACGCTTCTCTGGGAGAAATTTCATAGTAGCTTTGGTTGATATCAGAAGAATTAGTGCATATTCTGTATAAATTAGGTGATTTAACAGTATTATATTTTATTAGCTAATTCCGAAGGAATGAAGCTAATGATGTTTTTCTCATGAAAATATTTTTAAAAAATTGTTACAGACCTTCACCATTCCTATCTAAAACGACCATGTACAAAACTTTTGTTTGTACATTTACTGGTGTATATACAGGGTTCTTCATTTATAACCTAATAGGCATACGGCATTTTGCCTGTGTGCGGGTTGGGTGTGACACAGCCGGCTTTGCTCCTACATAAACTCCACGCATAAAGCATGTATAAAAATCTCATCTTATAGAAAATGCTGGAAATGTCATTCATCCTCAGCTAAACAGGCATGATATCGGAAAAACACATTCTGATTCATTTGATTAAGTGAGCCACTGTAATGCTTCCAATTTAATTTCTAATATTTTGTTTTAGTTCTTCCAATGTATGAGGATTTGTCTCAAAAAACTTTGTTTTTCAGGTTACCCGACAAGTATAAATCGCACACTGTTAGGAGAGTGAGAGGGCCATACACCAGCACTAATCACTCTGGGTCACCATTGTTTTAAACAATGGACATGTGTTTGCTTATAAGGTTTTAGTTTTAATAATTTAGTAGCTCTATGTGCAGAAGACTGAAATTCCCACCTGTTGTGCTAATTTTGGTATAGATTTTGTTGGTGTATGTTCAAAACTTGCACCTAATTTGTCTAACTTTTCCTCTGTTAAAACTGTACGTTTACACTTTCGTTTTTTGTTTAACACAGAACCAATGGTTTCAAATTTCTTCCAATCTCGTGAATTGTAAATCTGGAAGGAGGCACTTCACCAGGGAACTTTTGAATATACTCTGTGCGAACACAGCTTGGTGATTTACAATGAAAATTACTTTTACACACAAAAATGTGTTGCTCTACATTCAATTGCCTGTTCATGTTGCTGGACGATACAGTACTCCTGAGTGCCGCTGCTAGCAGATGCACATGCTCAATGGCAGCCAGTAATGGGGGAATCTAGCAAGAGCTCGGGAGAGGCGAAACGCTGTGTGCCCGTTAGGTTATAAATGAAGAACCCTATATATGTGTGTGTGTGTGTATGTATGTGTGTGTGTGTGTGTGTGTGTATGTATGTGTGTGTGTGTGTGTCCACAATTTTTGTTTCATCAATACCAAACTTGGTATATAGCAATTAATTAAAAAAAGTTAAGTCAAGTTCGTTAACCAGCAAAATCGGTTCATTAGTATAGAAGTTTACCTAAAACAAAAATTTAAAAATCACTCTAGCAGTTCTATTTTCAATGTTTCACAACAAAACTCAATATGATGTTTTTATTATTAATTTAACATTTCTCAATGAAAGATAAATTATATTTGAAGAGAAAAATTTTCACTTAGACCGAGACTCGAACCCGGGACCTTTGGCTTGCCGGGCCAAATGCTCTACCAACTGAGCTACCGAGGCGAGTTGCGATCTAGACCCAAACTTTTCTCTTATATTAGAAAGTTTGCATCTAGATTGCAACTCGCCTCGGTAGAGAAAAGTTTGCGTCTAGATCGCAACTCGCCTCGGTAGCTCAGTTGGTAGAGCATTTGGCCCGGCAAGCCAAAGGTCTCGGGTTCGAGTCTTGGTCTAGGCGAAATTTTTTCTCTTCAAATATAAAACTCAATATATTCTATTAAAATAAACCAAGTGAGATATTCTCCAAAAATCAGAAAAATCTGACTATTAGAAGTGGGAGCATACCTGAAACTTGAAATTAAAAATTGATTCTAGCAACCGCCATGTTTGCTTCATTGTAATATATACCATACAATTTAATTAACCCTTAATGTGTCCTATAAGGTACATTAGTTTTAATTTATTTAATAGTTTTAATAGAGTAATAGAAAAATGAATCCATATATTATTTCAATTGATGTCTAATTATACAACAATATACAAATAGAATAGTCACTTACAGTTATGCATGATTTGTTTTCACTGCAGTCTGACATTTTTAAATAAGGTTGTGCCAGAATTTGAGTTTCTTCAATTTAACAAAAGAAATATAAATTTCATATACCAACAAAATGAAACCATAAATTTGACCTGCTTATAATTCCTTAGTTTACACAGTTCTTGCACGACAGACTTTTGTTAGCATGAATTTGAATTTAACATTCTTGGAATAATCGTAACTTTGAAAGAATTTATAACTGGGGTTAATGATGATGATAATAATAATCATCCATAGTAATTCTGCCTGAAGACAGGTCCTTCACTGCAATCATAGCATTTTCATGCTATGCTTGCAGCTTTACTAGGGAATTGTGTAGGTGTGGTAGCTTCCTGTTGCTTTCCACACCAGTGAAGGATGATGATGATAATGACAATGGTAAGGATGATAATGATAAGGATGATGGCCATATGATTTCGGGGACCGTTTGGGCCTTAAAGTTTTCCTGACATGTCTTACAGGTGAGGAAAAACCCCGATAAAAACCTCACCCAGAAAAACTGCCCCGACCGGGGATTGAACCCAGGCCCGCTGCGTGACAAGGCATCACGCTACCTCGAGACCACAGCAGTGGACAATAATAATAATAATAATAATAATAATAATAATAAAATAGTAGTATTATATACCAAGAGGACGAAGATCACTGGGCTGTCCTAAGAAACGCTGGAGGGAAAATTTTCTATAGGATCATAACAGGCCTTGGCCTAATACTTGGAAGGAAGAAGAAGAAATAGTAGTAGTCGACTGTGGTGGACTAGCGGTTATGTTCCTTGCCTCTAGTTCCAAGAGACATGGGTTCAAACCTGGCCGTGTTCAGTGGATTTTTAGGATGGAAAAATTCAAGGAACAAGTTCTCCAGGAAGGACTTTAAGCTGTGGGTCCCGAGTCTGAAGGTTTTCAGGCTCATAAAAGAACCATAGGCCTGAATAAAAAGGTCTCTGTGCAAAATTTACTGACTGTTTTCCATCCAGTAATACCTTAGTTACCTACTAAATGTCTTGTCGAGGTACTAGGCCGACCCGCTATCACTTGCTGACATCTATGGGTAAATGAGCGTAACTAAATTAACTTGGTCAATAAGTTCCCATTAGGTAGTGCCTTAATCCCGGCACAGGGAAGGAAAGGGCTTAAGAAGAACAACAACGACATTAGAAGTAGTAGTAGTGATAGTGGTAGAAGTAACAATAATGATTTGTAAAAAATGTTGGCTATTCTTTACAACCTGTGACGCGACTTTTTTAATTCCAGTCAAATGTTATTCTTAAGGTTTCATTTTTCAAATTATTTCCCACCGTTTACAATGATTTTTACATTTTCTCTAACTATCATTTCATTACATTTTTCTATGATATTTAAGTCCACCGCTGTGGTCTCGAGGTAGCATGCTGCCTTGTCACGTAGCGGGCCCAGGTTCGATTCACGGTCAGGACAGGCTCCTGGGTGAGGTTTTTTCGGGGTTTTTCCTCACCTGTAACACAAAAGTCAGGAAGCTTAGGGCCCAACGTTCCCCAAAAATCATCTGACCATCATCATCATCCTTCACCAGTGTGGAAAGCAACAGGAAACTACCACACCTATAATTCTCTAGTAAAGCTGCAAAGCATAGCATGAAAATACTATGATTGCAGTGAAAGACCTGCCCTTGGGCAGAATTACTATGGATTGATGGATGATGTTAACTACATATGTAGCATGAAGACATGGCACCATATTGATTTTAATCAATATTCTAAGCAAAAACAGTTGTGTTCCAGTGCAGCTAACATAGCGTATGTACATACTCTTACATTGGCTGCACTGGAACACATATACTTCAGAATTTCAGAACTTACTATTTATTTTTGGGCATTGTATTCTTTCACAGGATAGAGTGCTTAAATTGTGTTAGGTTAGCTTTTAGGTTGATCTTTCACAGGTTAGAGTACTTAAATTGCATTAAGTTAGCTTTTAGGTTCATTAAATATTGTGTATATGTTGGCTGCATCATGTGATTCCATAGTGTAAACCACTTTGCGTTTGTTGGTGCATGCGCATAGTGTATGATTTTAACTTAGAACATTTTTTCGTGTCACATGTTGTAAAGAATCCCTGAATTTTTTTAACATTTTTAATAATAATATATTAATTTATAGTTGAGTTGGATAAAATGTTTTTACATCTCACCTCATAAAGTTCCATATTTTCAACGATATAACAAAGGTCATTTGCCTTCATCTTCAGTCAAACTCCAACTATTGAAATTTTGCTGTTACCACCATCTTCCAAACTGCTGTCTGAAGATGGTGGTAATGGCAAAATTTCAACAGTTGGAGTTTGATTGAAGATAAAGGCAAATGGCTTTTGAATCGGTATCATGAAAAAAGGAACTTTTTGAGGTGAGATGTAAAAGTATTATATCCAATTCAATTATAAATTGAAAATTACCTCATAGTTTTACTTCCGACTGAAATTTTGATTAAAAATAATACATTATTTAATGCAGGTGCATTTGACTGTAGTCATTAGTTGCACAATGACAAATTCTTACAATGTAGGTTGAGTAAAATAAAATTGAAATGATATACAAAATATATACAAAGTAATACAATCCATCCATCCATAGTAAGCAGGCAGGTCCTTCACTGCAATCGTAGCATTTTCATGCTATGCTTGCAGCTTTACTAGGGAATTATAGATGTGGTAGCTTCCCTTTGCTTTCCACACAGGTGAAAGATGATGATGATGATGATGATAATGATAAGGATGATGATGATGGCCATATGATTTCGGGGACCGTTTGGGCCTTAAAGTTTTCCTGACATTTGTCTTACAGGTGAGGAAAAACCCTGATAAAAACCTCACCCAGAAAAACTGCCCCAACCGGGGATGGAACCCGGGCCTGCTACATGACAAGGCAGCATGCTACCTCGAGACCACAGCGGTGGACATAACAATAATTGAACAAAATACAAAATATATCAATATTCTTAATGGTCATTGTTATCACAATTGAGGTTATATAATAAAATGTTATAAATAATAATATAGTACCTTTTATTCTATCCGTCTTCCTCAATTAGAATTGATTTTTAAATTATTAATCATCAAGGCCTTTCAAAAACATGTTTCATCTTCAGCATGCTAATTGGTACTGATGTCAGCAAATAATTTATACAGATCTGAACCCATTGTATAAATTATTTGCCGACATCAGTACCAATTAGCATACCGAAGATGAAACGTGTTTTTGAAAGGCCTTCATGATTAATAATTTAATAAGGTTTTTTGATTAAAAATAAATTCTGATTGAGGAAGACGGATGGAACAAAAGGTACTATATTATTACATAAGAACATTTAAAACAAAATATATACAAAGATAAACTACGAAGGAAGTGGTATCAGCTCTGTTGAATTTTTTTTCTCTGTCCTCCCAGTATCTATCCACAAAGCTAACGGATGATAATGCTGTACAAATCTTAATGTGGGTTGAGTCCATGTTGTCTCAAGATTCGTAGAGCATGCATTGGGGGCTGAGTAAAGATGGCTAGTCAGGCAGTCATGATCTGTTCCTATGCAGAACTTTGCTGCAGCTTCTCTTCAGGTCCATTTGGGGAGAGGGAATTTGAGCACATATTTCCAGGTTTTGTCATTATTTTGTTTCTCCAGGCTGTTATGGAATCATTGCCAGACTCTACTTTTTATATTTGTAGCTGCCTTGTTGAAAGGCAGTGTACTGGGTTGCCAAAAGAGGATATTTGTTTCTTTCTTTGCCAACCAGTCAGATGTCTCATTCCCGATGATACCACATGAAATAATATCTATTGTAAGTGTACAGTTTTATTTAGTGTGAACAGCTTGTTGATATCTTTTTTTGCATTGATGAATATTAACATTGGCTGGTTACAATATGTAGTTTTCATTAATAAATTACAATAGGAAGAAACATTTTGAGGTTCTTCTTAATAAATAAGACGAGTCTGTTACATCTTACCTCATAAAACGTTGTGTTCTTTTGGACATGTTCAGTATGCCTGCATATCATTATCAGCTTGTTCACACTATTGAAATTTTGTTGACCCTGAATGTCGACTCCCGCTTCATCTTTTGGTAGACTGAAGAACTTGCAAATCAATTCCTTTTCCCCAGGAATTTAAAATTCATGATTCTATCTCTGTTCTTCTGGATGTAGATCTTCTCCCAAATGGTGAGTTATTTAGTATTTTATAACTGTTTTATTAATTTTGTGTTTACATCAATTTTAAGCTTTTCTGACAAGCATGAGCAGCTACTGCAGATTTTTCAACATCTTTTTTTATTATTTTTTAAATTTGACTATTAGAACTAAGGAATACATTCAAAATTTAATAAATGAGAAGTAGAAAAATCTGCAATAGCTGCTCGTGTTTTGTCAGAAAAACATAAAATCAATGTGAATACAAAATTATTAAAACAGTTAGAAAATACAAAAGAAAGAACCAGTGGCAGAGCGTGGAATTTCGAGAAGTGTTAGCCATCGTTTTATTTGCAGTAATATGGATATAATATTGTATTTATTATATTATTTCTAATAAGTAAATGAAACTTCTAAAAAGAATGACATGCAATGTTAGGAGTATCAAATATAATAAACTACTATATATATAGGGCTTAGGAAATAGAAGGGGAGAATTGGACATATTAATAGTTAATAAATTAATGCATGATTTTAAAACGCAGATATTTGTCTTCAATTCCAGTTGGTTTCTAGAGATTATAAGTGAGCTTTGTCTTTTATTAAAGACTAGCTAATACCCGGCGTGCGCTGCTACTCATAAATAAATGCTAATATGTTTTTACCACCAGCCGTGCACTGTTCAGGGAATCTGCTTATCCCGATATTCTTGGCATCAATGAAGAAAAAATGGTTATTATGAGTTATCCATAGAAGATAAACATATGCTGTCGCAGACATTTTTGTAGAGTTTTTTGAGATGTTCAATTCTGTGTACATTAATTTGGTGTATTTGTTATGGTTTACGCAGCGTAAGCCATTTAAGCGTCAAAATAGGGACTTTATTTCATGTTTTTCACTACAAAGAGTGATTTTTAGGGGTGAAGAGGTTGAGTATTACAACTCCCTTATAGCCTATGTTTATCCCTGGAATCTCCTGAACATTTTTCAAAAAGCCCCATCTCAATTGGATGAACAGTATGGCAGAGCATGCTTGTCCAGGAATCGACATCCCTATCTTCTTGGCATCAACGAAAAACAAAAATGGTTATTGTGAGTTATCCGTAAAAGATAAACGTATGCTGTTGTGGACTTTTTTGTAGAGTTTTTTGAGATATTCAATTCTGTGTACATTAATTTTGTGTATTTGTTATGGTTTAGGCAGCGTAAGCCATTTAAGCGTCAAAATAGGGACTTTATTTCACACTTTTCACTACAAAGGGTGATTTTTAGGGGCGATGGGGTTGAATATCACAACTCTCTTATAGCCTATGTTCATCCCGGGAATCTTCTGAACATTTTGCAAAAAATCCCATCAAAATCGCATAGAATACGAACAAAGAAACAAACAAACCAACAAACATACAAACAAACAAACATTGATTTTTATATATAAGATATTAAGGGTGAGATGTGTCGTTTTATTTTATTGAATACTCCGTATAGTACATATTAAGTCATTTTGAACATCATGTGATGCCAACGAATACAGTAGACATTTTCAAATTGTTTCTTAATTTCTTATCCATAGTGCAACAATTCAATATAATTAGGCCCTACCTCTTTTGTTAGATTCAGAGTTTTCTACATGGCCCCTAAATGGCAGCTCTCATTCTGCTAAGAAACACACAGCATCTATTAAGCAGTTATCAATGTACTTGTTTGCTTCAAAATTTTCGTTATGTTTATCCATATTAATTTTGATAGCCCAGCTTCGGGACTCTTCAATTCTAGTGGCCAAACTTATGTAGCACTATTTCACAGTTATCATGGACTTCAGATAGTTCATGTTGTTTACATCAGAAATCCCCTTTGTTGTCCAACATTTCTCCGTCGAAAATAGAAGGCAGAGCTAACAGTAAAGGGAACATGACTTCCTGCAGCCACATGTCATGTTCATACCAACCTTCACATCCATCATTAAATGACACACTTTTTTTTTGTTTCTTATAATGTTATTTAAATTAGAAGTTGGTTTATAGCTTTTTTTTCTTGTCAACAAAGCTTCGGCAGGAAAAGGGATGACTTAACAAGTCTTCAATAACTCAAGCACATTCCTCTCCCATGATAATATTTATTTAGTGGTTTAATCACTGTATTTGATATGTTCAGAAGCACTACATGTACACAGGACTTATTCGGAGCAACCGAAACCTCACTGTTAGCCGTTTCTAGAGTGCTAACAGGACAGCTACAGAGTAGCATTGGATAGCCTGGTACTTGACTTAAAATGCAGCACCATGTACTACCGATCAGCTTGAATGCACCTGTGCAAAAAATTATCAAGATCTCATTCCATGTTAGCCTGGGGAGGATGGCTAACAGTGTGGGGATTTAAACACATTGAAGCACATTGTATAGTATTGGAATGCTACTGTATATATACAATGTATACAATATACAATATTATGTTACTATTGTTTACAACATTTAGACTACTATCAATGCATTGTCGTATCTTGTTCTGGTATTATGTTTTGTTTTAATTAAATATCAACCAGTCTAATTCTAACTTTTCAAAATGTTAGCCGGGCTAACAGTGCTAACATGGATCCTCCACCACTGAAAAGAACTCACCATTTGGAAGACGATCTACATCCACAAGAACAGAGATAGAATCATGTACTTAGAAATTCCCAGAAAGAAACTATTTGATTTGCAAGTTCTTCAGTCTACCAAAAGATGTAGTGGGAATTGACATTCAGGTCCAACAATGTAAAATTCAACAGTATGGACAAGTTGTTGTTGATACGCAGGTGTATTGAAACATGTCCAAAAGAACACATCATTTATGAGATAAGATGTCACCTTATTTATTAAATAGTTTCCAATTGTGGATTTTCCACATTCCAATTGAGTCACTGAGGAAGACAGTGTTTGAGAATGAGAAAGATCTGCACAACAGTTGTTTCATGGCAATACATATGGCTTTACTTCTCTGTCAAATATTGTGTGATTAGTCCCTAGAGTAGAATATTTTGAGAAGAATTTAAATTAAAATGTTTTATACCTCACCTCATATCCAGTCTTCTATTTATACCACTTTCAAAGCTTAGGCAGCTTCATCTTCAGTAATTTCTTGTCGACTCATGTTATGTCAATCAGGAGAGCTGCATCTTCCTCCCTCTGTTGTTGTACTAATTATACCACTTTCAAAGCTTAAGCAGCTTCATCTTCAGTAATTTTTTTGTCACTGTTATGTCGATCAGGAGAACTGCATCTTCCTCCCTCTGTGGTTCATCAGTCCACCAACTTTGTATCTGTTCCTTCAATTCTACTTAAATCTTCTTTGTAAATGTCCATGTTTTAACTCCATAAATTAATATAGATTTAAAATATGTTTTAGATTTTATTTTACAATTTAATGTTATATCCTGAATCCAGAATTGGACTTTTAATTAAATGGTACCATTTGGCATTACTTCATATCCTTCTGCTTATTTCTTTTTTAATTTTGCCTTCTTTATTAATATAACATTCTAAATAAACAAACTCTTTGACTCTTTAAGATAGTGTCCTTTGATTTTTATTTTTGTTTCTGTTGATTTTTTCTCTTTTTATTTCAATTACTACTTATATTATTTTTGGTCTGGACATCTTACCTCAATATTAATGTTGACAAGAACAAATCAACATTAATATTGAGGTAAGATGTCCAGACCAAAAATAATATAATTAAAATAACCTCAAAATATAACTTCCTAAAATTAAATATTAAAATATCAATTACTACTGTCTTTTCTTCATTGATTTATAATCCATGTTCTTTTAAGGCATCATCCCATTAAGATAATCTTTTTTTCTATTAATTTTTTTCTTGTATCCTAAATTACAATATATTCAGTTTGATTGCACAGAGGGAAGGTGGATGTACCTGTGACGTTGCAGTGTTCTCTGAACACCAATATGATGGACAGGTGAAATCTGTTCACCCTGCTTCAGAAGCAGATAGACCAGGATTAAGGATTATTATAATAAATAAAATTATGTCTGTTGTCTTGCAAGTAACATCGGTTTTTAATGTACAGTTTTGTGTCTTGTGGAATTTTGAAGGTGTGATACTGGGAGTTTCTTCCAAAAAACAGACATACAATCAATGCAAATCTTTATTCTCAACAACTGGAACAAGTTAATGAAATGTTGAGGGTTGTGAGTTCAAACCTGATATAAATCCATACATCATGAACAACCATGATAAAAATTCAGGAATCGGATGGAATCGTACTACTACATACCCAGCATGTAGCTCCGATCTTGTGCCTACAGATGACCATTTCTTCCTATTCATGACCATTTTGCCCACTTCTTGCATGAAATTTTGAAAATATTGAAGCTGTAAAAGTGGGTCTCAACAATTTTTCACATCCAAAACCATCGTAGGGTAGTAAACCTCGCTGAAAGATGGCTCAAGACTATAGAATCTGATTAATCTACTTTGAAATAGTACCTTAGTTTAATTTCTTGTCAGAAAAAAATTCCAAATAAAATTTTGTTTAAAAAAACTACATAATTATGAGACAGTATCTATATTTGTGGTATGCAATAATGATACTTCCTTAATTAAGATTTTAATGTACAGAAATCTCTGATGAAGTGATGTTTGTTTTACTTCATAAGCACAGAAATTAAAATTACAATAATGTATTTCCTAAATGCACATAGTTTCTGTATTTTTAAAAACTGCTTTCCACTTCATACGAAGCAACAAAAGCAAAATAAAAAATAAAATATCTGAGTTGCTTGAGATTCCTTGATCAAGTAATGTATCCCTCATCTCGAGAATACTTTTAAGTTTGTTTATCACTCATTCTTTAATAGGTCCTGCTTGTTCTTGCCACAGTGTTTCTGACATCCATTCTATTTTGTCGAGAGCATCTGACATTTTTAGTGTAAATGATTGTAAATATGTTATTGTAGTTCCAGTTGTGTCGGCCATGGTGGTCTAATGGTTATGTTCGATGCCCCTAGTGTAAGGGTCACAGGTTCAAATCTAGCTTGGGGCCGATGGATTTTTTAGGATGAAAAAATCCAAGTAACAAGTCCTCTGGAAGGACTTTAAGCTATGGCTCCCAAATCAGAAGATTTTCAGATTCCTAAAGGTACATCAAGCCTTAAAAAGAGGCCTCTTAGCAAATTTTACAGACCATCTTACATCCATGTAATACCTTAGAAGCCTACTAGATGTCTCATTGAGTCAGTATGATGACCACAGTCACTTATGGCATCTATAAGGAAATAAGCATAACTAAATTAGTTTGATCAAGAAATTCATAACAAAGAATCTGCTAAGGCTAGACTCGAAAAGACCGTGAAGCCAAAGAAAGTTACAATAGTTTTGAAATGCTTTTGAATGTGTGAAAGAATTTCAAACAATGATGGTGAAATTATTTCCTTTATTGCATGTGTTGACTCATTTTACAAGATATTATGTTATCGATTGTGTCTTAATCATGAACATAGTATTCTAGAGTCTATGGCCATATTCCCACCGAGTTGCAATCAATCAATGAAGACCACATGTGCTAGACAAATTACTTACTTAATTAAATTGAGTTAGTACGAGTATATTCATGACTCATCTTATATTTGTAAATTTCTTGCAGATCATGGTTTTGACACTCTGTGTATCATTATTAATTCTTTCTAACTGTTGAATCGACAGTTGGTGGTCTTGTAAATTGATTTCTACTCCCTCTGTTGGCTGACCGATGAACTTCCAAATTAATTTTTTCTTTTTTACCGGGAATTTCAAAATTCATTATTTTCTCTTTATTCTTATGGATGTAAGTTTTCTCCCAAATTGTGAGTTTCTTAGATTTGTCTAACTGTTTTAGTAATTGGCCTTTGTTTTAATTCTGTGTTTTTCTGACCATGGATGTGCAACTATTGCAGATTTTTCTATTTCCCCATTTTTAACACTTCTAATGTGTTCTCTTGTATTCAGGTTCCTTTTTGTTTTTGCTGTGTATATTTTTTTTCACAATCTCTACAATCAATTTGATAAATCCCTGATTTGTTGCCTTCATCAATCTTTTCATTTTTGTTGGTTTTAATGAAACTATTCAAGCTATAATGATTTTTCAGTGCTAATTTAATGTTAAATTTGCTGAAAAATTTTTGAAACTTATTAAATGCCAGAGCATATTATCAGTTAATATAATATGCCTTAGGGAAGACCGAACGAGAGTGAAATGAGTACCCATCTCTTTCTTAAACCGACCAGACTAATTCTCTCTCCAGCAACCCTAGGTATCATACGATACCTTTGTTTATTTTTTTCTCGCTTCGGGAATAACTCCAACTCAGTGGTATTTTTTAATATCATATTCAATAGCCTACCTTCAGATTTTTTTTCAAATGCAGTCTTATCGGGTATCGGTAATGGGCAAAGGTATCATGTATGATACCTTGCATAAACTCCCCTTAAATGCCTTCCCGTAAAAATCAATTGTTTTCTTTAAAATTCATAATTTCAGCCCATATGAACCCATTAAACGTGAAAATAAAATTTTACTTGACAAAATATCAGTTCAGGGCCTCCATAAATGCCCCCGACAATTTTTTTAATCACGTCTAAAAAAAAAAAAGGCTTCCTAGAAACCCATTAAGGACAAAAATGAGTACATGCCCTTCGGGATGCAGGAGGTTAAAACGACTGGAGAATTAATTCCTCACAGACTTTAATGCCTAATTTATGGAATACAAACAAGTAGAAATGGAGATTTCACTTTGGAAGAATGGCTACAGATATACTGCCCAAATTAATATTAAAATTGTATTATAGATAACTACAATATTTATCTTATTGATCAAATCTTCATTTAATATTTAATATTAGAGTTAATTGTGGTTGTTATATTCTAATGGTCCCGCGTCATAGCCGAGTGGGGTTAAGACAAGATGCCTTGGCGCAGAGCTACGGGACTTGCGCTGGTTCCAGATTCCATGGGGAAGAAATTTTCACATGGAATTTTGGCCAGTATTTGACCGGTACCCACCCAGAATCGTGAAGAATTTGAGTAGCTACAATAAGTAGCGGCTCCAGGTTGAGAAAACCAGCTATAACGGCTGAGGGACCCGACATGCTGACCACATGTCACCCTTATACTGGCAGGATGATCGTCCACCTCTCTGAATAACACATGCAGATGTGAGGCCAGTAGCCGGATGGTAGGCCAAGGGTCTTCTAGACCTGTCGCCCATGGAGTTTAGTTTTATAATACGTATAACCGGACCGGCCTCATGGAGTTTCACCCGGCACGCAGTGCTGTCTCTTTCCTCCCGCAATTCACCCTGCCTGCCACCCGTCCTTGAACTGTTTCTTACCTTATAGAAAATGCTGGAAATGTTGTCCTCCCGCAGTTAAACAGGCATTATACCGAGTAAACACATTTTGTTGCTGTGTGTGCAGAAGATACTGAAATCCCAACTTGTGCTAATTTCGGTAATGATTTTTGTGGTGAACGTTCCAAATTTTCGCCAGTTTCGTCTAATTTTTCTTCGGTGAGAACCGTACGCCTTCGCGTGTGTTTCTTATTTTGTACTGAACCAGTGGTCTCAGATTTAGTCACAAGATCGTGGATTGTCGATCTGGAAGGAGGTAATTGTCCAGGGAAGTTCCGAATAAATTCCTCGCGAACGCGACGAGCTGATTCGTATTTATAACAACATTTACACACATAAAATGCGCTGCTCTAATGTCAGCTGACGTCTCATCTTGTCGAACGATAGTAAACTGACTAGTTCAAGGACGAGCGGCTGGCAGAGTGAAATGCGGACGAGGAGAGAGCGCTGCCTGACGGGTGAAACCCCGTGAGGCCGGTCCGGGTTTATATTGGAAGCCCGTTATATATATAAATAAGAAAGTTTTCTTGGGTTTTCCGCGTTTTGGATTCAAGTTCGGCCTCTGGCCACTGATTCCGACGTTTCGGCATGATCCCACATGCCATTATCAAGGAATGATAAGTTCGAGTCACATGCCTAAACGTCGGAATCAGTGGCCAGAGGCCGAACTTGAATTCAAGACGCGGAAAACCCAAGAAAAATTTCTTATTCATACTTATATCCGCGAAAATCTGCAATATAACATATATATATATATATATATATATATTCTAATGTAACAAGTTTGTGAGTGGAAGAGAAGGTGACGTGGTCTTAACTCTCCAGGCTAATTAAATAAATAAAATAATTAATTAAATTCCGCCCAATTACTAAACGAAGTCAAGGCTGATAATTTAGAAGAGTACTGGATGGATAATGAGCCGGAACAGGCCACTAGGGCTTTACTCTTGACTGGTTGATGATAATGAGGAGGAGGAGAGGAAGTAAAGAAGTAATTTATGTAATTAAAATCGTTTATGTAACATGGACATCATAGAATAAACATGATTTTTGTTTTCTAACCATCTAAATGCGAAATTACAAAACGTACTGATATAATCATACCCGGAGATTCATGCGCGAACGGAAGCTCTCCATACTTTCCTATCCTGAACAGATATTTTCCTCTTTCCCTGTACAATTCACCTTCCTCAAATCATGATTGTTATTCTCATACGTCATTTTCGTCTACCTACTAAGCGCTTTCCCTCTTGTTTTCATATAGTTTACATGCAATTCTTTCATTCCTCAAACATGTCACATGTCCTGAACATCCCAGTCTACGACACTTACTAGTCATTCAAAATATCTCTGCAGGCGGAAAAATTACGAAGCTCTGTTTGTTACTACACGTGACGTCATATAAGGCAGTGTACACTGTCAGCGTCCCACGTCCCATTCCCCTCTACACTCGCAGATAGCAGTGTCACGTGTTCTATTCCTGCATAAACACGACTCCAGTGCCCTTCGTCAACTACCGCGCTTACTCCCTAAACGGGTAATAACCGTTCTTATTACATATAGTTTCCCATAAAGGTAATGCAATTGACTATTTATTTTTTATTTACCTGTCAGTTCATTTATCTTTGGATTAAATTTTAACGCCTATTCGTTATAATTTATCCTCCCTTAAAGTTTATTTTGCAAATGGCCAAGTTGTCTTTCGACATTCCTGGTTTTCTCTCCTGACATGGCATACCTGTAGCTGAGGTTGGGGCGCCTGGAAGGCGGGGTTACGTTGCCCCGATGATATGACGGGTGATGATGATAGTGGTGCGCCAGGACAGTCCCTAATCGTAAGCTTAATCTAAGATGAATATGAATGATGATTGCGATGGCCATATTGGCCAACGGGGACCGTTTGGGCCTTAAAGTTTTCCTGACATTTGTCTTAAAGGTGAGAAAAACCCCGATAAAAATCTCACCCAGAAAAACTGTCCCGACCCGGGCCCGCTGCGTGACAAGGCAGCACGCTACCTCGACACCACAACTGTGGACTCCTCTCTTAAAGTAAGAGATCATGTTTCGCATCCACACAGTGTAACTGGAAGAATCGCCGTTTTGTATATTTTCTAATTTAACTTATTTGAGAGATGACAAGAGTACTTGTGATGCATAATAATTATTTATTTTGTGTATTTAGCCTGGTGGAGCTAAAGCCATTTTGGCCTTCTCTTCCACTTCCAGGACAAATATATTGTTACATTAAAATACAGCAATCAAGATTAACAGATGAAAATCTGACCATTGAAGCATAATATTAAGATTCAATAACATAATAATGTTAATTACAATTACAATTAAAACAATAATAATAATAATAATAATAATAATAATAATAATAATAATGAACATAAGCAATATAAATTAAATTGTTCGGTAGACAGTACCTGCCTAATGTATATAAAAATATACAAAAAATACTGAGATATCCATCCATAGTAAGTCTGTCCGAGGGCAGGTCTTTCACTGCAGTCATAGAATTTTCATGCTATGCTTTGTAGCTTTACTAGTGTATTATAGGTGTGGTAGCTTTCCGTTGCTTTACACACCGATGAAGGATGATGATAATGGCCGGATCATTTTCGGGGACCGTTGGGCCCTAAGCCTCCTGACATTTATCTTAAAGGTGAGGAAAAACCCCGGAAAAACCTCACCCAGGAGACTGTCCCGACCGGGAATCGAACCAGATCCCGCTGCGTGACAAGGCAGCACGCTACCTCGAGACCGTAGCGGTGGACATATTGAAATATAATAAACTAATTTATGGGTTATACAATATTTATAACTTGGTCTTCTTCTTCATCTTCTTCCTTTGGCTCTACAGTCCTCTAAGAACCTTGGCCTCCTTCATAAAAACTGCCCATTCTTCTCTATTACTAGCTTTATATCTCTATCTCTTCACCCTCAGCTGTCTTAAGTCTTTCTCAACCTTATCTAACCATCTTAGTTTCTGTCTTCCAACCTTTCTTCTTCCTTTCGGTTTCCCTTCTAAAATATGTCTTGCACCTCTTCCTTGCTCCATCCGCAGCACGTCCTATCCATTCCAGTATCTTTCTTATAATATCTCCTACCAGACCTAAATCCCTAAATAATTCTTTCAATTCCTGGTTCGTTCCAATTCTCCATATATTTTGTTCCTGTACTGCTCCATATATCTTCCTTAATATTTATAACACCTACATAAAATATTTGTCAGTCTTAATACACTTTTTATAAAATAAATAATTATTAATTGCTAAAAGAATACTATCAGTGAGATGTATAAGTTAGTTTGTTATTTATTTTATTTTTTAACGATGTTATAGTTTGATAGTCTGTGACATAGGGCGGAAAGGAATTCCAAGTTCTGGGAAGTGGAACTGCAAAAGATAGTGAGTACACAGTGTGATGAGGAGTGTTATAAAGGACAATGTGCTGATGGGACCGAGTGTCTAAATTATGTGTGTCGTAGAGTTTGTATCCAAAATGAATCTAGGTCCTATGTTTAATTTCTTTCTGATCTTCATTTATGTTTATGATAGTATTCTTTCTAGCATTTGAATTGCTTCACTTCAAAATTTGTCTCATTTACTGTTAACTGTCCATTCCCATTTAAATGACTGTGTACTATCATATATTTAGTTTTATTGATATTGACTTCCAGCACCAATACAAAACATACATCTACATCGACCTGCGGCCGATAGCGGGAAAAGTGACTGCAAGCACTGAGTCATCAACTCGCAGTGTTTACACTAGTGGCCGCAAGTCGAGTGAAACTCACTGTATATCTACAATGGCGTTACAGCCCAATGTTGGGCCTTAGTCTCACGTTTGTTAGGAGTTGCTAGACCAAGTTAATTTAGTTACACTTATTTCTCTAAAGAATTCATGAATGGTATGCGGTCATTATACCTACGCAATGAGTGGATTGCACAACCCAAGTCTAAATCACGACCCCTGTTTTCCAATTTGTTTATTGTTTTTATAACACCTATAAAAAGGAAAATGTTCCCATAGTATAGATGATATGATTATAAAATTCACAGAAATTGTTATGATACCATAGACATGATTCACACATTTGTTTTTTGCAATTATAGTCTCTCTGGTTTAACTTTACGAGAAATTTGTAGAATGAGACAACTGTACTCACCTCTCTCTCACTCGCAACAGTGTTGTCGGATTTCATCACCAGATTTTAATAGGGCAAAGGGGGAAGAGGAAAACTGAGAACAGGGTGGGTTCTTTCTTTTGTATCTGAACTAAAGTGGTCAATGATCTACCCTTGTATTTCCATCTCTATCTCTGCCAAGTTAAGCCAGTTATACAATAACAGCCGTAGATTTTCAGCTTTTATGGTTGTTATGGAAACGTTAAAAAATTAGAAAACTTGGGTCGTGGTTTATATGTCGGTTGTGCAATCCACTCAACGAGACATCTAGTAGGTAACTAAGGCAAATACTAGGTTGAAGGAGATTGGAAAATGTTTATTAGAGGCCTCTTTATTCAGGTGTAAGATTCTTTTACGAGTATGAAAATCTTCAGTCTCGGGACCCACGGCTCAAAGTCCCTCTCGGAGGACTTGCTCATTGGATTTTTCCATTCTAAAAATTACATCGACCCCGTTCGGATTTGAACCCGAGACCCTTGGGACCAGAGTCAAAATACAAAATATGCAGTTATCAAAAATTTCCACTGATGTCATAACATTTGCTAATATAATTGATAACGTTGTTTTCTGCAAATTTATCAGCAGGAAAATGCAGAAATGTAGATAATTTCTATTGACGGAGTTAGAAGAGGGAATTACAAATTGGAATGAACAGCAAGTAGCTTGGGCATTGTAATTAGCCAAGCACCGCAGAGACTCGCAATAACTAGATACAGAGGTCATGAAAGTCCTTGGGAATCCAGCAACTCATTTCCAAGAACTTATACTGTATATCTTGTTTTTTTTTTTCCTCGATATAAGACTTTGGGACTAATTTATTATTAATTGTATCGTTAAGAGCTTGTATCGCTACATTAATAATATAAGATTGAAGAACTGAAAATATTTTTCCATGTGTAGTGTCGAAGCTAAGGCTAATAATGTGTGTTTAAGATAAAATTTCACGTTTTTATATCTACTTGGCTGTTCTCTCCATTAAGAGAATGAAGTGCAATTGAAGACAGTCTATGGTAATTATCTAATTCTCAATATAATAACGAGCTCTGCTTAATATTTTGAATAATGAATTGCGGGTTTCATAACTATTTACCTTTTCCTTTTACTTTTTTCCCGTTCTTTTTGCTTTCTCTTATTTTGTATTTTTTTTGTGGCTCTCCTTCGAAAAAAAAAATACCATGATGATCTTATAGAAGATTTCCGGGCTGTTGTCCGTGGTCTTGAGGCTTGTAGTTCCTCGATGTTTCGGCATCCCAGGGGGGTTGTCTTGAGATTGGCAATTTTCTCGACTGCCTGCCCTATTTATTAGGCCTAATAATATTTTTAAAAATATCTGTATTATTAATTTTTAATTATAATATATCGACGGTAGGCAATGAAAATCTCGTAACTCCATCAGTCATTGAAAATCACATAACTCCAGTAGCCAGCACAGAAATATGTGATGCATAACCTGTTGAGAACACGGACTTCAAATTTATTAACAATTTGACTTGTATTCTATAGTAAAATATGTGGGAACTATTGCTGTGTCAATTTTCATAATTATTTAAAACAGTTATTTGTTTCTCCTGTAAAATTTACCAAAATGGAGTAACGCGGTTTTCATTGCCCACCGTCAATATAGTGCCTGTCTTAACATATGCAAGTGAGAATTGGACTCTTAACCGTTCAGACAGAAGAAAAATAGAAACTGCAGAAATGACAGGTGTGACAATTTTTGGACAGAAAATGAAATGAAGATGTTAGAAAAGACTTAAATATTTTTAATTTGACAAATAGAATTGGCAATATGAGAAACAACTGGAATGAACATGTTAAAAGAATGCCTACAGATAGAATCCCTCAGCTGTTATTAAAGTACAAACAAATAGGACATACAAATGTTGGGACGCTGATTTACTAGATGGGTAGATTCATTAAATCCCACTTGATGTGAAAACAGGTCAATAGGCCAAAATTAATGAAGTAGACGAATATATATATCATAGAGAATGTTTTTTTCATCTATTAAGAACTAGTTAGAGTCTAAATTTTAAAAGGCAGAGGCAAGTAAGTTTCTTTGTTTTCTGCCATGAAAGATAGTTTTGTTGAGAATAAAATATTTTTTCTCTTTGTCATAATACAATCGTGAATCTGGTGTTGATTACTAAAATAATCATAAAGGAGGCAAGAAGAAGTGTATTTCCTCTATCTTAAAAAAACTGTATATACTGTTATATGCTGAGCTGAATAACCTGCTCTAGCGGAGGGAGCGAACGAAAAATAAACACAAATGGGGAGCTAGTACAACTGCAGGGAAGAAATCGTTTACATTAATCCAGAAACGCTGACCTTCAAGCTGCCAACTCTAGTCTTGCTGTTTTGTTTTTAATGTTCATTATATGTAGTGTCTCTCTACTACTTCTTCTTCTTCACGGTTTAGGCTTATTTACTAGCCTGTTCCGGCTCCAAATTGCTGCTCTTTCCATCTTAGTGTGTCTCTACGAGACGGCAAAACATCGGTCGGTGCACAAGTACTAAATAAGTTTTAAATGATTCCTCTGGTTGAACTGAGTGCACCGAATCCGTAGGTGTATGAATAATAAAATGTCCAATGGCAGCTTTAAATGAAAAACACGACGTATGATTTTAAAACGCTTACTTTAATAACTTGAATAATGTGCGCTTCATGTCTTGAAGAACTTTGTGCGTTGTTGTCTTTGTGTATATGATGCAGGGACAGACCCAGCGACTGCCCTGGACAATTCCCGGCGGAATAGTCTTGAATATGTGTTGTGATGCACGAGCAGAATGTAGCGACTGTCTTGGACTACCGCCAGCGGAAGAGTAGTGAAACCGCTACAGAAGCGTGAACGGTCACGTGGTTACAGCGTTGTAACGTATAACCTTGATTACGGAGCGCCATAGCGTTGCCATGTTTACAGCAAAGAGCGCAAGTGAATAACACTCTTAGACTGAAGGCAAGGAGGCTAATAATAAAACAAATGAAATTATACATTCCATCCATAGTAATTCTGCCCGAGGGCAGGTCTTTCACTGCAATCATAGCATTTTCATGCTATGCTTTGCAGCTTTACTAGGGAATTGTAGGTGTGGTAGCTTCCCGTTGCTTTCCACACCGGTGAAGGATGATGATGAGATGATAATGACAAGGATGATGATGATGATTTTGGCCATATGATTTCGGGGACCGTTTAGGCCTTAAAGTTTTCCTGACATTTGTCTTACAGGTGAGGAAAAACCCCGAGAAAAACCTCACCCAGAAAAACTGCCCCGACCGGGGATCGAACCCGGGCCCGCTGCGTGACAAGGCAGCACGCTACCTCGAGACCACAGCAGTGGACAATTATACATTATGTTTTGAAAATTTAAAAAGTTCTGTCTGAACTAGCTCACCTGAGTCCTAATGTCACTGTAACAACATTACCTCTACAGCGAATGTTCAGCTTAGCATTTAACAGTACAAAGTAACATGCAGAACCTTTTCATAATAAGTAGAGAGATCAGAACGTGCTGAAGGCTGTCTGCGTCGACAAACTGTGGGGTCGCCAGGAGATGAGCACCTGGATGTACTAAAAGTCTCACACTGTTGGGCTTGTAGCCCTAGCCGGTCTCACAACGGCTGCAGGACACGTCCCTGGAGACAGAACAGGGGAATGGTCGGTGGATCTGCGACAGCAGTCCTCCCGGCTAGGCTCATGGAGCCCGTGGACCAACTGTGGGGTAGTCAGGAATGAGCGACCTGGCGACTACGAAGCTCAGCAATTCCCAGAAGTTGCAACTCCAACACCCTCTCCCTAGGGGTGTTGGTTTTAAGACCGTGAACTTGAACGTGGACGTGAACATAGGATAGGGAGGACAAGCACTCTAGGACTTGGGAGTATGGTTATGATGACCTAGGTATCCCAAGGGGTGGGGGAAGGGCCTAGATGTCTGCTCTTAAAGTGATCCTCATCAAAACAAAACCATGAGCCTGCTCGCTTTTCATTGGTTATGGACACCGACGTACTATTTAGAAGCAATAAGTAGGCGAAAGTCCACCTTTGTGGTCTCGAGGTAGCGTACTGCTTTGTCACGCAGCTGGCCCGGGTTCGATCCCCGTTCGGGACAGTTTTTCTGGGTGAGGTTTTTATCGGGGTTTTTCCTCACCTGTAAGACACATGTCAGGAAAACTTAGGTCCCCGAAATCATATGGCCATCATCATCACCCTTATCATTATCATCATCATCCTTCACCGGTGTGGAAAGCAACGGGAAGCTACCACACCTACAATTCCCTAGTAAAGCTGTAAAGCATAGCATGAAAATGCTATGATTTCAGTGAAGGACCTGCCCTCGGGCAGAATTACTATGGATGGAAGTATGCGAAAAATTAGTTCCCTTCACTAAATTAAAAATATGTCCTCTGAATATACTTGTTACTCTTCGTGAATGAAAATAATATTTAAAACATAAAAAATATTCTAAAATATACCTAATCAATAATTACAACTTAAAATAGTTTATTATTACATATGGATGATGAATTTGAGTAGTGCTTCAGTCGATTCTGATGCAATAAATGGCTGAAGGTGTCGAGTCTTCCGTTGATGTGTCGCCATCTAAATTTTTAAAACACAAGTCTGGCAAACCATTGACTAGTGGTCAAATAACGACTATTTTTAATGTATTTCAAAAGTTCAGTGAAAAATCTCACCAGCTTCCTTGTAATCTGCCCCATTCAACTATTATGTGTCTTATATACTTCACACGTGCTCCCTATCAATATGACAGTAATTGTGGAGGGAATGGCTGAAGGATACAATAGTCGTTTGTTTATGTTAGGATCACTCTAAGAGCAGATAAGGTATAGACCGAGGTTTGACAAAATGGAGGGTTGCCTTCCCGAATGGTCGCGAAAACACTCGAAAGAATAATAATAATAATCAATCCATAGTAATTCTGCCCGAGGGCAGGTCTTTCACTGCAATCATAGCACTTCCATGCTATGTTTTGCAGCTTTATTAGGGAATTATAGGTGTGGTAGCTTCCTGTTGCTTTCCATACATAATAATAATAATGTTTTATTTATTCTGGCAGAGTTAAGGCCATAAGGCCTTCTCTTCCACTCAACCAGCACAAATACAAATAAATGTTGCAATATAAATTTCATATGCAAACAACATTTTATACGATAATGATAATAATAATAGTATAAATATGATAAATTATACGAGAAACCCAATTAATACATGTACCTTACACTTGGTAATGATGAAGTCGAGGCTAGAGCAGATAGAAGAATCTTAATTTTTAAGGCAGAGGCCACTTTTCTTTTCCAGCAGTACACTGTATAGCTTATACAGTGTTTATTATAGAACTGAGATGTGTGTAAACCTTGTATAAAGGTTATGGTACATGCCACATAGATTTTTTTAAAAGTGTGTTTTGTTTAGCTCAACTGGATATTTGTAAAGCGGCATTTTTTTAACAGTGAATCGTATAATGAGTAAACTAATAAAGTTTTAATTGCTAGAGCGTTACCTGCAAACTAAACCATATATGAACTTTTGCGTGCGATAGCTCTCCTTGTGTGAAATATGTTTGTAGCATAATACAATTATCCTGGTTAGCCATCTGTAACAATCCTAATGAGTAATCATACTACCAATGCTCAAAGGTATCAACGTAATTTCTCGGATCCTATATTACAATTTTTATTTGGTTCATATAATCAATATCTTTAATGGAATATCATGATATTTATACTAACTTACTACTGGCACTATCATACCCGTAGGTTCATGGCCGCGCGAAAGTAAGTTCTCCCTACCCTGAGCTAATGTTTTACTATCATTCCCTGTATAATCTATTACCCTCAAATCATGATTAATGTTATTCTCCCATCTCATTCTTGGTCTACCAACTGGATGTTTTCCATCTGGTTTTCCCACAAGAAACGTCCATGCCCCTATATAATTCCCCATTCGTGCCACATGTCCTGCTCCTCGCAGTCTATGAGACCTAACTGCTCTTATTATATCTGGTTTACTATCAAGATCATGTAGCTCACTGTTATCAGTTTTCTCCATTCGCATGTCCATCTCTTTTTGGTCCAAAAATGTTCATAACTTTATTCTTAAATACTTGTAATATTTTCTCCTACCTTAAAATACGATTCTATGTTTCGCATCCATATAATATAACTGGGGGAATAAGAGTTTTATATATTTTCACTTTAACATTTTTATTGAGAAGTTGGGACAAGAGTCCCCGTAATGCATAATTGCACGTATTTCCAGAACTGGGCCTATGTTTAATTTATTTGTGCATGTAATTTCTATTAGTTAATTATTGTTCCTAGGTATTTGAATTCAGCCACTTCTTAAATTCCCTCATTTTTAATTCTCTTTTTCCATTTCATATTTCTGTGTATGAACATATATTTAGTTTTAGTGATGTTTACGTCCAGATTAGGCCCTATACTAACATTTATAATTATGAGATGACGCATATGGTTACCTATGATCAGTATGTGGGAATCTTCAGCTGTTATGGGTAATTTTCTAAACTTAGTACTGCTTATTGTATGTACTCAAATTACTCGCGATTCCAAACGGACACCGGTTACATAATGACCGAAATTTCGTGACATAATTTCTTTCCCGTGGAAACTCAAATCAGCGCATATCCTGTATCTCTGCGCCAAAGAATTATACCCTACTAAATTCTAGGCCTCAAGAATAATTCCCTTTAAGGGAAAAAATCTGTGATCTGAACGGAAATCGAATTGAGACCTCATAAATAATAGCCAGAAGCTCTGTCCACGAGACCACGAGGCTTATCACAACTGTAAGGATTAAAACTCAACGGCGTTACAGGCCATTAAGGCCTTTGGCCTACCAGCCGGCTGTTGGCCACACAATCACTTGTGTTAATCACAGAGGTAGAGGATCATCCAGCCACTGTAGGAGCGAAGACATGTGGTCAGCTTGTCGGGTCTTCCCGTGATTATAGTTGGTTTTCTCAACCTGGAGCCGCTACTTATTGTAGCTACCCAAATTCCTCACGATGCTGGGTAGGCATCGGTCCCATACTGGTCGAAATTCCATGAGAAAATGTCTTCTCCCATGAAGACTCGAGCCAGCGCAAGTCTCGTAGCTCTTCACCAAGGCATCTTGCCCTAACCATTCGGCTACTGCTTGGGACACACTAAGGAGTGTTGATTATAAATGTATACCGATATTTTTTTATTCAATGCCCCAGGTTATCACTTCGACATTTATGCTCTCCTCTCCTGGCACTGGCGTAATTGTTACACACTTCTGTACGGCTGCCCCGATGATATGATGGATGACGATGATGATAGTGATGCGCCAGGAGAGTCCTTAATCCTAAACTTAATATAAGGCGAATATGGATGAGGACGATTATAATGACCATTTAATGTTCGGGGACCGTTTGGGCCTTAAAGTTTCCTGGCATTTGTCTTACAAGTGAGGAAAAACCCCGAATATAAAATTGTTTCGATTATTTAACTCATGCCCCAAATGGGAGTCAATGACCAATCATGTTTCAATGAATTTTGTTTTACAACCAATCACAGTCGTGTTTCACCTCGATAATTATCGATTTCTGTTTATCATATTAAAGAAAGCTCCTCCTTTTTTTATATTCTTAACATTATTTTGCAGTAACTGATTTTCCAACAAATACACTGCTCAAAAAAAATTAGGGGATATTGTGGAATAACCTATTAAGACTATGTTTTTAGGAACAGTATTAGATGCAATCTCTTTCTATTACTCCAAAAGAATGTCAACAAGAGTTTGAAGTCATTACGTAACCTCTGTACCACACCAGATGTCAAAGAGATCCTGATTACGAATATGGCAAACAAACAAAGCAACATTAACATGGGTGAAAATGTTTCTTTAGTATGGTGTATGGTCTCCTCGAACGGCCAGCACTGCCTCACACCTGTATGGCATTGATGCAATGAGGTCTTGGGGGATACGTGGCCACTCTTCCATAAGAGCAATGTGCAGCTCTGGAACAGTTGTGGGAAGTGCTGGTCTGCCTGCAATGCACCTGCCTAATGCATCCCACACATGCTCAATCGGATTTAAGTCCGGGGAGGAAGCTGGCCATTGCATACGCTCGATACCCTCCACTTCCAGCATGTCGTCCACCAAGCCAGCTCTGTGGGGTCGTGCATTATCGTCCATAAAAAGAAAAGAATCACCTATGGCATCAGCATAAGGCACGACAAAAGGTCGGAGAATCTCATCTCTATACTTTACCGCAGTCAAAGTACCACCTTGGATAACGTAGAGGTCCGTACGTCCACCACTACTGGCTCCTGCCTACACCATCAATCCACCGCCACCATATGGGGATCTTTCACATACAAAAGCTGGATTGTTTCGTGCCCCTTTTTCTCTCCAGATGAATACACGCCGACTATCACATTCCATGTTGAATTGCGACTCATCAGAAAAAAGAACTGATCTCCATTCAGCATGTGCCTCCACCCACGATGTTCCTCCGCCCAGTTTCTGCGATCTCTACGGTGTTGTGGAGTTAACCTGGTACACACCATGGGCCTACGGGCATAGAGACCACTTCCATGCAGTCGATTAGGACAGTTTGAGTTGACACCCTGCGTCCTGTTGCTGTTTGAAGTGTATTTTCGCAGTTGATTTTGCATTCTGCTGTCCTATTCCGACGGGCTGTTAACAAGAGGTAACGGTCATCCTTGCTGTTGTTGCCCTTGGTCGACCTTGTGCCGGCTCTTCTGTGAACAGTATGTTCTTTGAAAATGATTCAAAGACTGGAAATCACGCTTTGAGACACCCCAATGGCTTGTGTCCACCTCTTGTTGTGTTCTGTCCAGCTTCCATCCTTCCTATGGGCCCTCCAAGTCATTGGTTCAGGTAAATCACGTCGAGGCATCACTGTCCCTAAGGCAATTCATTCACTAACTGAAAACTGGACTGGATTTAAAAACAGCAACAAAACATTCACCCCCACACCACCCTTTCACATCAACAGTACAGACACTGCCCTCTGGTGTGCTACCGAGGTTACGTAACAACTTCAAACTCTTATTTACATTATCTTGGAGTAATAGAAAGTGATTGCATCTAATACTATTCCAAAAACCATAGTCTTAATAGGTTATTTTACAATATCCCCTAATTTTTTTGAGCAGTGTACGTTGAATATAGCAAATAATGAACAGAGTACTTCGACCTACGCATTTGATAATTGTGTTTTTAAATAATGATTTTACTGAGTTGTTTCTTAAAAAATAATTAATAACCTGTAATGTTGGTTATAATATACAGTTTAATGTGTTTCATTTTTTCTCCTCTAGGGTGCATTCTTACAATATTGCGATTCTATTTGGCAATAAATAATATGATCTAGTTACAGTGCATGAACAAATGAAACATACAAACGTTTCTCATTTGTTTTCGAACATCGCCGTTTATATTAATTATATAAACATTTTAAAATAACTATTTATTTACCATCCCGTTTCCAGTATCTATCCTCAAACCATAACTTAAACACAAGATCATAACATAGTCTCTTGCTTAATATACCGCAACATAGGACATCACATCACTCCATGTCATATACCATCTTTACTTCTCGCAACTGGAATTCTCTACCACAAGAAATAGGGGCTGCCGGGACATTGGCATATGTTTAAAAGAGAACTAAATTTAATATTTGCTCTAACCTCGACTTCATTATTACCCAGTGTAAGGTATATATCCTATTAATTGGTGTTTCTCGTATAATTTAATCATAGTTATATTATTATTATTATTATTATTATTATCGTATCATAATTGTTATTACTACCTATAAAAATGTTTTTTGTACATGAAATTTACTTTGCTACATTGATTGTATATTTAACTGTTTATAATTTGTATAGTGTATATCTATATTTGTCAAATATTTATTGGTATTTGTTGCTGGTTGAGTGGAAAGAGGGCCTTATGGGCCTTAACTCTGCCAGAATAAATAAAGTATTATTATTATTGTTATTATTATTATTATTATTATTATTATTATTATTATTATTATTTAATAGTGATTTGTGAGTAAACAGCTTACTTTTATTCGTTAAATAGTCCTAACAAATGCCACTCTTGATTTCTAAAACCTTTAGATAAATTGGAAATCACTCTTGGCATTACTTATGATAAATTATGATTGTTGTCGCTATAAGTAGAAAGCAACAACATTCAACTACTTTTTTAAAAAATACTGAGTTAAAATGTTGACCCATGTATAATAATTGACATGGAATTTACTTGACATTCTATTAATGTAGTCGTGTGGGATGGATCTGTTGTTTTTTTATAAATATCAGAATGTAAAAAATGCTTTTAGGATTTTGCAATACTTTGAAAATGGTTGTGACTATGCTTTGATTTGCTGTGGTGAACCCCGCGTGGGCTCGACCACATAATGAGAAAAAGGGGTGCGGATAAAGGGGAGGCATTGAAGCGCCATCATCGTCGGCGTCATTTCGCTCCAGTCTCTATATTCTCCTACGCATCTACCCCCATGTGGGTGGTGTTTGTGGGAATATAAAGTGAATGAACTGCTTTGTGTTAACATCTAACGTAGAAACAACCCCTCAAAAATTATATTCAGTTTCCGGTGTAGGAGTCATCGCATTTTGACACATTTAATTCTTTTAATCGACTGGATTAGACAGGTCGCTCTCTTAGTGGATGTCTGTTCGCCGACTTTGCAACAAGGTACAGGTATTATTTTTCTTATAGCTTTTACCAGAAATTAAAAAATGTATTCTTCGAAAATTATATAAAAATCTTATTTTTCGTTTCCTCCTCCGCTGTTATTTTCTGCTTTCCTTTTTTCGTCCTTCCGTTTTTTCTTCGACTTTTAGCATTCCCTTCATTTCTGCAACTCCTCTCCCTGTTTCTTGTCTCTCGCTTCGTTACCCGCAACCGTAATCGAGGTCGTGTAAGGCATTGTGCCTTTGTTCCAGAACACGGGATTTGCGATAGTGTTCAATTTCCCCCCCTTGAGGAAGTCAGAGATTGCCAGTGAGTTAATCCTTTGGCCCTATAAACATAAAATCTCCTTATTCGGGGTTAAAAAAATTTGCGCGACCCATTCCTGTGTTCGCGCCCTAAAAATTCTATTCGCGGATTCAGTCGGTGTAATTAGAAGGATTAGTGTCCTTTATTAATTATCTCGGAAAGTTTTTTTTATAGGTGTCAAGGCGGCTTTTAAATTTAAGTGAACAAAAATAGTGATTCAAACCAAATGGACAAATAAATATCAAAACAAACCTTATTCTCATTAACCCTAAAGTTTCTATTTATCTTCGGGTTTATACAGCTGCTGCTGTCTTCCCGTGCCAATCTCCAAAGCCTACCATCTTGGATCTTGGGCATCTTCAATAGTTCATTGTTAAAAGCTGTTTTCGTATTTCACGTGCCGATATGTAGGCCTACTTCGATAAATGCCTCCATCGCCACGATCGGTATATTATTGTTTCAACTTGTTCATTGAAATAATTGTCATTGAATAACACGTGTCTCTTGTGCTTTGTTCCCAGTTTATAATGTCGAGTAAAAGGAAAGAAAAATTAGTACCGGAAAAAAAAGGAAATAGTGTTGCCGCTTAAAGTAAAAATAAAAATGTTCGACCGTTTATACGCTTTGGCGAGTTGTTTGCGTCTATATCACGCTTTTTCAATGTTAATGAATCAATAAACCCGAAGACAAAATAAGGAATTCTATCGGAGAAATCACAGCTGAATATCAATCTTAATTGAAAGATCTTTTAAAAACGGCAAAACAGGAAAAAAAATATTAAGTTATCTAAGTCCTTGCCTTAACCTGACTGTAATAATTAATAGAAATTGTTCAAAAACTCTCATTAATTGATTTTACTTACTTACTTACTTACTCACTGGCACTATCGAACCCGTAGGTTCATGGCCGCGCGGACATAAGCTCTCCATACATCCCTATCCTAAGGTAATGCTTTCCAATCATTTCCTGTATAATCTACTTCCCTCAAATCATAGTTAATGTTGTTCTGCCACCTCATTCTTGGTCTACCAACTGGGCGTTTTCCTTCTGGCTTTCCTACAAGAAGTTTCCATGCACGTCTTTCATTCCCCATACGCGCAACATGTCCTGCCCATCGCAGTCTACGGGACTTAACTGTTCTTATTATATCTGGCTTCCTATAAAGACCATGTAGTTCATTGTTATGTAAGTCTTCTCCATTCACCTGTCTGTTCATCTCTCTTTGGTCCAAAAATTTTCCTAAGAACTTTATTCTCAAATACTCGTAATCTCCTTTCCTCCCTTAAAGTAAGAGTCCATGTTTCGCACCCATATAATATAACTGGTAGAATAATAGTTTTATATATTTTCAGCTTAACGTTTTTTGAAAGGAGTTGGGACATCAAAAGTCTCTGCAATGCATAATAGCATGTATTTCCAGAATTGAGCCTATGTTTAATTTCTTTGTGCATCTCATTCCTGTTTGTGATTATTGTTCCTAGGTATTTGAATTCAGCCAATTCCTCAAAATTTCCCTCATTTGTCATTAGCTGTTCATTTCCATTATATAATGTATTTCTACGTGTGACCATATATTTAGTTTTACTGATATTTACTTCCAGTCCTAACATTAATTGATTTTATTTTGATAATTTTTATTTTATTCTGTAACCTTGGAACGTATCGCCTATACAAATTACCATTCCACATTCGCGGCATATTTACGGAACATATCCCCCCGCGAATAAGGAACTTTTACTATCACTATAAAAATTCAGCCTGCGTAAGTTTATGCTCGCAAAACTCGAAAAGTATTCGGTCAAGTGACTTGAAATTTTGTACATACAGGTTTTTGAAGTACGTCATCTATTATCCCCAAAACCATGAAGTGTAGGAATTCACCTGAAACAAAAATGAAAAGGTTGATGTTCTACAAGGAAACTCAGTTATATAACCGAGGTAGATAAAATAAACCGAGGTAGATATTATCAAAAAAATTAGCGAAATCAGACCATTAGAAATGGGGAATTACTTGAAATCGAAAATTAAAAATTGACTCTTAACAACAGCTATGTTTATTTTGTCGTAATGTATAGGCCTACCATTGTACATACAGGTTGTCAAGTACGATGCAATTTTAGCCTCTATCTATTACACTATAAAACCATTATGTGTAGGTGTTGATCTGAAACTAAAATTTAAAAATCATATTTTATTTAGTTAGACGTAACTTATAGCAGCACACGCCGGGTATTAGCTAGTATAATATGAAATGTGAATGTGATTATATCTGTTACGTGTTGATTTGATTTCCACATACGGTATCTGCAGACCCAGAATTTGTTGCCTAAATATTTCCCTAAGAAATTATTAATATCAATAAATAACTTCGATGTAGCCTATAGTATAGACCCAACTATTTAAATACAATATTAGTTTGACTCTTTAACTCATGCCTCAAATCGGAGTCAACGACCAATCACGTTTCAATGAATTTTGTTTTACAACCAATCACATTCGTGTTTCACCTCCATAATTATCGAATTTTGATTACCAAAATAAAAAAAAAACTCTTCCATTTTAATATTCTGAACAGGTCAGAGAATTATTTTGCAGTGACTGACTCTCTAACAAATACGTTGAATATAGCAAATAATGGACAGATTCCTTTGAACTACACATTTGATAATTGTGTGTTTAATAATTGTATTTTTAATTACCGATTTTACTGAGTTGTTTCCAAAAAAAAATTAATAACCTATAATGATGGTTATAATGTACAGTTTGATGCGTTTCATTTTTTCTCCACTAAGGTGTTTTTTACAATATTGCGATCTTATTTGGCAATAAATAGTATGATCAAGTTGCAGTGATGGACAAAGGAAACATAACCAAACATTTCTCATTTGTTTTCAAACATCGCCATTTACAATAAATATATAAATATTTTAAAATTACTATATATAAATAATGAATTGTGAGTAAACAGCTTAATTTTATTCGTTAAATAGTGCTAACAAATGCCACTCTTGATTTCCAAATCCTGTAGATAAATTGGAAATCACTCGTGGCATTACTTATGATAATTTTACACAAAGTACATGCATATTGCCGTCTCGATACATGCGTGGCTAGCGCGCGCGGCTACCACGACTGGGATCCCAGGTTCGAATCCTGGAGACTCCAGAGGGATATTGACGGTGGACCTTGCCGAGATTTTTCGGGGGTTTCTCGGGGCTGTCCCGTTTTCCTAATTTCATCCCACCAAAACACTTTCCATTCTCCCTTCCCTCTCCTTCATGCCATTTCATTTCTCATAATTCATTTCATATCACTCTTCACCTCATTTCATGTTAGGAAGCATTTTGTTTTGGCACCTACATGTGTTGAATATATGTGATTTCACGGATCAAGTCTGGGGCCCACCAGGGTACTGGCTCATGATTCCGAGCCTTAACAATAAAAATGGTAGAAGAGGCCAACGGGAGGGTTGTAATCCCTCTTCGCGGCTACGGACCCAATCGAAAAAATGGCGGTATGAGTCATGAGAGAAGAACACGGTGTGTCGGACGCAGAAGACGAATTACAACTCTCGTAACACCTTAGAGCAGACTTAATTCCTTCTTCTTCTTCCATTAGCTACGGTCCTCGAAGAACCTTGGTCTCCTTCATAACAACTGCCCATTCTTCTCTATTACTAGCTTTCTGTCTCCATCTTTTTCACCTCCAGTGGTTTTAATTCTTCCTCAACCTTATCCAACCATCTTAGTTTTTGTCTTCCAACCTTTCTTCTTCCTTCCAGTTTCCCTCCTAAAATATTTTTTGCGCCTCTTTCTTGTTCCATCCGCAACACACGTCCTACCCATTCCAGTCTCTTTCTTCTAATTTCTCCTACCAGATCTAAATCCCTATATAATTCTTTCAATGGTTCGTTCAAATTCTCTATATATCTTATTCCTGTACTGCTCCATATATCTTCCTTATTATCTTTCTTTTCCATATATTTAATATGTGTTATCTTTTTTTCTGATAGTGTCCATGTTTCGCATCCAAACATAACTATTGGTTTCAATATTTTTTATATGCTTACTCACTGGCACTATCGAACCCATAGGTTCATGGCCGCGCGGACATAAGCTCTCCAAACATCCCTATCCTGAGCTAATGCTTTCCAATCATTCTCTGTATAATCTACCCCCCTCAAATCATAGTTAATGTTATTCTCCCACCTCATTCTTGGTCTACCAACTGGGAGTTTTCCCACTGATTTTCCTACAAGAAGCTTCCATGCACGCCTTTCACTCCCCATAGGTGCCACATGCCCTGCCTATCGCAGTCTACGAGACTTAACTATTCTTATTACATCTGGCTTCCCATAAAGACCATGTAGTTCATTGTTATATAGTCTTCTCCATTCATCTGTCTGTTCATCTCTCTTTGGTCCAAAAATTTTCCTAAGTACTTTATTTTCAAATACTCGTAATCTCCTTTCCTCCCACAAAGTAAGAATCCCTGTTTCGCATCCATATAACTGGTAGAATAATAGTTTTATATATTTTCAGTGTAACGTTTTTTGGAAGGAGTTGGGACATCAAAAGCCTATGTAATGCATAATAGCACGCATTTCCAGGATTGAGCCTATGTTTAATTTCTTTGTGCATCTCAATTTTATTTGTGATTATTGTTCCTGTTCAATATTGTTTTATATGTTTTAATTTTTGCTGTCGTACTTATTGTTCTTGACTTAACAATTTGATTTAATGCATAGAAGCGTCTATTGTCCATTATAGACTTAATTCCATTCATCCATAATATACTGGGATTAGCGCAATATGTATATTTCAGGTCGCGGAAGTAATAGCAATTCTGCCCGCCTAGTTCTAATAAATAACTAAAAAAACTAAAGAACATGCAGATTATCATATGCTCGACAAGAGTTTGAATATAACTTAAGGTTTCTAAGACCTTAATATTAATTTCAATGTTTGTACTGAGTTTTATGATTATGTAAGCATGCTGTTAGTAATGCTAAGAATCTCGTCCAGACATTCGATCGAGCAAGCGCCTCCCACGAGTGTGTTGATTTAGCTTATATCTTTGTTTCGTGAATATAACTTCACACATTTATTACACGCTTTATATTAGCTTGACCTGTATCTATCTATGTAACGGAATCTTTCAACGCGATTTTTACCCACTTAAAATCATTGGATCGACTTGAAACTTTGTATACTTGTAAAGGACCAATGACAATACAATAATTTCATTTTTTTTCTAAAATCATGGTCAGAACCATAGAAAATAAAAAAAAAAGTGTCTGTGTAATTGTGTAACGGAATCTTTCAACATGATGTTCACCCTCTTAAAATCATTGGATCGACTTGAAACTTTGTATACTTGTAAAGGACCAATGACAATACAATAATTTCATAAATGTTTTCTGAAATCCTGGCCAAAATCAGCAGAAAATAAAAAAAATAAAAACCGGTATAATAGGTTGCGAACTTATCAACTTTTTAGTCAATCGTTATAAGAGCTCAGTTTGTAGAGCGGTAGACTGTAGTGGTATATAACTTCAGTAATCCATAGGTCACTGGTTCAAGTCCGGCCCGGAGGATTTTTTTAGAAGAGTATTACTTTTAGCTCATACTACAATAGTATCGAATTTAAAGATATTTACATTTTTTATCTTATTCTGTAAAATATTAAAACTAAAAAATAAAAAAATAAACAATAGTTTAAAAAACTAAAACAACACACTTTATTAGAAAATCGAACTAAAAAATGAAAAATAATTTTAATTTCCAACACGCTTGGGATAAAATTAAAGTGGTCAACAAAAGAATCATCTCCAACACATTTAGAATAAAACTATAGTTATCTACAAAAAATAATTTTACCATCAAAAGCGTGGGGTGCTCTATATCAATTAATATATTTGATAATAAACAGATATTGGTAAATGTAAAGTCTCTAAGAAGAAAATGTAAAAACCATAAAAAGCACCCTACGCTTATGATGGTAAAATTATTTTTTGTAGATAACTATAGTTTTATTCTAAATGTGTTGGAGATGATTCTTTTGTTGACCACATTAATTTTATCCCAAGCGTGTTGGAAATTAAAATTAGTTTTTCATTTTTTAGTTCGATTTTCTAATAAAGCGTGTTGTTTTAGTTTTTTAAACTATTATTTATAATATTATGAGGACAACACGTGCGAAGCATACATAGTTACGCATGTGTTTTCTTTAATTGCTTCATTTTTATTTTGACACGGAACAAATACTTCAAATTTCGTACGACTCGCATGCTCTACTGCGCCGCAGTGGTTTCTACTTATGTAATATTCTTGCAGCTCCTGTGATCATTAGATCCCGGATTTGTATGCGAAATGCATGTTTTGTTTTACACATGAAAAAGTATGCGGAAATGATTTACAAGTTAAATGGTCCCTTCACAGACAATTTGAGCGGTATTTGATAATGCATCCATCCATAGTAATTCTGCCCGAAGGCAGGTCCTTCACTGCAATCATGGCATTTTCATGCTATGCTTGCAGCTTTACTAGGAAATTATAGGTGTGGTAGCTTCCCGTTGCTTTCCACACCGGTGAAGTATGATGATGATGATGATGATGATGATACTGATAAGGATGATGATGATGGCCATATGATTTCGGGGACCGTTTGGGCTTTAAAGTTTTCCTGACATTTGTGTTACAGGTGAGGAAAAAACCCGATAAAAACCTCACCCAGAAAAACTGCCCCGACCGGGGATCGAACCCGGGCCCGCTGCGTGACAAGGCTACCTCGAGACCACAGCGGTGGACTAATAATGCATAAAAATGCATATTCTGGGGGAAAATGCTTATTTTAGATTTTTAATGCATAAATGCATATTTTACTCCTAAATGTGGTATTAAATTATAATTTTCATTTCAGCTAATTACTAGTAATGAATTAATTATTAATTAATTAATATTTGTTTAAATGAATCCATTGCATATAAGCATAACGTGTTATATTTACATCTGTGTAAGAGGGGAATACCCGTGGCCTTGAAAAATAATATTAAGGTATTGCTAAAATTGCATTTGATAAGCTTAGTGAAGTGTTAAATAAAAATCCTGGCTGCAATAGAATTTGTCAAATTAGCAAAATGCTCTCTGGTGATAGTGAAAAAACTGTAACCAAAGAGGAATTCACTGAAGAACTGTGGTGTTTTTTACATGCACCTGTGACATCATGTAATGTAGAAAGAACATTTTCATTGTATAAAACCTTCTTCACTGACAGATGAAGGAGCTTCACACAAGAAAACCTCATGAAAACCTTCCATATCTACTGTAACAGCTAGGAATAAGTTAAGATTACCCTCAAAGCAACTAATTTATTTGATTTTATTACAATCTGTTTTTACATATTTAGGGCGCATATGTTCTACATTTTTCACGCATATTTGCATGCATATTTAGTACTTTATTTTGCATATTTTTAAATCCGGACTCTAGTGATCATAAAGTTTTCATATATTCATGATAAACTGTGGGTGACAATGGTTATTACCCAATTCCGAAGGAATGAAGCTATTGAGATTGTTCTCATGAAAAGATTTAATTTTTTTTACAAATCTTCATCGATATTACGTATTAGACATCGAGAATGACCGTAACAAAATTGTAACTCTGTGTGTGTGTGTGTGTGTGTGTGTGCGTGCGCGTGCGTGCGTGCGCGTATGTGTATATATTTTTAACGGTGTATTTTCTCATCTGTAAGATAAATGTCAGGAAGCTTAGGGACCAACTGTTCCCGAAAATCATCCGGCCATCATTATCATCCTTATCATTATCATCACCATCCTTCACCGGTGTGGAAAGCAATGGGAAGCTACCACACCTATAATTCCCTAGTAAAGCTGCAAAGCATAGCATGAAAATGCTATGATTGCAGTGAAAGACCTTCTTTCGGGCAGAATTATATATGTATATAACAACTAACTCACTGGCACTATTGAACCCGTAGGTTCTTTATCGTACTCTCCATGCATCCCTATCATCAGCTAATGTTTTCCAGTCATCCCCTGTATAATCTACTTCCCTCAAATGATGGTTAATGTTCTCCCACCTCATTCTTGGCCTGCCAACTGGACGCTTTCCCTCTGGTTTTTCGTACAAGACGCTTACATGCCCCTCTTTCATTCCGCATTCGTGCTTCATGTCCTGACCATCGCAGTCTACGAGACTTAACTCAGCCTAAAAATTGCAATTATTGATAATTGTCAAGCTAGATATATTCCAACTTAAATTCTACCCCCCTTAAAGATAAAACTTTTATAGAAATTTAAGGACAACCGGAACCTTTATGAATATTATAATAATTATACACATATTCTAGGAACATTTTAAGTTACCTTCCCTACAGCTGTTTTTATATCTGGTTCCCCATAAAGAATATATATATATATACACATGTGTGTGTGTGCGCGTCTTTTAAATGGTCAGAGCTTCTGACTACAGTTCGTGGGGTCCCGGATTCGAATCCCGGTCAAACTACAGGATTTTTTTCTTAAAGGGAATTCCTATTTGGTCTCGCATGGTCTGGACTTAAGTAAAATTTAGATTTAAGGAATTTACTGGTGATTGATTCATTATCATTCAACACCTATCCTCTCTTCGGGGTAACGTAAATCCGCCTTCCAGGCGTCTCAACTTAAGAAGTGGGTTATAATTCCGCCGGTAGATATAAACTGAGATCCAAACATCATCGAAGTATTCGCTTAATTTTTTAATTGGTTATAGGCTACATTTAGCATTAAATAATAATGCTCATAATTGTAACGAACTAACTCACTGGCACTATCGAACCCGTAGGTTCATGGCCGTGCGGACATAAGCTCTCCATCGTCCCTATCCTGGGCTAATGTTTTCCAGCCATTCCCTGTATAATATACTTCCCTCAAATCATAGCTAATGTCATTCTCGCACCTCATACTTGGTCTACCAACTTGGCGCTTTCCCTCTGGTTTTCCTAAAAGAAGCTTCCATGCACGTCTTTGTTGTTTTTCTTTACAATGACACTTTAATAATTTATGTAATATGTTTCAATCAATTCATATAAGTTTAAGTACTTTTTTATATACATTGTGTTTATGTAAGATAGAAAAATTCTAGCCCATCAAATCCTGACTATTTTTCTTACCTTTTCTATCAGGTTGAATTTATGAAATTTCCGATAAACTCTCCTGGCACTGGCTATCGCCGAATAGTACTACATCATCAGCATAAACTAATAGCTTATTAATACCATTGAGTTGTAGCCCTTCTTCATCCTCTAAAGATTTGATAGCATGCTGTAGTACAAAATTAAATAGTAGAGGAGATAGTGCATCTCCTTGCTTCAACCCATTGTGGATTTCAAAATTTCCGAAAATTGTTTGCCTACACATACCCTACTCATTGTGCCATTTAGACACATTCATATAAGTCTAACTTTTTAGGAATTCCGATAATAATGTTAATAGTTTTAGTAATTATTTCGTGTGTTTATGAAGAAAAAAAAAGTAGTGTAAAATTACGGGCTAAAACTGAACTTACATAAATATTCGTTATTTTCAGGAAATTTATTTTTTAACCAAATAAACACTCGCGAATTTATCTAACTTTACCCTTTATATTTTACCCTATGTTTTCATCTGTACGATGAAATTCGCCAGATAAGGACAGCGTGCTCTCATTATTGATGTTAAATGACCTTCTTCGCTAGCGATATTAATCATCGCCATTGAACATTCAGGGATTTAGGCTATTGTTGGTATGTTCCGGTTTTTAGAATTCATCCTTCAGTCTCTCTCTTGCTGTGCTATGTCTCTAATGCATTTGCAATACAGTATTCACGGTGACCGAAAAAAAAAGATTGTACCTTATAGAAACAAATATGCTAAATTCCTCAGTTGTATCATGAGTCTCATTTTAATAATGATAATAATAATAATAATAATAATAATAATAATAATAATAATAATAATAATAAAATAATAATTATAGATAGATAGATCATCGGTTGATTAATGTCTGTGACATCGTCGGATTCCTAATAGCCAATTTTGTCGGTCCATCCAATCTCCTGGTTTTAGATGTTTCTCCTTCATATATAAACATATTTCCTGACTCCAGGAGGTTTTAGGTCTTCCTCTGCCTCGTCTTTCCTCGGGTTTCCATTTCAAAATAGATTTTGATATCGATCCTCTTCCATTCGCTGGACATGTTTGTACCATCTTAATTGCTGAGTTTTAATATAATCTAAAATAGTGTCTTCAATCTTCATTTTCTCCTTTATAACTGAGTTCCTAATTTTTTTCTCTTCTTGAAATTCTTGCTGCCCTTCGTATAAAATCCATTGCCGTTGCCAAAATATACTTATTTGTTTTTGTTGTTAATGGCCAAAGTTCTGCTCCATAAGTAATGATGCTTTTAACAATTGTATGATATATATTCATTTTATTTTTATTACTTATATTTTTATCCCACAATATTCCATTGAGGCAAGCAATTGCAAAATTTACTTTATTATTTCTTATTTCCTCTTCTTAACTCCCATTTTTATTTTATTTTAATTCCTAAATATGTGATCTCACTACAAAATTTTATTCTTTCTCCAGTCTCCAAAATTAAATTTTGTTCTGGTTCACCAATCGATAAATATTTTGTTTTTTCATGTTCAAATTATAATCCCCATTTTTCATATTCTTCTATTAATTTTCTATTCATATATTCTAAATCTTCATAATCTTGTGCAATTAATAATTGATCATCTGCAAAATGTAAGTTGTATAGTTTTGTTGTTTGAAATAGGAATTCCCATGCTTCAAACATTTCCTCCTTCAATTATTTAATATTTCATTTACATATATTTTAAACAGAGTCGGTGATGGACAACAACCTTGACAAAGACCTTTATTTATCGTTAATAATAATAATAATAATAATAATAATAATAATATATGTATTTTTGGACCAAAGAGAGTTGAACAGATATATGAATGGAGAAGACTTCATAACACTGAGCTACATGATTTTTATAGGAAACCCGATAGGCTATAGTTAAGATTTTTAAAATACATTACGAAACTCCGTTGAGGTCACTATGTTAAAATTTTAAGAAATATAAAACAGTACCTGAGATCTCAGTCGTTCTCAATAATCAGTGGTAATGTGAACCCTCTGTACAAAATTATTACCAGAAACAGTTAGTACCAAACTGAAAGCAGAAGATGAAACTTAAGTTTTCGAAAGGCCTCCTACAAAACAACTCTGCTGGACGACTGAGATCTCAGGTACTGTTTTATATTTCTTAAATTTTTAAGAACAGTTAAGTCTCGTAGACTGCGATGGGCAGTACATGTGGCACGAATGGGGAATGATAGAGGGGCATGGAAGCTTGTATGAAAACCAGAGAGAAAATGCCCAGTTGGTAGACCAAGAATGAGCTGGGAGAATAATATTAACCATGATTTGAGGGAAGTAGATTATACAATGAATGATTGGAAAACATTAGCTCAGAATAGGGATGTGTGAAGAGCTTATATCCGCGCGGCCATGAACCTAAGGGTTTGATAGTGTCAGTGAGTTAGTTAGTTTATTATTTCTCTATACCTGATTTCCATTTCCTTCTGTCTAAGCAGTCCTTTACTTTCAATCCCCTTCTTTTCATTTCTTCCTGGATATAATTTTTCCAACTGTGTTTACGTCATCCCAAATTTTTTCTATGGTTGTATCCATTCTAGAATCTTCTCAACTTTATGTCTACATCAGTTTAACTGTCGCATGTGTATTTCATGGACTATTTCTCTGTCTTCTCCCATAGATTGACTTATTTGTGTGTTTGTATTTTACGTAATCTTGTTTTTCTGCATGGCGTTTTTAAAATCCATCTCGGCTACCAAAAGTTTCTTCCTCAATCTCTTTTTACACTCCATACTTCAGCTTCATATACTTAATTTGGACAGTATTTCTGAATATATCTAATCTTTGTACTTTTCCGTATTTTTCTTCATAAAAGTTTAAATATCTTGTTAAATTAAGGTTAATAGAGAGTTTTTGCACCCATGACGCTCGCTATACTATTGCCGCTTTTGTGACGTCATTGATGGCTGAGCCAATCAGGAAATGCAGCGATGGACTCTGCTTGGCTCAACAATAGCGGCAACCGTACAGCGGGCGTCATGGGTGCGAAAACACTCTAATATCAAAAGAAAGATGTGTGAAAGTTTTATCTTACAAAGACTATATATGTAAAGGACCGTATAGTCTAAGACTATAAATGGATTCCAATATCTTGTCATTCTACAGATCTGATTAATGGCATAACTTGAGATGAACTCACTTTTTTTTTCAAACAAGAGCACGTTCGCATGCACGCACACACATACATGTATGTGTATTTTTCTTTTCATGCCATATAATACTATCATATACAGATACATGTATGTGTGTGCATGCGTGCATGCGAACGTGATCTTGTTTGGAAAAAAAAAAAAGGTGAGTTCATCTCAAGTTATGCCATTAATCAGATCTGTAGAATGTCAAGATATTGGAAATATATATATATATATATATAATTAAAGTATAATGAAACCATCTTTAGTACAGAAGAACACAAGATCACGGCTTTATAAGGTTCTCGCAAGACCAGTATTAAGATATGGTAGTGAAGCATGGACAATACGAAGAAGAGATGAAAGCCGAATAAACGCAAATGAGATGTGATTTATGCGCCGTGCAGCAAGCTCTACAAAGTGGGACCATAAAAGAAATGAGGAAATTATGGAAGAGTTGGATGTAGAACCCATTCTTCACCATATACAAAACTACCAGAACAATTGGAAAGCCCATCTTAAACGAATGCCGTCTCATAGAATTCCAAAAACCACGCTTCGTTACTGCCCCAAGGCAAAAGATCGTTGGGACGTCCAAAAAAGCGCTGGATGGAAAACTCCTCTTTGAACCGTAACAGGCCACGCGGCCTAATACTTGCATGGATGATGATATATATATATATATATATATATATATATATACTGCAGCCCAATTCGAGCCTCGAATTCCCTCCGACCCCTCTTCCAGGCATCTCTGTCTCCAGCAACCAGCCACCATCCCTCGATCCTCAGCTTCCTCAGACCCTCTAAAATTCCATTCAGCCAACGCAGTCTCGGTCGTCCCACGTTCCGTTTTTCCTTCAGATTTACATTCCATGATTTTCTTGGGTATCTCATATTCAATCATTCTTCGTATGTGCCCAGCCCATCGGAATCTTGAATATTTAATTGATGTAACCACATCAAAGTTTTACAAAGTATTGGCAGTTCCATCTCTTATCTATGGATGTGAAACCTGGACATTAACAAAGGCAGATAGTAAACAAATAGAGGCTGCTGAAATGAAGATGCTGAGAGCAATAGCAGGATAGCAAAGGACCGATAAAAATAAAAACGAAGATATAAGAACAGAACTTAATATATTTAACCTCTGTGAAATAATAAAATATTATCAAAATGCTTATCTCCAGCGCGTATTACGAATGAATGAACAGCGCATACCAAAAGGGAGAAGAATGTTGGGAAGACCATTGAAGAGATGGAAGGACCAATTCGACCTATAATGAGATCGGAATGTTAGTAGACCAAAGAAGAGATGGATCCAACTTTTGAATTAGAATCCATGAGACCGGAACAAGCCACATGGCTTAATCCGTGGTTGTTGTTGATGATGAGATCGGAACAGGCCATTGGGCTTAATCCTTGTTGTTGTTGATGATGATGTAACCACATCAGGAGATTTAAAAAACTGATAGAGCTCAGAGTTATATGTTATACGCATATTGGCCATACATTTTTCTTAATATCTTCTTTTCAAATGAACTCAATCATGACATATCGGTCTTGGACAATGTCCATGTTTCACTGCCATTAGCGTATTTACTCGAGTAATCCCCCCCCCTTTTCCCAAAGTTTTGGTGTGCAAATTTGAGGGAGGGAGCATTACGCCATGACTATGAAAATATTAATATGTTTTCACAATGTAGAACACTATCAATTAGACATATACGGTAATTCCATCATGGCCATTGAATTTTACTCTCAAAGACATTTTGACAAATTGAAAAAGTTGAATGTTTCTCTATTTTCAGACACTCAAACTGTACAAAAGATAATGGTACAATGGATCAGAATGAAAACACATTACTCTATTATTGATAAATGTTAACAAAATAATACCCTGCCAAGGGATACCACAGTTTGGGCCACGAAACGAACTACACGTCGATTTTGCTTGTTCTAGTTGTTCTTTTCACCTCCAATACCGCACAAATCTCGCTTCTACATCGAACTTTCTTCCCGCACGTTTCATTCAGTTTCCCTTGGCGAAATTTATCACTTGTAACTTAAAATTTGCAGTGCAGCTGTTATACTTTTTTCCCATAGTTCAGTTTAATGACACCTGACGCTGTGACGGAATAACACTGTTACCAATGCACAATGATACCTAACTGTATTCAGACAGACGACAACAGATGCGCGGGTGACAGAGACTGCAGGTAGCGTTAGGTCCTTGTAGAAGGGGATGGATTCGACTTTGGGGCTTTTTATGAATTCCTTTGTGCTGTACTTGAAATTTTCATAAGAGTATCCAAAGTTGTAACTGTAAATTTTTGGCCTAGGTAATGCACATTGTATCAGAGGCTGATTTTAAAGAAATATATATGAAAAACATAGGGAGTAAATTACGCTTCTTCTTCTTCTTGTAAGCCCGTGTTTCCCTTAACAGAGATTTAGGCGATTTCCCCCTACAGGGAAGTATTTGAACCATACTAATTTAGTTACACTTGTTTTCGTATAGATGTCATTTGAGTGGTCGGTAGTCAGCGTTCCGCCTCATACTGACATCTAGGAAAACAAGGTAGTAAATTTTGCTTAGAGGCCTTTTCATTCAGGGTTAAGGATCTTTCACGAGCCTGAAAATCTTCAGTCTCGGGACCCACGGCTTAAAGTCCCTCCCGGAGGACTTGCTCCTTGGATTTTTCCATCCTAAAAAAATCCATCGACCCCGGCCGGGTTTGAACCCGCGACCCTCGGGACCAGAGGCAAGGAGCATAACCACTAGTCCACCGCGGCCGATTAGTAAATTACGCGAGAGGTTCAATTATTCGACTAAATACGGTATATATATTGTTTTTAATTTCCAGGTGTAAGGTGCGCATGTCCGGATGGTGAAGGTACACGAGGAAGAAATGATGGCCGAGCCTAGGCAGGCCACCACTGTGACCACGACGTCTGCTGCTATGCCAGCATCCAGCAATCGTCATTCTCAGTTCAGAAATGGCAAATCGCACAATGCAAACAACAACAACAGTTCGAGTAACCACATTCACCACTCTTCCCACCAACATTTCCATCATTACCACTGGTCTTACCCAGCCTCTAACCTGGCCAGTACGTCCACGCTATCGACTGTACCTGGAGGATCACCTTCCTCCACCGGAACTAGTTCGCCGGCTACTGTAGCGGCAGCAGCCGTAACGGGAATGGCGACTTTTCATTTCGGTCCCGGGTTCGAACCTCAGCAACAGATACCTCGATATTCTTCAGGCGGAAATACAAGTGCAGGTGCTAGCTCATCTTCAAACCCCAATAGATCTTCGCAACAGCATGTGGTTCATTTCCATGTCAATCCTGGAGTCACTGTCAGCTTCCAGATGGGAGAGAATGTGCAAGTCATCAAAGGTAAGTAGATCATTAATATAGCCTATGAACTACTTCACAGTTCTGCTAAAATACGAACAAATCAGCTAAGTTTATGTATATCCATATAGATAGTAGAATTCTATATTCAGTATATTCGTAACTCTAAGACAAGAAAAGTTAGCGAAAAGTTTGAAACATTAAATCATCATCTTTTCAGCATGGTAATTAGAAGAAACATCGTTGAAATATAAGGTATATGTTTTGGAAAAAAATCGGTTTGTAGATTTTAGATCTAGAAAAAAAAGTCTGTAAATGCGCAAAAGTTTTTTTTTTACTTTTTTTGGTGTAAAAACAAATTTAATCCAACAAAAATAACACATAATAGCCCTCTATAAAGACGAAAATAATGACTGATCAGTTGAAGTCGCTTCGTAATTTTTACAAAAAAATAAATAAATAAAAATAAAAACCAGGAAAAAGTGTCTTTTTCAGCAATTAATTAATCAAGCCAATAATCGTTGTAGGGGTTTGAATTGTAGCATTTTATGACACGTACTTATACCAAAAATTTATTGTATTCGGTAATATTCACAACTTTCAGCAGAATTCGCGAAAGTGTAAAAACGGGTGTCTCGGGAAAGTCGCTGCCATTTGGCCAATAATTGTCCCACAGTAAATTCTCAGTGCATTTTTTAAAGATTGCCACATAATAAAAAATACGCGAATTACATATAAACACCTAAAAAAACACTTCCAAAATCTGACGCGCCGCCCGAGGGCAAGATCGATATGGTGGGAACTCTTTCGAAGCTCCGGCTACTTCGAGCGCTGAAAAGTGGTCTTGCAGTATGTGTGTGTGTGTGTTTGTGTGTAGTTTTTTTTTTCAAAGAAAATGCGATAAATGCCTTAAAATAAAATAATTTGATGTTAGAATGCCATATTTACAATGGCAAAATATGATTACTCGTTCAAACAGAATAGCCAAGTTGTCAGAAACATGCTAACTAAAAACTGAATACGATAACAATAATCCAACTCATATAGGCCTAATGTAGGCCCTACACTTACTTGCCTACATTTTTCACCTAACTGTCCATTTTCTCGGCTAACTTAATAAATTGAGATCATAAACAGCAATCTGATGTCAGAACAAAAATATTGGCTTGTAGCTGGAACGTGTGTTATCGTGTTGGCAAACATGACGCTAGCGTTCAGTTGTTCTCCGTCGCAACATTGACACTTCACAGTCTCATGTCTGTCATAGAATAATCCATGATGCCTTAGACCGCTGGGCTAAGGTATAGGGATGTCCATTCTCATGTCATAAAAATTGATAGAAAAAACATAGGCCATACGTATGTAGTATAAGCTCGCGCACTCCAAACTTGCGGATCTGTGACGGCATTGTTGTACGTGGGAGGAAGAAGAGATTACTTGATATTATTGACTTAAAAATATCGACTCCCTTGTTATTACTGAAGTGGCATTTCAAATGTGAATTTGTACTTATAAGTGATTCTAATTATAAACTAAACTTATAACTGACTGCAAAATTATCGCACGTTGCACACAATAGGAACTATCTCAACACCGATAAAAAATAGAGACAGCGTTTTCTTTTAGATCTATACTAGGGGTTGAAATATAGAGTGAGAGGTAGCCCTTAGGGTAAAAGACGACAAATAAGTAACTGTCCTCACCTGCGAATTTACAGTGCGCGAGGTGTAAATCATAATTTATTGTCTTCTCTTCATTTGAGAATGCAATCATTTATTTTTTAGGTTTTCTGTCAAGTCTATACTAGGGGTTGAAATATAGAGTGAGAGGTAGCCCTTAGGTTAAAAGACGACAAATAAGTAACGGTCCTCACCTGCGAATTTACAGTGCGCGAAGTATAAATCACAATTGGTTGTCTTCTCTTCATTTGAGAATGTAATCATGCAATCATTTATTTTTCAACATTTTATCCACTTTTAGATATATTAAAAATCCTTGTCAAATTGTAATTCATGTTATAACTTTACTTTATAAGAACTTAAGTATAGTGTGCATGTCCTTGAACGTCAGCTTCGCTTGCGGAAAGTTTGAAATGTAAAAGCAGAAGCTATTTTATCGAAACTCTGATGTAACAAAATGCTTTATTTAGATTGATGTTTAGAACACTTTTTGAACGATTGAATAGGTCCGTGCTGGTTTTATGATTCAAAGTCACAATGGTAAAGTGTTTTGGCAGTAAGAATAAATGTCCGAAGATTTTATTTCCGATTGGATATGATCATGTGAATTAAATCCGACAAGAAAAATGCCCGCTTAGAAAAATAGCCTGAAGGAGTGATGTATGTATATATATCATACGTCCAACGTGGATACACGGGTGCTCCCTATCGGAAAAATAATTGAAAAAGAAGCAAAACTTTTGAAACATCTATCCAAACCTTTGGATTTAGAGTTTCTTAACCAACCAATTTAGTCACACTTATTTACCTATAGATGTTAACGAGTGACATGTGTTTAGCATATCTAGTAGGCAATTAAAAAAAAGAATGAAAGAATTGAAGACTACGCCAATTTTGGAATATAGGCCTATTAAACAGTACCAACTAAATTGGAAACACCATCTAGAAAGAATGAGTTCAAATCGGATCCCCAAACCTGTTTATAATTATATACCAAGAGGACGAAGATCACTGGGCCGTCCTATGAAACGCTGGAGGGAAAATTGTCTATAGGATCGTAAAAGGCCTTGGCCTAATACTTGGAAGGAAGAAGAAGAAGAAGGCAATTAAGATATTACTTGGATGGATAAAGGTCGGTAAATTTTGCACAGAGACCTTTTCATTCAGGCTTCCGGTTCTTTTACGAGCCTGAAAATCTCCCGACTCGGGACCCACGGCTTAAAGTCTCTCCTGGAAGACTTTTCCACCCTAAAAATCCATTGACCTCGGTAGGGGTTGAACCCACGACCCTTGGGACTAGAAGGTATTTGCTTTCAACCACGTTGTTTCAGCTCTTGTTTCCAATCTACTGACGGGAAGAGAGGGAGGCAGACAAAGAACATCAGCGAAAAAAAAAACACTTTTGTTTATTATCTGTTTTATTATAAATGAATTAGTTTATTTTATTGAATGGGAAGTTGTGACGATTAATTCAAATAGTATTGTAATAAATTTCTTATTTGATTAAATATCATGAATATTTATGGGATTTGTATTTTTTATTTCATTTTCGTGCGTAGTTCTTAAACAAATTCTTGTGGAACCTATATCCATCCGTCTAAAAAAATTACGTCTATCGTCTGTTCCCTTATATTTGTTTACCAAGATTTTACTTTTCTAGCACATTTTTCAGGGGATGGGGATTGACCAGATGTGGAATTTGGACTTTAAGGTTCAAAATGTTTTACCTCCACAATATGATAAATCTTCAGATGGAGATTTTCAATGACTATTTAACTCATGCCCCAAATGGGAGTCAATGACCAATCACATTTCAATGATTTCTGTTTTACAACCAATCAGAGTCGTGTTTCACGAAATATTTATCAGTGTTAAATTTACCATATTAAAGAAAGCTCTTCCTTTTTAATATTCTGAACAGGTGTGACCATTATTTTGCAGTGACTGAGCCTATAAGAAATATGACTACCAGATTGTATATATAGTGCATAGATGTCAACACATAGCGCATGCAGGAGTTAATATAAAAACATTTGTAGCAATTGATTATACCACCAAAAAAAGAGACCACTGTTTGCACTTTCTTAAATGCATTTTTTCCCAGGTAATAATCCAGAAAAATATAATTGTCATATATACATCATACGACATCAGAAATGAATTAATATACAGTTTGATGTGTTTCATTTTTTCTCCACTAGAGAGCATTCTTACAATATTGCGTTCCTTTGGCAATAAATAGTATGATCTGGTTGCAGTGACGAACAAAAGAAGGAAATGAAGCGTACCAGTCGTTTCTCATTTGTTTTCAAACATCGCCGTTTACATTAAATATATAAATATTTTAAAATAACTATATTTAAATAATGATTTGTGAGTAAACAGCTTAATTTTATTCGTTAAATAGTCCTAACAAATGTCACTCTTGATATCCAAATCCTTGGAAATCACTCGTGGCATTACTTATGACTATTTAACTCATGCCCCAAATGGGAGTCAATGACCAATCACATTTCAATTATATTTTATTTACAACCAATCACAGCCGTGTTTCGCCTAAAATTTACCAACTAAAGTTTATCATAATAAAGAAAGCGCCTCCTTTTTAACATTCTGAATATGTCATAGCACAATTTTACAGTGACTGACTCTCTAAGAAATACGGCTACCAGATTGTATATATAGTTCATGAATATCAACACGTAGCGCATACGAGAGATAATATAAAAACATTTGCAACAATTGATTATACCACAAAAAAGGAAAAAAAAAACACTGTTTGCACTTTCTGAAACGAATTGTTTTCCAGGAAATGATGCAGAAAAATGTAATTGACATATTTACATCATAGGACATCTGAAATTAATTAATACGATACCCATAACGTTGGTTATCAATTTCTCCACTAGGGTGCATTCTTACAACATTGCGATCTTTTAGCAATAAATAATATTATGATCTGGTTGCAGTGATCGAACAAAAGAAGCAAATGAAGCGTACCAATCGTTTCTCATTTGTTTTCAAACATCGCCGTTTACATTAAATATATAAATATTTTAAAATAACTATAGTTAAATAATGATTTGTGAGTAAACAGCTTAATTTTATTCGTTAAATAGTCCTAACAAATGCCACTCTTGATTTCCAAATCTTCTAGATAATTTGGAAATCACTTGTGGCATTACTTATGAACATTTTTGGCGCAAGCAGAGATACAACGCACTGCGTTTCACATGCACGTAGCATTTGTCTCAACTGTACAACACGTAGCATTTGTGTCGTACGCCAAACGCCCAGAACAAGCTCCGCCTGGTACCACCTCGTGTCCCTTCTAAAACCGTATAACTCACAGTGAATTATCGTGTCAATATAAAAATTATAACATACAATTTTGCTGACTATTTAACTCATGTCTCAAATGGTAGTCAATGACCAATCACGTTTCAATGAATTCTGTTTTACACCAATGACAGTTGTGTTTCACCTCGCTCTTTATCGATTTCTCTTTATCAGCTCCTGCTTTTGTGATAAACAAAAGCTCCTCCTTTTTTTAATATTCTGAACAGGTTACACCATTATTTCTCTTCAAACAAATACATTGAATATAGCAAATAATGAATAGATTCAGTGATTTTACTGAGTTGTTTATTCAAAATATAAATGATTAACCTATAATGTTGATTATAATAGTTTGATGTGTTTCATTATTTCTCCACTAGAGTGCATTCTTACAATATTGCGATCCTATTTGGCAATAAATAATATGATCGAGTTGCAGTGAATATACATAACTTCACATTTCTAATTGTTTTCAAACATCGCCGTTTACATTAACTATATAAATATTTTAAAACACCGGTAACTATATTCAAATAATTATTTTTTAGTAAAGAGCTTAATTTTATTCATTAAATAGTCCTAACAAATGCAATTTTTTATTTCCAAATTCTCTAGATAAATTGGAAATCACTCGTGGCATTACTTATGATTAATAATGCAGTCTCCTCCACTGGTAAAATATTTAAAACCTTGTAGACCTTTCGAAACCAGACCAATCCTCGGTCTGAAGGTTATGTTTCGCTACTGACCAGCTACTGCTAACTTGTGTTTATGATTTTAATTTTAGCATAATTAGGTGTAAAGTTATGTTTGAAACATTCTTTATTGAATTATAAATTTTATAAGAAGAAGAAATAAGAAGAGATATGTAATACATTATTAATTAAAGCCATCCAAAGGCTTTATGTCAATTCAAAAATAAAAATTATAACTTCAAAAGATAAAATCTCTGAGGATTTATTAGTGAATAAAGGGGTGAGACAAATCTGTGGGCTCTCACCAGTATTATTTAATGTATATGTTAATAAAACAATAAAGACATAAAATGATACCTCGAAGAGAATACATATTTTCAGAAATTAAACTATACAAAAGCCTTTTTATGCAGACGATTTAGTACTTTTTGCATCCTAAGAGGACGAATTACAAATGGGAGCGCATCATAATATAGCCAAACAGTTCGATTTGAAAATGTATCCCATTCCCAAAAAAAAACATGTCTGGGTATGTGTAGAAAACACGAAGAGTTAAAATAGACTTAAATGAAAAAATCATAGAACAATTTTCTGAATTTAATTATCTTGGTCTCCTAATATCTGAAAGAAACTACACCGAGATAAAGTTACAGAAATACAATGCAATAAATAGAGTCATAAAAATAAATTTTGGTAGACAAATGTCAACCACAACCAGTAGTATATTACATTGCGAGGTTGGGAAGTGGTTTTTACAGAAGAGAGGAAATGATTAAAAACCGAGCTATCGCTTGGTTTTTAATTTCCAAGAGTCTGTAAAACACTTCACAAACGTGCGTTGTACATTATTATTTTGCACGATGTATTTTCAAAATAATAAATAATAGTAAAATAATAGCATCTTTGTTGGAAATATTTGCGATCATTATAAACAACTGACTAACGTTAACAGTCTGGTCTATGTTTATACGGTAAATGCTGAAAATAATTTAGTTGAGACTACATCAGGCCGTGACACCAATCAAGGATAAAACAGCGGCAAGTACGAATTTATTGTTTTAAATTATTTCAAATAAAGTTCAGTTCATTTAAAATGCAGTGATTCGTTTCGTATAATGTATATTGACTACCTTTTGGATATATTTTTGTATATACATTGTACATAGTATACATAAAGGACATGATTTTACTTCCCGCACTAGGCAGGTAATTTGTAATATTACAGTGTAGTTATTTAATTATTTATAGATTGGCAACCCCGAAATTTAGGAAATTGAACTTTCAATCATGGTCATCATTGCTGTAAGTACGACAGAACGCACTATTGTGCAAAAAAAATTACACTATACAACTGCAAAATCAGGACTGAAATATATATATTTTTTCCCCCAAATGCCCCAGGTTTGTCTTTCGACATTCCTGGTTTCTCTCCTGGCATGGCGTACTTGTAACCCACTTCTGAGGTTGGGGCGCCTGGAAGGCGGGGTTACGTTGCCCCGATGATATGATGGGTGATGATGATAATGGTGCGCCAGGAGAGTCTCTAATCCTAAGCTTAACCTAAGATGAATATGAATGATGATTGCGATGGTCATATGATTTCGGGGACCGTTTGGGCCTTAAAGTTTTCCTGACATTTGTCTTACAGGTGAGGAAAAACCCCGATAAAAAACCTCACTCAGAAAAACTGTCCCGACCGGGGATCGAACCCTGGCCCGCTGCGTGACAAGGCAGCACGCTACCCCGAGACCACAGCGGTGGACAGGACTGAAATATAGCAGCGAATATTCGTTACTATATTCTAAAATCAAATCAAATGAAAATTGCAAGCGGCGCCGATGAGATTTTTACGTTTACTCCTAGGTTTGACAAAAACGGAGAAGCAAAAAACCCAAATAAATTAAAAGTTCAAAATATAGTAGAAGAATTTCAGAATTAGCAAAGTAATTGGTGACAACATGTTCGAAGAATTGACCCATCTCACTTTCCTAAATTAACATTACAGTATTAACCTAATAGATTTCGAGATAAAGGAAGCCCAAAATTAAGATGGACTGACCAACCACATCTTGAGATCTCTTAGAAACAGGCCCAAACGACTTATTAACCTAAACAAGTTTATTAATTAAATTAAAATAAAACTTAGTTTTATTTTATTTTCATATTTATTATATAATTCAGTGACAGCTGTTTCGGTACACTGTACCTTCTTCAGACATGTTAAATTATGAATTGTGTTCCAACTGATCTAAGCAACAGTACAACAATATTTATTTAAATTTTTTAATTTAACAAAGGGGATTCATCCAAATCAAGTTGAGAATTTAACAGTTTTTACTACTTTTAAATTTATTAATTTCTACAGCCTCCAAAAGATCTAACTTCTTACCCTTATCACAAATATGTAAAAATTTCAAAATTTGGATCGAAACAATGATTAAATTGGAATAGGTGGTTAGCATATTTTGAATTTTCTAAATTTCTGTTATATGCTCTCATGTGTTCCTTTATCCGAGAGATAAAAGGTCTACCAGTTTGTCCTATATAGACATTGTCACATGTGCCACACTTCAATTTATATTAACCTGACTATTTAACTCATGCCCCAAATGGGAGTCAATGACCAATCACGTTTCAATGATTTCTGTATTACAACCAATCAGAGACGTGTTTCACGAAATAATTATCAACGTTAGGATTATCATATATTAAGCAAAGCTCCTCCTTTTTAATATTCTGAACAGGTCTGACCGTTATTTTGCAGTGACTGAGCCTATAACAAATACGGCTACCAGATTGTATATAATAGTGCTTACATGTCAACATTTGTAGCAATTGATTATACCACCAAAAAAAGAAACCACTGTTTGCACTTTCTTAAATGTATACGACATCAAAAATGAATTAATATACAGATTGATGTGTTTCATTTTTTCTCCACTAGGAGCATTCTTACAATATTGCGTTCCTTTGGCAATAAATAGTATGATCTGGTTGCAGTGATAAACAAAAGAAGCAGTAGAAGCGTAGGCTACCTATCGTTTCTCATTAGTTTTCAAACATCACCGTTTACTTTAAATATAAAAATATTTTTAAATAACTGTAGTTAAATAATGATTTGTGAGTAAACAGCTTTATTTTATTCGTTAAATAGTCCTAACAAATGCCACTCTTGATTTCCAAATTCTCTAGATAAATTCACTCCTCACTTCGTGAGTCGTGAATTTATCGATAATTTGGAAATCACTCGTGGCATTACTTATGATAATTTTTCTTTTTTTTTTGTTTTGGTTTTATTGTTTTTTATTATATTTTGTTTAACAGAAAATGCTGAATCAATACAAGATCGTCCTTTCCTAAATCCATTTTGACATTCCATAAGGAATTTTTCACTGAAACTTTTCAATTTTCCATTTAAAATGTCTGCATAAATTTTGTAGCATGTGTTTAACAAACTGATTCCCCTATAGTTGTCCATTTTTCTCTTGTCTCCTTTCTTGAACAGGGGTATAACAATGCTTGTCTTCCATTCTTGTGGTATATCTGCATTTTTGAATACATTATTAAAGAAGGACAACAGTCTTTCATGGAACTGTTTGCCTGCATATTTGTACAATTCAGAATTCAAGCCAACAACAAAATTTCCAGAAGCCAGAAAACAAAATTTCTGATTATAAGTCAAGATGGATACAACATGTTCATCGAATGGAAGATCACAGAATACCCAAACTAATGTTAAGATATCAACCTGCAGGAAGAAGAAGACCAGGACGTCCACTCAAAAGACTTCTGGATGGTGTTTCTCTTGAGGCCGAAACAGGTCAACAAATGGCCTAAATTCGTGAATGTACTATGATGATGATGATATTATATTTTGTAGAGTTTTATTAGTTTTAAACAAGTTTATGATGATGAGGTTTAAAGTTGTTTTAAACAATCTTTTTTAGAAGTATAAATTAGCTATGTTTTTGTGTAGCGTCATCTTGAGGTTAAAATATTGAAATTTAACTTGAGCCTGACTGGCTGAAGAGTCACTACTAATAAATTTCACCGTAAAATTTCATTGAAGTATTAGTCACAATATAATACTGTAAAAAAAATATAAAATGATGTATCTTATAATGCAGTCTACTCAACTGTTAAAATATTTAAAACATTTAGGCCTTTCAGGTCCAGTCCCATCCTCAGCAGAAGGTTGTTGCCTGGACAGCAGAAAAAACACGGCCTTCTGCTGAGGATGGAAGTGAAGAATTTTAATAAATTTTAATAAATGTTGGATTTATTTATAATTTAAATAAATCATCACCACCTTATGACCCATATGCCTCTCTAAAGCATTCTCCCCCCGACCTCTTTATTCCTCGTGACTGTCCAGCAGTTTCGAATTTTAAGTCTTTGAACGTCTTCCAAAACTCCATCCATCCACCTAGCTTTAGGTCGTCCAACGTTTCTTCTTCCATCTGGATGGTCCAGTATTATTTTTTTAACAGTTTCACTATTATCCATTCTTAGGATACGTCCTGCTCATATCAATAGCTATTTTAATGTATGTAATAATGTCTGGTAACTTATACAAATAATGTAATTCATTATATCGTATTAACTATTCTCCTCTCTCCTGAATAGGGTCATATATCCATCTTAGAATTTTTCTTTCAAAAACTCCGAGCCGAGCAAAGGTATTTTCAGTCGAGACCCAAGTCTCGCTTCCATATGTTAGACGTTTAAAGAATTTTATCCCAGTTTCGTTAAAACAAATCCTTGTGCAGAATCTTGTGTTACCACACTTCGATTATTGTGACATTATATATAATGATCTAAACTATGACTTGTCGCAGAGACTGCAGCGTGTTCATAATGCTTGCGTTCGATTCATTTTCAATATCCGCCGTTATGACCATATTTCCGAACACTTTAATAACCTCTCTTGGCTCCGTCTTACTGACAGACGTAAATTGCACTCTCTTTCACTACTTTTCAAGCTTCTGAATTCCTACATCCCTACTTACCTGGCGTCTAGATTTGAGAAGTTATCCTCTTACCACAATATTGACACTAGATCACAAGATAGCAGTCTGCTAACAATTCCTCTTCATAGCACTTCCTCCTATTCTACTTCCTTCACAGTAGCCTCTGCCCGCTCCTGGAATCTCCTTCCTCAAGATATCAGGGGTTGCCGCACACTTGGTACCTTTAAGTCAACCTTATACAGTTACCTGTTGTCTAATAATTAATTTTTCTCTATTTATTTAATTTTATACTATGTCATTAATCTTTTCCTGTTTTTTATATATATATATTGTACATATTATATATTTAATTCGTTAAATTTAGAGTAAATCAAAATACATTATAAATATTAATTGTATTGTATTCATAACTTGTAATCGTTTATATATATATATATATATATATATATATATATATATATATTGTAATTTAGATTTAAGACTATTTTTTGTTTGTATTTTTTTAAACCTGGTTGAGTGGTAGACAAGGCCTTAAGGCCTTAACTCTGCCGGGTAAAATAAAGCTATTATTATTATTATTATTATTATTATTATTATTATTATTATTATTATTATTATTATTATTATTATTATGTTAGCACATGATTTATTAATGTCTTACATAATCTTATTTGTGTGTTAAAAGTGAGATATTTTGATTTAAAATATTTTACAATTCCATAGTAACATTTATTGGCATTATGAATTATCTTATTTATTTTTTATGTAATATCATTAGTGTTGTTAATTTGGGTTCCCAAATATACAAAACTTTAAACTTTTTCGAATTTAAAATTATCAATTCTCTATTGTTCTTTTCTTTATTATTTTCGTTATATATAATATATTTTGTAATTTAAATAAATAAGTATCCTCAATTCATGTCCAACTCAGGGTCGGGTCGAGGGATGAGATGATATTTTAATTAAACATACTGGCGGCCGAATTTTAATAGCCAACTCGGCACAAATATATTCAGTAATTCAAAACTTTATGAAAAAAATTGATTTTGTTCATACACTCGATGAACATAGTAATCTTGCAGGCGGATCTCCAGGGGTCTATGAATGACAAGGATGCCGATCGACCATGCCTGACGCTCCATCACGGGGGCAGTTGGACGAAATGAAATGAAATTGATGAGATGAATATGGACAAATGGTGGAATGAAATTGTGGCAGGGGGAAACGGGAGAAAACCCCGAGAAAAACCTGCCAAAGCTCCACGAAACCCACATGGAATGACCGAGACTCGATCTCGGGACTCCAACGCTGAGAGGCGAGCGTCTAACCCGCCTTATTTATAATTTACATTTGAAAAATAGAAAGAAGGATGTGATGTATTGAAGGTGTGTAAAAAAACCCTGTGCAATTATACGTGCATTACATATTACGATTTGAGTAATATAATCATAATAAAAGATTCTTGGAAAACTAGTCATCATTCGTAAAGACGTCATCAGGAAGAGTCCTTGAAAGATTTCATTTGCCTTTCTAGAAATGATTTTTCTTTTCTGGTGTCTGATATTTTGCAGAATATATATATATTTTACTTCTGAGTCTTCCTCGACCAGCCTCATGATCTTCTGATTAGAGCTTCTGACTCCAGTTCTTGAGGTCCCGGGTTCGATTCCAGACCATAGAAAATTTTCCCTAAAAAGGGAAATTACCTGTGTCTGCCCATGTATCTGGAATTCAGGTTAAGAATTATCCTGGCAGTTCATTATCATTTATTACCCATCACATCATCGAGGTAACATAACTCCGTTTTCCAGGTGTCCAAACCTAAGAAATGAGTTACAATTCCGTCAATGCCAGGGGAGAAAGCCAGAAATCTAATATATAAAAATTAATTTTGTTTGTTTGTTCGTACTTTATGCGCGGCCATACCGTTGATCCGTTTTGGGCTTTTTGCAAAATGTTCAGGAGATTCCCGGGATGAACATAGGCTATAAGAGAGTTGTGATACTCAACTCCTACATCCTTAAAAATCGCCCTTTGTAATGGAAAACGTGAATAAAGTAGCTCTTTGGACGTTTAAATGGCTTACGCTGCCTAAACCATAACAAAATACAGAAAATTAATGTACAAAGAATTGAATATCTCAAAAAGCTCTACAAAAAAGTCCACGACAGCATATGTTTATCTCTTACGGATAACTCACAATACCATTTTTGTCTTTCATTGATGCCAAGAAGATCGAGACATGTACATAGATTCCTGGGAAAGCAGAGCAGCACATGGCGGGTATTCTTTTACGGATAACTCACAATAACGAATTTATGCCAAGAAGATCGAGATAAGTAGATTCCCGTGCAACATCGGGTAATCAGCACGGGAAATCTTAAAATAATTATGATATACATTTATAATTATTTTTCATTTTACTTATTCAACTAATCATAAGAAGTACATTATGTTTTGTCTTTCAACTCATTTATGTCAAGAAGATCGGGATGAGTAGATTTTTGGACAACGCCGGGTAAACAACATGGGGTATCTAAAAATAATTACGATATAAATGTTTCCCTCTACCTACTTAAGTAAACATAAAACACGTTAATTTTCGTATTTCAGCTCATTTATGTCAAGAAGATCGGGATAGGTAGATTCCCGGGCAACGCCGGGTAATCAGCACTGGTATCTAAAAATATACATTTATAATTATTTTTCCTTTTACTTATTCAACTAAACATTAAAGCACGATAATTTTCATTTGTTTAGGCGTAGCAACGCACACCGGCTATTAGCTAGTGTCATAATAAAAGACAATCCTGTAGCATTGGACAAAAAAAATGTCCTTTCAGTTATTTATTTATTTAACCTGGTGGAGTTACGGCCATGTGACCTCCTCTTCCACTCACCAGGACAAACATGTTACATTCAAATACAGAATTCACATTTATATTTAATTTAATAATTAAACTTAATAATTAATACATCGTGTTAGATACTAAACGACAATTTATCAAATTGATCAATATTACAAGTAATATATAATAATACATTAAATTTAAAGTTAATTTAAATTAAAACAATGCACACAGGAACAACATGAAAAAAATGCGGCGAAAATAATAAAACGTAATGGACAATGCCTACTATTATACCACCAAGTTAACTTCGCACGGGCGGAGGGGAAGAGTTTTAGCGCTAGTGTCGCCGAACTACCGAATCTGTGGAAGGGATGTAGGAGAAGACTGTACATCCGATCACGTACTGAAATGGTTCAGTTTTAAGTGTGGGCGGAGAATCCTTAAATACGTGTGAAAGATCATAACATGGTTGTCAAATTAGTCATTTAAGCACGGAACGCTCAAGTGAACGGATAATTTAAAATCACAATATTTGTCGTCTCTCCGTTACCAGCATCACAATAAATCACTAGTGGCATCGTTGTAATAAGAAGTGATAGCCCATTCCTACACGTAACCCCATTAGTAACAGGGTTGTCAAATTAGTAATTTTGTCAATGACCACCTAGAAGGACGGACCATTAAAATCCATAGTATTTGTCAGCTCTCTACCTGCCAAACAATGAACATATACAGAGAAAAGGAAGTGGCAACAGAGTAAGGAAGAGAAAGAGGAAGACAGCATGTTAGTTAACATTTTCCGCCCGCGCAGACTACTTGGTGGAGTAATAGTTGAACATCTCGCTATAAATGTTAATTACAGAATATATTATATATAATATTGCTTTATTAAGCTGGTAGAGTTAGCCATAAGCTCTTCTCTTCCATTCACCCAGGGAATAATAAAATAATACACAGTTTCATAGCACATTTAATATAATTTAAAGTATTGTTAAAAGTATAGCCTTATCAATGAAAATGTTAATCTAGTGTAATATTAAGAGCTACTAACAGAAACAAAGAATAAAATAAAATTTTAAAAATCTAAGATGTGCAAGTTGTAATGTACATCCCACATTAATTTCCTTCTTCTTAAGCCCTTTCCTTCCCTATGCTCGGGATTAGGGCTTTCCATAATAGGAACCTATTGACCAAGTTAATTTAGTTATATTCATTTACCCATAAATGTCAGCGAGTGATAGGGGGTTGGCCTAGGCGCCTCGACGAGACATCTAGTGCGTAACTAAGTTATTACTGGATAGGAAACGGTCGGTAAATTTTGCAGAGACTTTTCTATTCAGGCTTGTGGTTCTTTTGCGAGCCCGAAAATCTTCAAAATCGGGACCTACGGCTTTAAAGTCCCTCCCGGAGAACTTGTTCCCTGGATTTTTCCATCCTAAAAATCCATCGACCCCTGCCCGGGTTTGAACCCGCGTCCCTCTGAACTAGATGCAAAGAATATAATCATTAGCCCACCGTGCCGTCCCCAAATTAATTTTGTGTGTGTGTATATATCCATCCATAGTAATTCTGCCTGAAGGTAGGTCCTTCACTGCAATCATGGCATTTTATGCTATGCTTGCAGCTTTACTGGGGGATTGTAGGTGTGGTAGCTTCCCGTTGCTTTTCACACCGGTGAAGGATGATGATGATGATGATACTGATAAGGATGATGATGGCCATATGATTTCGGGGACCGTTTGGGCCTTAAAGTTTTCCTGACATTTGTCTTACAGGTGAGGAAAAACCCCGATAATAACCTCACCCAGAAAAACTGCCCCGACCGGGGATCGAACCCGGGCCCGCTGCGTGACAAGGCAGCACGCTACCCTGGAGATCATAGCGGTGGACTATGTGTGTGTGTGTGTGTATGTATATATATATAAAGTGATGAACACCGTAGTTGTTTTCCGTGAATAGTTGTTCTGGGGTAGTAGGAGGCTAAGACTCCCATTTTTATAGATAACTGGTACTTGTTGTTATTCGTATATTATCGTATTCTGCTATTGTTGTGGTGGGTTTAAATATGAATCATGTTTATGATGTAGTGTGTGTTTTATTGGAAACGCCTTTTTTCACATTGGAAATATGAAAATTAAAAGGAAGTTTTAAATTGAGGACGTCATACTGGATCTACAAATATGTTGTACAAAGGAAATTAAACAATCAGGTTTAAGGAATTTCCATGGTTGTGCTCCTCTCGAACTCAACATAAATTGTTTTGTTGGCCTTGCTTGCTTTTTATTGTCTGTCCAACGGATCTGTGCCCCCGTAAGATATGCGAACCAAAGCATACTTCCTTTTTTTCCTTGGAAAATCATTTCCCTCCCTGCATTTCTATCTCTCTCTTACACTTATACTCCAGTGTTGTCAACTCAACTGCAACCTTGCATTATTCAATATTCAAGAAGCATGGCACTGGGTGAAGTTTGGCAACATCCCTTATGTGCAAATACGTGTACTTTTCTAAGAACGATGCAAGCGCTATAGGGGCATAGATCAGTTGGTCCGAGTATAGCAATACATTCAACTTGTGGAATGGGGAGAACTTATACTGCAATTAACGAAGTCATACACATTCCATGATATATCACCGACAAATTTGCAACCTTAAAGGACCGAAGGATTGATGTGATGCACAAGAAATATGAGTTTAAAAAAAAAGGTAAACATGTGTACAAATAATTTTTCTTAATAGCTCTTCACCTAACTTCAGAACCACGAGCCGCCACTGGTCAATACCGACAATGGATCCCATACCCATGGTAACGGGTAAATGCAGTGTCTCTGTTAAAGGGCGGCTGTAAGTGGCCATCCACCTTGGGCAAAATCGTTGTCAGTGTGACGTGTCTACAAATCGGATGATAAACGGAAGACGCATATAAATCCATTAATGAAGATGTAATAATATTGCATATACGTAGAATTGATTCTTTATTCTCGGAATGGTTTCAGGGACGGTAGACTGCCAAAATCTAGAAACTGAAATGTGGCTGAAAATATGAACACCATATTATTATTATTTGTGTCCACCGCTGTGGTCTCGGGGTAGCGTGCTGCCTTGTCACGCAGCGGGCCCGGGTTCGATCCCCGGTCGGGACAGTTTTTCTGGGTGAGGTTTTATCGGGGTTTTTCCTCACCTGTAAGACAAATGTCAGGAAAACTTTTAGGCCCAAACGGTCCCCGATATCATATGGCCATCGCAATCATTATCATTCATATTCATCTTAGGTTAAGCTTAGCATTAGGGACTCTCCTGGCGCACCATTATCATCATCATATCATATCATCGGGGCAACGTAACCCCGCCTTCCAGGCGCCCCAACCTCAGAAGTGGGTTACAAGTACGTCATGCCAGGAGAGAAACCAGGAATGTCGAAAGACAAACCTGGGGCATTTGGAAAAAAAAAAAATACGTATATTATTTGTTAATTGAATTACTTTAGATTCATTACTACATCATCCAAATACTATACCGTAAAGACTTCGATTTTGTTTTGCACAATGATGTTATAAATAATGTTTTTGTGAAGACGCTGATTACTGTCTTTTGTTGAACATCGTTTGATATCTCTAGAGTTTTCCTAATAAGATCTAAATGGAATTGTATTTCCTAATGGAGAAACAGTAGATATAGATTGTTTACTGTCTGAGTTTAAGGCGTCAGATATCCTCCATCACCTACGCAGTATGCATGTCTGGTTATTCCTATGCCCAAGGCGTGGGTGCTTATTCACAAGATCTATTCTTAGAAGTTTGAACTTCTCCATGGTATCGATATTTTGTATTCAATTACAAATTGCCATGTCTTACGATACATGATAAACGTTATGACTACTTATGAGCTTAGGTCATCGATTTCATTTTCGTCTTACAACTGTCTATACAAAGTATCTTTATATTTTCATTCATATATTTTATAGGCCAGTACGTATATGTCAGAACTAGAAAAGTTCTTGCTCCTGCGATATGCTTAATTGAAAATTTACATTTTATATATTGCATTATATTATATTATATTATCATATGGCCATCATCCTTACCATTATCATTATCATCCTTCACCGGTGTGGAAAGCAACGGGAAGCTACCACACCTACACAATTCCCTAGTAAAGCTGCAAGCATAGCATGAAAATGCTATGATTGCAGTTAAGGACCTGCCTTCGGGCAGAATTACTATGGATGGGGTATTATATTATATTATATTATATTATATTATATTATTATATTATATTATATTATATTATATTATATTATATTATATTATATTATATTATATTATATTATATTATATTATATTATATTATATTATATTATAAATTATTATCTTCTCATTAATTATATTATATTATATTCTCTAATCTCTAATTCTCTTATCTTCTCTCATTCTATTACTCTTCTCTTGTCTTATCTTCTCTCCCCTTACCTGCGTTCTATTCGCCCCGTGCTCCTTCCGCCCAACCTCCCTCCCGGTCCCACAATAACCGCCAGGGTAACTCGTGTCCTCTGAACCAGACACTTAACCAGGAAAAATAACATACAAACATATTCGGTAATTCAATAGTGAGCCGAAGTATGGAAATTCAACAAAAACTTATGTCGATGGAATTGGATTTCTTGAGGAGAGCAGCAAGGTGTTCAAAATTAGAAAAAATAAGAAACATTATCATACGAGATAAAATGAATATTAAATATTCAATAGTAGATAATATAAGATACAAGCAATTAAATTGGTATGACCAGGTATGACGAATGCGAGAGGAAAGGTTGGCCAGAAAAACATTGGAATGGTGTTCACCAGGAAGAAGAAAGAAAGGAAGACCTCTAAACTCGTGGATGCAAGAAATAAGAACTGGAATGAGAACAAGAAGACTAGAGGACATGGAATGGATGGATAGAGACGAGTGGAGAAGTAAAGTAAAACTTTAGATACAGAAAGATGTGTAAACATTGAAAATCTGTATATAAATAGAATATTTGGGGAAAAACTTATTTCCACAGTTTAAAGTTTTATACTTGAATATCAGAACAACTGGATGCATAATTTGCGACGAATGAGTTCATATAGAGTTCCCAAGGCCTTGCTTCGTTATTGCTCAACAGGGAAAAGATCTCTGCGCCGCCCAAGAAAGCGCTGGATACAAAATTCATCAGTGAGATGGTAACAGGCCTAAGATTTGTATGGATTGAGAAGAGAGGTTAGAATAAAAAAGTGAATAATATAAAAATTCTAACAAAAAACTAGGTAATGTATTTTTTTCCTTTTAGATTTACTTTTACTCGTACCATTGTTCCGACGATCCTCGCGAGCTTCTCACTATGGTTCATATGGCCCCGGGTTCGTTTCCAGGTCAAACCATGGCATTTTTTCCTTAAATGGAATTATTCCTATGGTCTAGAATTTAGGTTAAGTTTAGATTAAATATTCTCCCTGGAACTCATTTTTATTTATCAAGAATCGTATCGTCGGGGTAATGTAACTCCACCTTCCAGGTGCCCCAACCTAAGAAATGGATTACAATTCCCCTAATGTTAGGGGAGTAAGCCAGAAATTATATATAATAAAACCTGGTGTAATTGAAAAAAAAATCAACAATTCTGCTTCACATAGGAGGTCTGAAGATATGGCTATTTCACAGCAATGAACACATTTAGGCAATAAAAATTGAACATTTAGAGATATTGTCTTTTCCAAATAACCTATTCAATTGTAATGTAGATCCTACTGTACACCCTTGTATAGTGTTCTTCATTTATAACCTAACGGGCACACGGCGTTTGGCCTGTGCGCGGTTGGGTGTGCCACAGCCGGCTTTGCTCCTACATAAACTCCGCGCGTAAAGCATGTATAAAAATCTTACATTATAGATACTGGATCACCTTGTTTTAAACAATGGACACGTGTACACTTATAAGGTTTTGATTTTAATAATTTAATTGCTCTATGTGCAGAAGGCTCTGAAATTCCCACCTGTTGTGCAAATTTTGGTATGGATTTTGTTGGTGTACGTTCAAAACTTGCGCCTATTTCGTTTAACTTTTCTTCTGTTAAAACTGCACTTTCTCAGTAATCCTCTTGGAATGATCATTTCTTCAGTAGTGGAACAGACGATGATGATGATGATAATAATAATAATAATATAATCATAACAATAATAATCATAAAAATAATAATGAATTATATCAGCAATAAGTTAAATAATTTCACAAAAATAACAGGAGTAGTAAACAATGTATTTAAATAACAAACAAAGTTAAAGAAAACAATAATTAAACTACAAATATTACCTTGGCGACTCATACTCTACTATACATCATGGACTATCAAATTACCCCGATATTTATAAATGCTTTACGCGCGGATTTTATGTAGGTACAAAGCCTGCTGTGGCACACCCAACCGCGCACAGGCAAAACGCTGTGTTAGGTTATAAATGAAGAACCCTGTAGTATCTCCCCATGACTTCCAATGTTAAATGCTTATTTTATGTGAAGAGCGTTTTGCTTGATAAACAAGAATTGATATACAGACTGGTCCAAAAGTCTCGATCCATTTCTTTGAAAGCATTGACCAACGTTCATGAATGTTACATATGTTATTTGTCAGATGTCTGTGAACAATCTTCAGTACAGTTAAATCTGTCCCCCTTGCATTTTGGGGAATTGCTCCCAGCGTTGCACTGTTGCTCTAAACACATTACGCAGATGGCGTGGTGTAATAGCTGCTACTGCCTCGTAATGCGTTCCCGTAAATGGGGAAGATCACGAACCTTAGTCTTGTACACATGAGACTTGATAAAACCCCACGCAAAAAATCAAGTGGGGTTAAGTCTGGTGAGCGCGGTGTCCATATTCTTGGCGCAGCTCTGCCGATCCAGCGATCCGGAAATGTTGCATTGAGATAGGCACGCACACACAGAGCGAAATGCGGTGGGGCACCATCTTGTTGAAAGACAACAGAGTGTAAAACACCATCCTGCGTAAGCTGTGGTTCTAGAAATTGTTCAAGCATGTGTAAGTAGGTGACGCCAGTGACTGTGGGTTCTTGAAACATGAATGGACCGTACAGTTTTGTTGCTGTTACACCTAGCCATACATTAATTTTTGGTGTATCTCGTTGCCATTCATATGTAGCATTAGCTTGCTCGTCGGCCCATATTCGACAATTATGCCTATTAACACGACCACAAATGCGGAATGTAGCCTCGTCACTGAAAAGGATATTGTCCATTAGATTTTCATTAGCAACAGCCTGAAGCATCATAGCATATAGCCTGACGGGCAGCATAATCTTCCTGTTCCAAGTGATGTAGCACTTGCAGATGGTAGGCACGTTTGTTGAGTTTAAACCTTAAAATCCACCAGACTGTTGTCCTAGGAATATCCAGTTCATTACTGAGCCTGCGAGTCGACGCGCCTGGACTGCGTTCAATCGCGTGCTGAATACGTCAACATCATTTGCAGAGGTCTATGGTCTGACTGCACGTTTTTTCATCAAGAACACTTCCTGTTCGTCTAAATTTGTTCACCAACATCCGGATATTAGCTCTAGTAGGTGCTGGTTTGTGAAACTTTCGTTCAAATTCCTGATGCACTTGTTCATAGCTTACCAATCGCAATCGCGCGGAAACAACTGTTATTATTTCTTCAATGGTAAGCATACTTCGTGATGAACCTGAGAAAAACGAAGAAAATGTCAATTTAATGGAAATGGATCGAGACTCTTGGACCACCCTGTACTGTATCATCGATAGAACCAAAATGTCAACGTCGCTGATCAATTTTTATTTTATTTAAATCTCTATAAATTATTTGACAAGAAAAATAAACTTCTAATCTATGAATCAGTATCAATTCCAAGAAATAGGTTTATGTCACATAAATGTTACATCACACATTATTGACATTCGGAATTCCATCCCTATGTTATTTGTCCAGTTTTCTTCAATTGATTCGGTATTTCAAAATCACAAGTTACAACATATACTATGTGTTAACTATAAAAGGATTGATTCATATACTAAATAATAACCTTTTCTTGTCTATTCATAGGCCTAACTACATAAATTTACTGTGGACTAGCACATAAATTGCAACGAATTCATAATATGTGGTTAGATATATACGTATTCAATGTTCATGGCCATTATCTTTTATATTCCCGAGAACTGTTGATTTCATCTTCATGATCGTAGAAAAATGCATTTTATTACTCTGTTATTCAAAATAATTATACATACTTCTACACCGAGTTACTTATCCTCACGCTTTCATCTCCCATCTTCCAATCAGAATTCTAGTGCACAATCGCACCAGAACTCTCTGCTTAACATCCCACAACACTGAACCTTCCATTATTCTAATTCATTTGCCGTGTCCATTCTAGATTATGGAACTCTTTATCACAAGAGATTGGGGACTGCCGGACATTAACTTCCTCGATTCTACCTAGTAGACATCGAAAGCCACCTTGACAAAAGTGCAAATAGGCCTATATATACATTTTTTTCATGCTATGTTTAGCTTTGATGCTAAATGTCAAAATTTGATTATAACATCGAGATATAGAAGTGTTAATATTATAATGTAAAAATTCTCTTTAAATGCTTACTTGTTTAGAATCCGCGACATGGCAGTAAAACAGATGTATATATGGCTCTCATGAGTAAATTAATCAATTTGCAACTTAGATATATTCCAATTCAAATTCTTCTCATCCCCTTAAAAATAAAATTTTATAAGCCCAATGAAAATCTACGGATCTATAATAGATTTTATATATATCACAATCATCATCATGGTTCTACAGCCCGTTGCAGACCTTGGCCGCCCATACAATGCGCCTCCATTCGTCTATATTCTCCGCTTTCCTTCTCCGTCATCGTACTCTCAGTAGTCTCAGGTCCTCTTCAATGCTGTCCAGCTCCAGTCATCTAGTATTACGACGTCCAACTTTTCCGTTTCCATTTATAGTTGTCAGTGTATTCCATTCCATAGTAATTCTGCCCGAGGGCAGGTCTTCCACTGCAATCATAGCATTTTCATGCTATGCTTTGCAGCTTTACTTGGGAATATAGGTGTGTAGCTTCCCGTTGCTTTCCAGACCAGTGAAGGATGTTGATGATGGTTATGGCCGGATGATTTTCGGGGACCGTTGGGCCCTAAGCTTCCAGGAGCCTGCCTGACCGGGAATCGAACCCGGGCTCGCTGCGTGATAAGGCAGCACACTACCTCGAGACCACAGCGGTGGACTTGTCATTGTATGCATATATGGAAAGAAAAATAAATGTTTGTGGTAGGAGCCTGAATGGACTAGAGGTTATGTCACCAAGGTCTCGGTATCAAATCCAGTAGAGTTTAATGGTAAAAATACTACTACTACTACTACTACTACTACTACTACTACTACTACTAATAATAATAATAATTATAATAATAATAATAATTATTATTATTATTATTATTATTATTATTATTATTATTATTATTATTATTATTCCTTTCCAGGATTAGGCCAATGCAACCTGTTCCGGTCTCAAGTCCATCGTTTCCTTGGCCGTCCCAAAGATCTTTTTCCATGTGCTTTGTAGATGTTGATCTTTTTGGGTAGTCTTGTATTGTCCATTCTGTCTAAATGTTCTTTCCATTGGTATTTGTGCTCTTCTAGTTTATCGACTATTGAAAATATATCCGGTTCATTTCTTATTGATTCATTGTGTAATCTATCCATGCGTGTACATCCTTTTACGGATCTTAAAAAATTCATTTCAGCTTCTTGAATGTGTGAGATATCTTTTTTGTAAGTACCCAAGATTCAGATCCATATAAAAGAACAGGAACAGCCATAATTTTATAAAACCTGAGCTGAGTTTCTCATCGAGTCTTTCGGAGGGTTCTTCTTATGGTGCCACACATCATTTGATATCGGTTTAATTTATCATGTATCTCCCATTCGTAGCTATATGTTATATCTGAACTAAGATAGTTAAAGTGTGCTATCTGTTCTATTATTTCATTATTGATTACTATTTTTGCTCTGACTGGCAAACTGCCCTGAAAAGCCATAATTTTAGTTTTTGAAGTTGAGACTTTGAGATTATAATAGAGTCCTAATTCATTCAACATGTAAATGGCTCTTTGTAAATCATCCTCTGACTTCTGTATAATTACCAGTTATTATTATTATTATTATTATTATTATTATTATTATTATTATTATAACAATAATAATAATTATTATATTAGTCGGCCACGGTGGTCTAGTGATTATGTTCCTTGCTTTTAGACCCGAGGATCGCGGGTTCAAACCCGGCCGGTGTTTTAGGATGGAAATATCCCAAGGAAAAGTCCTCCAGGAGGGAGTTTAAACCGTAGGTCCCTTTTGAAGATTTTCAGGCTCGTAAAAGAACCGCAAGACGTATATTTTTCTTTTTATTTGCCTTCATTGTCAAATGTCAAATATATAGTTATAACATCTAAATATACAAGTGTTACTGCTATAAAGTAAATATTCTCTTTAAAAATTGCTTAACTTTTATGTTGGCCACTAGATGGTGTTGGAACGAATTCCCACTACCTCTTGTGTGAATTGAGAATACTACATATATAAGAAAAATGTATGTTTGTGTTGGAATTCTTGAGTAGCTCAGTTGGTTAGAGCGCTAAACGTACAGAGTTTAGAGACTCGGGTTCAAATCCCGACTCAAGCATTCATTTTTCTTTTCATATCATATTTGCCTTCATTGCCAAATGTCAAAAATATAGTTATAACATCTAAATATATATGTGTGTGTGTGTGTGTGTTAACGCTCTAGAAACCGCTCTTTTGTAATTTCTAATATTTTGAATTTTTTTACAACTCGACATATAACAATTAGTTTAAAAATAATATAGATTTCGTTAACCAGCAAAATCGGACCACTTGTAGTTGGAGTTCACATGAAATGAAAAAGAAAAATAATTCTAGCGTCCGATAGTTTGCATTATTCGTAACGTAACTAATATATAGGCCTATTATTGAAATAAAACTAGAAAGGTATTCTCCAAAAAATCAACGAAATCCGAGAATTAGAAGCGGTGATTTATCTGAAACCCGAAATTTAAAAAATACTTTAGCAGCCTCTATATAACTGCACGCTGTACAATTTAATTAACAGAAGAAAGATATTTCCGTGAACCAATAAAATCAAACTATATATTCGACTTGCTAAGGAATTAGCTTCATTTCCCAGTTCCTGCGTGTCTTGTCTTGTAATCGAGGGGAGGGTACATGTAGCGACCCTTCTGACGAAACTCATTTCTCATGTTGTAAATCTCCATTCGTCTGCATTTCTGGTGATTATGCTTCGCTTCTGTACAGGGTGAGTCTAAATTCCCCTTACAGAGTTTGAGGACTTATAATAGAGACCAAGACAAAAGTTTAGCATATGAACTGGTGTCCGAAAACGTACCGATTCTCCGCTACACGCAAAATAACCACACACGCATTTTCGGCGCCATTCACTAGGATAGTCTTAACTGGGGTAGTCCGATAGGTATGTCATTCCCCGCTCACCTGATGTTCCATGTCCACTGCAAGTTTGTTTACGTGCTATTCAGTTGAGTTTGTGAGACGTTTGTACCGGCACATTACAGTAGTAATCCCTCACGACAGTACAAGGTGCACGTACTTCATTGATACTGTTGCTGTTATCCGTGGCATACACACGCAGGCACGATGTTATTGTACGGCGAAGCTCGGTGCTATGGCAGGTCCGATTGCTTGGCCTGCACGTTCTCCCGACTTGACCCCGCTAGACCTGTCAGGTCACAAGAAAACCTTATTTTACGATACCCCTGTGGAATCCGAGGAAGACCTATTAGCAAGAGTTGTGGCTGCGGCGGATGTTGAAGGACCAGGGGATTGGTGATCGAGTGTAAGAGAACGTGGTACGGAGGTACCGCATCTGTATTGAAGTCGATGGCCGTCACATCGAGTCGTTCTTGTAAGTGGTTCCAGACGACAGGCAGCAGGAGTCGGAGAGAACAACATGCGTTGTAGTGGTATTTTTGTGTGTAACGGAAGAACGATATATTTCCGTACATGGATTCCTATGTTAAATTTAATTGTCTTGGTCTCCTCTGTAAGTCCTCAAACTCTGTAAGGGGAATTTAGACTCACTCTGTATAGCCTATATAAGAACTGATCGAGCAAGAGTTTTAATGTCATTAAAGTTTGATCATCGTTGCACTTGATTAATTTCGCCCAGAATCTTGGAGTGAATTCTAGAAGTATATTCCGAAAAAAATAGGTCTAATAATGTGTAATTTAGTTTAAAATAATTAAATATTAGGCCTACTCCAGCGATTATTTTCCGACATTTTCAACTTTTCCATTACATGACAAAATTCTCACGAATATTCTCTTGTATTTATAGTATTATAAGGAACTAGCTAATACCCGGCATGTGCTAATACACCTAAATAAATTAAATGTGCTTTTATGTTTGGTTTAATACCTTTTTTTTTTGTTCAATGCCCCAGGTTGTCATTTCGACATTTCTGGTGTTCTCTTCATAATTGTAACTAACGTCTGAGGTTGGGGCGCGTGGAAGGGCTGCCCCGATGATATGATGAGTGATGATGATAGTGGTGTGCCAGGAGAGTCCTTAATCCAAAACTTATTCTAAGGCGAATATGAGTGATGATGGCCATATGATGTTAGGGAACCGTTAGGGCCTTAAAGTTTCCAGACATTTGTCTTACAAATGAGGAAAAACCCAATAAAAACCTCACTCAGGAAACGAACCTGCGCCCGCTGCATGACAAGGCAACATGATACATCGAGACTTAAACGGTGGACTAGTTTAATAAGTAAAAAGAACAATAATTATAAAACCATATGGTAATGATTATCTGGCATTGCCCGGAATCTAATTACCCCATCTTTTTGGCACCAATGAGCTGAAAGACAAAAATGTTTATTGTGAATTATCTTCAAAAGATACACATATGCTGTCGGGACTTTTTTTTGTGGAATTTTTTGAGATATGAAATTCTGTGTACATTAATTTGGTGTATTTGTTATCGGTTAGTTAGCGTAAACCATTTAAGCGTCCAAAAAGTTACTTTTTTTTTAGTGCACCGATACCCAGTTTTTTTTTTTTTTTACCTCAGCCCTATAGTACGAAGGGTAATATATACGTTAATTGATCCAAGAAAAAGTCTCTAAATTATAAAAAAAAAACATTCAAATCGGCTAAGAAGTTTTTGAGTCCATAATAAAAAAAGCGTATAAACCCACCCTCGTTTTTATATATAAAGATTCCGAAAACAAATTAATTTACTTTAAAATAATGAATTAAACATTAGCGTACTTCAATGATTATTTTCAGATATTTTGCTACATAAAAGAATCTCGCGATTATTCTGTTGTGTTTAGATTATTACAAGGAATTTAGACGTTTTAATGTATGCTGAGGATGTGGTTATTATTCAAGAAAATTAAAATAATTTGCAGTACTCTTTACATCAATTAAAATGAGTTATGCCAAGAATAATATTTTAAAATATCAAAAGAAAAACAACAAATAATGGTATTTTGGGAAAACGAACATGTAAGATCAAAAATCGTAATAGACAACAATCCTCTGGGACAAGTAACAAATTTTAATTATTTGGGTTGTAATTTTACTATAAACACAAAACTGAAAGAGATATAAATATGAAACTGTCGACATTTCAATTGGTATGCGGAACTATACATAAATCATTGAAGAATAAAACAAGAAGAGATACTAGATTGAAGTTTTATAAAACATTGGCAATTCCTGCATTACTTTATTGGAGCGAAACTTGTGTAATGACCAAAAAATTGCAAAGTAGAATACAAAGCGCAGAAATGAACTTCCTTAGAAGAACAAAAGGCTGCACAAGATTGAATCGGATAAGGAATGAAGATATAAGAACAGAGTTAAATATATATCTATTGAATGAGAAAATCAGAGAATATAGAGAAATGTGGAAAGAATTAATGTAACAAGATTACCAAGAGCAGCATTCAACTACAAGCCAAGAGGTTCAATGAATGTAGGAAGGCAAGTGAAAAGATGGACAGAAGAACTGTGAGGCGGAACAGATAATTTTTGCCTAGCCCGTGAAGTGAAGAAAAAGAAGAAGAATTTAGAATTGACGAAAAATTACCATCCGATGAAAGCGGATTTAAATAACTTTCTTTACATCCTATAGATATTAAAAATGCATAGTATTAGAACATTATGAATACTCTTGGCATCTTATTAGTATTTGTAAAGACTAGAGAAAGTGCAAGTATAATGAATGCAGATGCATCCTTTCTTCTCAAATTGGAACTTTCCAGTTGCAATTATCTTAACGGTTGGCAACTCTCGGTACCGGATATCCGGCAAATAAAAGCGTGGCATATATAAAAAAACACTATTTCTTTGTACAACGGCATAATTTCAATTGAATCTGTTATTTGTAAAACGTTATCTCCATTTTAGTGAATGAAGAAATGAAGCTGTTGAGATTGGTCTCTTTAATTTTTCTTATTATAGATATTCACCGATCCTATCTAGTAGACACAGAAAATAACTGTGACCAAAATGTACATATAATTATATTTATATCCTCTAATGCTGTAGCTGCCTCAGTTTTTGTTTTATCGGGCCCAAACTTGATATATAGCAATTAATTAAGAAGTAAGGTTGAGTTTTTAAGCAGCAAAATCGATCCATTAGAAGTTGGAGTTAACATGAACTAACTAACTCACTGGCACTATCGAACCGTAGGTTCATCGTCGCGCGAACATAAACTCTTCAGACATCCCTATCCTGAGCTAATGTTTTCCAATCATTTCCTGTATAATCTAGTTCCCTCAAATCATAGTTAATGCTATTCTCCCACCTCATTCTTTATCTACCAACTGGGCGTTTTCCCTCTGGTTTCCTACAAGAATCTTCCTTGCACATCTTTCATTCCCCATTCGTGCCACAAGTCTTTATTATTTCTGGCTTCCTATAAAGACCATGTAGTTCACTGTTATGTAGTCTTCTCCATTCACCCGTCTGTTCATCTATCTTTGGTCAAAAAAATCCTCCTTCTTCTTCTTCTTCTTCTTCTTCTTGTAAGCCCATGTTTCCCTTAACAGAGATTTAGGCGCTCTCCCCCTACAAGGAAGAATTTGAACCATACTAATTTAGATACACTTGTTTTCGTATAGATGTCATTTCAGTGATCCATGGTCAGCGTTCCGCCTCATACTGACATCTAGGAAACCAAGGTAGTACTAGGACGGGAAAATTCGGTAAATTTTGCTTAGAGGCCTTTTCATTCAGGCTTAAGGATCTTTTACGAGCGTGAAAATCTTCAGACTCGGGACTCACGGCTTAAAGTACCTCCCGGAGAACTTGCTACTTGGATTTTTCCATCCTAAAAAATCCATCGATCCCCGGCCGGGTTTGAACCCGCGACCCTCGTGACCAGAGGCAAGGAGCATAGCCACTAGTCCACCGCGGCCGATTAAAATAAATTCCTAAGAACTTTATTTTCAAATATTCGCAATCTCTTTTCCTCCCTTAAAGTAAGAGTCCATGTTACGCATCCATGTAATGGTAGAGTAGTAGTTTTATATATTTTCAGTTTAACGTTTTTTGAAAGGAGTTGGGACGACAAGAGTCTCTATAGTGCATTTTTCAAAATTGAGCCTATGTTTAATTTATTTGTGCATCTAATTCCTATTTGTGATTATTGTTACTAGGTATTTGAATTCAACCACTTCCTCGAAATTTCCCTCATTTGTCATTAAAAATCGTTCTAACGGTCTCAATTTTCGGTGTTTCGCAACGAAATTCAGTATATGGTATTGAAATAAAACGAAGAATATATACTAAAAAAATAAAAAAAATAGCGAAATCCAACCATTAGAAGCCGGGATTTTACATACTTACTTACTTACTCACTGGCACTATCGAACCCGTAGGTTCATGGCCGCACGGACATAAGCTCTCCATACATCCCTATCCTGAGCTAATGCTTTCCAATCATTCCCTGTATAATCTACTTCCCTCAAATCATAGATAATGTTGTTCTCCCACCTCATTCTTGGTCTACCAACTGGGCGTTTTCCTTCTGGCTTTCCTACAAGAAGTTTCCATGCACGTCTTTCATTCCCCATACGCGCAACATGTCCTGCCCATCGCAGTCTACGGGACTTAACTGTTCTTATTATATCTGGCTTCCTATAAAGACCGTGTAGTTCATTGTTATGTAGTCTTCTCCATTCACCTGTCTGTTCATCTCTCTTTGGTCCAAAAATTTTCCTAAGAACTTTATTCTCAAATACTCGTAATCTCCTTTCCTCCCTTAAAGTAAGAGTCCATGTTTCGCACTCATATAATATAACTGGTAGAATAATAGTTTTATATATTTTCAGCTTAACGTTTTTTGAAAGGAGTTGGGACATCAAAAGTCTCTGCAATGCATAATAGCATGCATTTCCAGAATTGAGCCTATGTTTAATTTCTTTGTGCATCTCATTCCTATTTGTGATTATTGTTCCTAGGTATTTGAATTCAGCCAATTCCTCAAAATTTCCCTCATTTGTCATTAGCTGTCCATTTCCATTATATAATGTATTTCTACGTGTGACCATATATTTAGTTTTACTGATATTTACTTCCAGTCCTAATTTCTTAGGTGTTACTCAATAGTGTGTGCGTGTTGGCCTTTAGTATCTCCTCGCTATCGGCCAGTAGTACTACATCATCAGCATAAACTAACAGCTTATTAATACCATTCAGTTGTAAGCCTTCCTCATTCTCTAAAGATTTAATGGCATGCTCTAGTACAAAATTAAATAGTAGAGGAGATAGTGCATCTCCTTGCTTCAACCCATTCTGGATTTCAAAAGTGTCTGAAAACTGTTTGCCTACACGCACCCTACTCGTTGAGCCATTTAGACACATTCGTATAAGTCTAACTAACTTTTTAGGAATTCCGAACTCCAGCAGGATACTATATAACTTCTCCCTCTTAATTGAATCATATGCTTTTTGGAAGTCTACGTATAGTTGATGTACAGTACCATTATATTCCCATTTCTTTTCTAAAATCTGTCTTATACTAAAAATCTGATCTGTTGTAGACCTGTTTCTTCTAAATGCGCATTGATGATCTCCTAGAATGTCATCAATATAGGGAGTAAGTCTGCTTACTAATATATTTGTTAGAATTTTGTACGAAGTTGAAAGTAATGAGATGCCCCTATAGTTGTTTGCAATCAGTTTTATCTCCTTTCTTAATAAATTGGTACGATAATTGATTCCTTCCATTCATCTGGAAGAGCTTCTTTTTCCCAAATCATACTAAGCAAACAGCGTATCTTGTCCATCAATTTTTCTCCCCCTGATTTTATCAGTTCTGCTGGGATCTCATCTGAACCTGATGCTTTATACATCTTCAATTTTTTCAATTGCCATTTCAACCTCTAATGCACTTGGCTCTGCGACTAGCATTTCTGCTGTCTGTAACTTATCCTCCTCAATGTCCTGTTCTGTATGTACATTTAATAGCTGATTAAAATAACTTTTCCATCTATTTAATATACTCTTGGAATCTGCAATCATATCCCCATTTTCATTCCGAATTATGTTTGTTCTAGCCTGAAACCCTTTCTTCTCTATACTAATTCCCTGATATAATTCTCTAATGTTCCTATTTTTTGCATTCATTTCAAGATCATTAATCTTCTCTCTCAAATATTCCCTCTTTTTACTCTTTAGTAACTTGGTGGTTTCCCGTCTAAACACTACCCAATTGCTCTAAATTTACCTCATTTGGCTCGTGTTAACCATTTAATTTTTGCTAGCTTTCTTTTCTTTATAATGTCGGCACATTCCTCATCAAACCATTTCTTGTTTTGCCTCTTTTTTAAACAACCAATGCTTTCTGATGCTGACAATTTAATAGTATCTCTTATAGCCTCCCATTCCTTATTTATATTCAGTTTCTTCTTTCGTTTGCCACATTGTTCATCTGAAGATTCCAGTACTTCAAATCTATTAGCAATTTTGATTTGGTATTCTTGCTGCATTTCATCATTTTCAATTTTTTTAATTCATATTTTACAGAATCATCTTTAGCGTTTGTTCCTCTCATAAGCGATAGCCGTTGTCTGATTTCACCCTGACCAGATGATGATCTGAATTGCAGTCTGTCCCTCTAACTGATCTAACATCAATGATGCTACTGTGCCAGCGTTTATCCACTAATACATGATCTATCTGGTTCCGAGTTTCTCCATCTGGGACGTCCAGGTGTATTTATGAATATCCTTATGCTGAAATGTTGTGCTCTTAACAATGAGATTCTTTGATGTGGCAAATGTGACTAATCTAACCCCGTTGTCGTTACTATCTTCATGAAGACTGAATTTGCCTATTGTTGGTTTGAATATATCTTCCCGCCCCACTTTGCATTAAAATCTCCTAAGACAATTTTCATATGATATCGTGAAAGGCTATCAAATAAGCATTCTAATTCTTCATAAAACTCATACTTGATATTGTCATCTTTATCTTCTGTGGGGGCATGTACATTTACAATTATAAAATCATGTCGTTTACCCTTTAGAATTATGTATGATATCCTATCACTAACAAACTTAATATCTCGGATAGCGGATAGGATCCTCCTTCTGACTAAAAAACCCGTTCCAAATGCAGGTCTTTCTGCACCCCCATAGTATAATGCAAAGCTTCCTGATTCCTGACTACCTTCTCCTGGCCACCTAACTTCCTGTAAAGCGACTATATCCAAGGGCGATTTATCCAATTCCCGCGTTAATATCTCTAGTGCCCCGCTATTGTATAAAGTCCTAACATTCCACGTTCCTAGGAACATGTCCCTGTGTTTGAGCCTTTGGCATGGGTTCCCTGAAGTAGTCCCCGCCCGGAGAACCGAATGGGGGACTATTTGACCTCCGGAAAATTTTACCCCAGTAGAACCCATGTCCGCATTTCTTGACGGTTGTATTTTTACGGTGAAAGATCGTCACTCTTTCGACCAAGGTACTTATTTCGTCTGGCTTATCACCTTCGACCAGTCCGGCATGGGTAACCCTATCGGCAGCAATGCTACCGCCGGCATAGCTCTCAGGATCATTTAAGCACACAAGCCACTCCACCACGACAAGGTAAAGATACCATGGAGGGGGGATTTTACATAAAACCCGAAATTTAAAAATCCCTCTAGCAATCTCCATATTTGCTACGTCGCAATGTTATCTAAATATAAAATTTAAGTATGCCCTTAAATATGCAGTGTCCTATAAGATACATTAATTTAATTAATATTTTTAATTAATTAATGGAAAAATTAATCAATAGAATTTATGTAAATTTGTGTCAAATTATATAACAGTAATTATGTAATAGGTAATAAGTTAATAACTTAAGGTTATTAATGGCTTGTTTTCACTGCAGTTCGACACGTTTAAATAAGTTAGCATAAGAAGTTGAGTTTTTTTTCCTCCCCCGACTTGCTGAGAAATTGCTTAGTTTACGTAGTTTCTACGTGTTGGACTTCTTTTCATCTTTCTGCAAGAATTCCTTTCCATTATTACTTTAGATATTTTTTCTTCTGGTAAACCAAGATTTTTTTTAAATATCTGAAATGCCTGAATTTTCTTACGCTCCCATTACTTATTTATTATTTTGTTAACTTATTCTTTCTATCCTGGATGTTCTAGTTGGCCTTTTCTAAGTATCCATTTCCATAACTAAAATGTTGTTTGTTTATTTGACTGGTTATTGTAACACTTCGATATTATAATCATTGATTCTACACGTATGGGGACATGGGTGCTCCCTACCGGGAGTTTTTGTACCAAGTTAATTTAATTATATACGTATTTCCGTACAAATTCCAGTGATTGACATGTGGTCAACACATTGCCTCAAAGATACATCTAGTTGGCAACTAAGATAGTCTATACTTGGATGGGAAAGGTCGATTAAATTTTGCTCAGAGGCACTAATTTAGGCTTGAGGTTTTTTATGAATCCGAAAATCTTCAGGGTTGGGACCCACGGCTTCTACAATATTTTGGGATATAGGCACTCAAAAACAATTTTAATAGCCCATGGACTCAGGAATATGTTTAGATCTTAGTTTGTATCTAGAAAGACAACAAAAATACTCATGTACGAGGGTGGATAAACCGGAATTTGTATCTAGAGGCTCTGGTCGCGAACTGCAAAGGTTGCGGTTTTGAGGGGAAGTTGGTAGGGGTGTCTGGAGTAGGGATCTTGATGTGTCGCACTCCGAAGAGCGGCCGCTTGCTTCAGTACGCCATGAGCGAGCAAGAGGTACACACGTCTGTTGCGCAACGCATTATTATTAAGTGTTTGGCGAAAAAAGGCAATAAACTTCTTAAATTTTGAGAAGACTCCATGCGCAGTTCGGGGAAGCATCCCTTTCGAAGACGCAGGTGTATGATTGGCGCAAAAAAAATTTAGCGGGCCGGGATTCAGTGGAAAATGAGCCCCACCAAAAACGGCAACGAACAAGCATCACTGCAGACAACATTCGTGCTGTACGGGACCTTACTGAGGAGGATCGGCGCGTAACAATTTATGAAATTGCTTCACACGTTGGAATAAGCTTCGGAAGTGTTCAAGCTATCATCAGTGATGAACTCAAATTCCGAAAATTGTCTGCCAGGTGGGTTCCTCGGCTCCTCAGCCAGGAACAAAAAAATCGACATAAAAACTGACGAAAATGCATTGGACACCTCTGGAACATCCTCCCTACAATCCAGATTTGTCACCCTGTGACTACCATTTGTTTGGGCCACTGAAAGAAGACCTGGGAGGGAGGCGGTTTGGTGACAATGCAGCGGTAGAGGAGTTCGTGCGCAACTGGCTGACTACACGTCATCCGTCATTCTTCAAGGACGGCATCAAAAAGTTGTCAACTCGATGGCAAAAGTGTGTTGGAAATGCAGGAGACTATATAGAAAAATGAGGTGGTGGTTTTGTATTTTTTTGTTAATTCAATAAAATTGTAAGCAATAATTCCGGTTTATATTTGATTCACCCTCGTATATGCATCAGAAACTGGGACCATGTTGAAATCTGATGAGGAATTATTAGGGCGTTTTGAAAGGAATATATTCATATCCATTTTTTGTGTCGTGAAAGAAAATAATGTATGGAGAAAGAGATACAATAATGAATTGTATAAATTATACAATCAGCTAGATATTCTGATTTATTTTTTAATTAATAGATTGGCCTGGGCTGGACACATTATTCGTATGGACAACAAAAGGATTTCAAAAATAATTTCCAGTAAGCAGCCTCTATTGGCCAGAAAAGTTGGTAGAACTGAATTAATATGGATGGATAGTATAATTCAAGACATTAAGATTTAAAAAATAAAAAACTGGAAAAATGAAGCTCAGGACAGGGAAATCTGGCATAAGCTTTTGAAGGCTGCCAAGGCCCACATGGAGCTGTCGAGCCATTGATGATGATAATGATATGCCATTTTGGGAAGAAACTTTATTTTTCATATGTTATGTCAAATTTTGGGGCACTCCGTAGCGTAGTGGTTAAGGCACTGAGCTACAAGCCGAAGGGTCAAGGGTTCAAGTCCCGTTGGGGTCAGGATTTTTAAACTGACCCAAACCCTCAGGCGGCACTATGGCCCTGGGGTAGACTGAACCTCTAACGTAAATGAGTACCATACGCCTGTTCTGGGGGTAAAGGCGGCCGTCACGCAGGGCTGACAACCTGCTGACATAAAGTGCCGATTGTCTAGAAAGTGGGAGCCTTAACCTCCTACTACCCCAAGGGCCTCCGGGCCTGTTGTGGGATCACTTTACTTTACTTATGTCAAATTTTACATGGAATTCATCTCTAGCTATGTTTTTTTCTTGTAAAGTAACTAGATACATGATATTTAATTAATTAATTTATATATATATATAAAGTCCCGCGCCGTAGCCGATCGAGTCTCCATGGGGGAAGAAATTTTCTCATGGTATTTCGGCCAGTATGGGACCGGTGCCCACCCAGCATCGTGAGGCAGTTAGGTAGCTACAATAAGTAGCGGCTCCAGGTTGAGGAACCAGCTATAACGGCTGGGGGACTCGACATGCTAACCACATGTTACCCCTACACTGGCTGTTGATCATCTACCTCTGTGATTGTCACATGTGGATGTGAAGGGCCAGCAGCTGGCTGGTAAAAGGGCAACCGCTGAAAAGTGGAAAGACCCTCAATCGGATATATATAATTTGCTTACTTGTGATAAGAGCTACCAGATGGCAGTGGAGACCGGGTTCCCACTACATCTTGTAATAATGAGAATATGTAAAGAAAAATGAATGTTTGTACTAGACTTGCTCGATGGCATAATCGGAAGCGCACTGGGGTAGCAACCCAGACGTCTGGGTTCAAGTCCCGTCCGAGTATTTATTTTTCTTATCATGTCATGTATATTTCGTAAACCAGGAAATTCGGACCATAAATTCGACTTGCTGACGAAATCGCTTAGTTGATACAATTCTTGCATGATTGACTTTTTTATAACACATAATGCATGCGGAATGGAAAGTACAGTTTTAATAGCGTATGGTTCTGTATTGAATGGAAAGTACTGCTTTAATAGTCTATGGTTCTCTATGTAAAAATGTTGATAGAATTTGATGGTGCAATATACCATTCGTTAATATGATGGATTACCTGCATAAATGCAACAGTTTTGCAATACTCTGAGTTAAAAGACGGGCATTGCTTTCACATCACGTGATACAATTCACGGCGTGGGAATGAAATTCTGTATTCTTATCTCTGCACATTGTAAATGTTGCATTGAACTTTCTAGTATTCATTATTAAGTTTAATTGATGAAAAAATTATATCTCATGTAATATTTCTACTTTAAAATAATTTAATTTCGTTCGTCCTAGTGGACATGAGGTTATCATGCTCGCCTCTGGTTCCAAGGGTCGCGGGTTCAAATCCGGCCGGAGTCGATGAATTATGAAGGGCGTAAAAAGCTAGGGGTGGCATCATTCAGAAAAGCAAAACCGTGTATCCCATCTAACCTGCCTTAAATAAGAGGTTTATGAACGGCATTAAATTATCGTCCCTTTCACGCCTAAATTTGAATTGCGACACTAATGAACTGAAGTGTTAAAGAGCGTCATTAAATACTGCTGCTGCTATTACTACTAATAAAATCAAAAGTGCACAAAATTTTCGAAAAATGGCTTAAAAAATCGAGATTTTCGAGCAAGTATAATAAGTCCATTAATCTTTTAGGTGAAATTAGATTATCAAATAGAATGATTGGTTGAAACTTTTCCCTAGTATAATAATAATAATAATAATAATAATAATAATAATAATAATAATAATAATAATAATAATAATAATAATCTATATTCGGGTTTTTACAGCTGCTACCGTCTTCCCGTGCCAAACCTCCAAAGCATACGATCTTGGGCATCTTCAATGCTTAGCCCTCTTGCTTGCATTACTGTCTTAATGTTTTCCTTCCATGTTAACTTTGGTCTCCCTCTTTTCTTCTTTATGGTCGGTTGCCATTGATATAGTTGCTTCGGCCATCGCTCATCTTCCATTCTTAAAATATGTCCTAACCACTTTAATTCCTTCTCCTCAATTCTTTCAATTATGCATTCTTCTGTTTCTAATGATAATAATACTAATAATGATGATAATAATAATAATAATAATAATAATAATTATTATTATTATTATTATTATTATTATTATTATTATTATTATTATTTGAACATGCCGTAGCATAGTTAATGCGGCAATACGCTACAAATCGGAAAGTAAAGAGTTGGAGTCCCGGTCGGGTCAGGATTTTTTAACTGACCCAAATCTTCTGACGGCATCGTGGTCATGGAGACCACTCAGCCTCTAATGAAAATGAGTACCAGACACTTGTTCTGAGGGTACAGGCGGCCGTCACGCAGGGCTGGCAACTTATCAAGTATCGATCGTCTAGAAAAAGTAGTAGCTTTAACCTCCTTCTACCCCAAAGACCTCCTATGGCCTATAGTGGGATTAATTTATATATTTTTATTATTAGTTTAATTCAAATTATAAAGATATAACTGTGAATACATTATCACATATTACGCAGATGTATTCCTAACAACATATTGATGTGGGGCTGCTAAATTCACGAGAGTAACGCATAGGAACTCAAGTATGGATTATTTTTTTTTATTTTAGAAGGATTATATCCAAAAAACAGACAAGTTCAAAATGATAGATGTTATTAGTTATTACACTATCGTAATATTTACAAGTAAATCGAAAGAAGCCAGATGTAAAATTCATAAATCAATATATTATAGGAAGCAAGGTATTATATGGTGCAGAAACTTGATTTTTTTAATATATGTTCCAAAAATAAACTTTAGATTATGGAAATGGATTATTGGAGGTCAGGTCTAATAGTTTCACGAAGAGAAAAAAAGTAAAGAATGGAAATTAAACTACGATATTCTGGAAGATATATCACAACAAATAAATTAATATCCTTTGGACATATAATGATTAGTAACCGAATTTATATGCTCTATAATTTCTGAAATATGTGCAGTTATGCTTGAAAAGTTCCAAAATACTCAAATAAAATATGCATATTGTATTCATATATTTGAAAATTTTCGTATCGTGAAAGAACCTCAAGTCTGAATAAAAAATCTCTGAGCAAAATTTAACCAAACCTCATCCATCCGAGTAATACCTTACTGCTCTACTAGATATCTGTTCTAGGTGATGATTTAATCACATGTCTCTCGCTGACATCTGTAGGGAAATAAGCTTAACTAAATTAGTCTGATTAAGAAACTTTCTATTAGGGAAGCTCGGATGTCCCCTATCGGGACATTCATATATTTATTCATTAAATAATTTATAAAACTCTTAACTTTTATAAATACATATTTAAATAAGGTTGTGGTAGCCATAATAACATTTTAAAAACTTTGATAAATTATTCACATTTAATTCTCTAAATCTTCATTTTCTGCTGCAGTTTACTATAATCTAAAAATTTGGATATTTCACACCTAGTCGTCTCCTGTGGTTATTTTCTTACAATCATACTTTTTCTATTTATTTTCTTTGCCAAAAGGATGTTTGTTGGGAGAAGAACTAACATCAAAAATTAAAAAAAAAAGTTTGAAAATCCCTAAAAGTAACGTATAGCCAGTAGATTATTCAAATATATTGCACTTATAAAAAAATGGCAAGATATCCAGTTATAGGCAACTCAAAACCATGGTAAACAAACTCAAAAAAGTGAAAATTCCTATAGATGTATTATATGCATAAGCATATAAATTTAAGTCCTGGAAAACTATATGCAAATGCAAGAAAATCCGGTTCTTAATACCGGTAATGAGTGAAGAAAGGCTACCAAGAACGCATATGGATTCCAGAAAATTGAGGATAAAGATCAAAAGCAATTAATTAAGTTACTTGGATAAGGTCATGTAAAATGATAGGTATCATAAAAAAAAGTTGTCATAGATAATTCATAATGGTCATAAATCAGAAAAAATCCAAATTATAAAAAGTGGCTATTATGAAATCGCCTGCTTAGAACCAGGTTTGTATTCATAATGTCTAACTCCTCTTCTGTTTCAGTTTCACAGTGAAATAATTAGGGTACTTACTTACTTACTCACTCACTGGCACTATCGAACCCGTAGGTTCATGGCCGCGCGGACATAAGCTCTCCATATACCCCTATCCTGAGCCAATAATTAGGATATTGTACGTTAGATTTTGTGATCAGAACGTGTTAAATTCTTTTCCATAAAACAGTGTTATTAATTATTGTGAATTGAGTAGTATTCAAAATTTGATTGAACTCTCCTGAAAATTAAAAAAAAATAGTTGTAACAAGGGAACTGTCAACCATTGCATGCCGAAACATACTTTAACAATTCTTCCAGAGAATAATTGTGATGTACAAAGGCCATGTTCAGAAAACTGTTTGTCGTTTTAACTGCAAGACGCTAAAATTCTCTCATTTAAACTGTAGGGAAGTAGTACAACTCCTGTATTAGCAAACCACTCTTAGATTGTTGATGCGTAAGTATCAAACAAGGAAAATAACTTGCAATATCCAGTGTTGTTAATGTGGCGCTACAATAAATAATGAAGATTGCCTTGAACTTTAAACGTATTTTTCTCGAAACTTATACAATGGCGCACAGCCGATTGATGCATAACGTCGTCCAATTGTCCTGTATATATTTTTTATTAATAACTAGCTAATACCCGGCGTGCGCTGCTACTCCTAAATAAGTGACCCAAGGACAATCTGTTAGGTCGTCAGGAGTTGAGCGACCTGACGTACTAATGCACAGGGTGGATTCACTTCAGCAACAAGACACGTCCCTAGGTGGTGCACTGGGGGAAAGGTCGGTGGATCTGCTAGGCAGTCCTCCCGGCTAAGTCCAAGGGACTCGTGAACCATTAGTGGGGTCGGCAGGAGTTGAGCGCCTTGTCGTACTACTGCTCACCTGTTGGAGCTTGCGAGCTCCATGCAGGCCCACAAATGCAACAGGACACGTCCCTGGGGGCACACCAGGGAACTGCTCGGACCAGTGCAGAAGGGAACAACTGTACTGGTTCCCGGCTAAGCCTACGGGCTCGTGGACAAACTGTAGGGTCACCAGGAGATGAGCACCTGGATGTACTAAAGTCTCACACAGTGGGGCTTGAGGATTCAAGCCCTAGCCGGTCTCACAACGGCTGCAGGATGCGTCCCTGGAGGTAGAACAGGGGAACGTGCGGTGAATCTGCGACAGCAGTCCTCCAGGCTAGGCTCGAGTAGCCCGTGGACCAACTGTGGGGTTGTCAGGAATGAGCGACCTGACGTACTATGTAACTCAGCAATTTCTCTGAAGCTGCGACTCCAACACCTTCTCCCTGAGGTGTTGGTTTAAGGCCGAGAACTTGAACGTGGACGCGAGATAGATAGGGAGGAAAAGATTCTGGGACTTGGGAGTATGGTCTTTGACCGAGGTATCCCAAGGTGTGGAGGCATGGGTCCAGATACTCCTAAATAAATGTTAATGTGTTTTTATCATCAGCCTTGAGCTGCTTTGCTTGCCCGGGAATCAACTTATCCCGATCTTCTTGGCATCAATGAAAGACAAAAATGGTTATTGTGAGTTATCCGTAAAAGACAAACATATGCTTTTTTGTAGAGTTTTTTGAGATATTCAATTCCATGTACAATAATTTGGTGTATTTGTTATGGTTTTAGGCAGCGTAAGCCATTTAAGCGTCAAAATAGGGACTTTACTTCACTTTTTCGCTACAAAGGGTGATTTTTAGGGGTGAAGGGGTTGAGTATTATAACTCCCTTATAGCCTATGTTCATCCCGGAAATTTCCTGAACATTTTTCAAAAAACCCCATCAAAATCAGATCAACGATATGGCCGCGCACAGAAAACCAACAAACAAACATTCATTTTTATATATTTGATAAATATAATAATTTTGCTGGACAATTATAAAAGTAATATATTATAAGAATTATCTACAATGTTGTACATGTGAATTATATGGAAGTGAAATAAAAAAGGAGTGAAGTCCATAAATGAAAATTTTCAAAAATTAAGAAGAAATGCAGTTTCGTTTGTGCCTTATGGAAGTCCCGTAAATATTTCGTTACTCCAATATGTTTACATTTATAGTGGCTTCATAGTGATGATAATGTTGTACAAGCCATATATGTCCCGTCATTTTTCCGGGTCAGTGCTCCCAAAGCTGAATATTGTAATTTTAAAATGTTCGCGACCTCTTTTAAGTTGTGACGTGTTGGGGATCCGTGTTTTTAGATGATGCTATGTAGTTGGCATAGTAACTGTAATTAAAGCAACTCTTACTTATCCTAGTTGCTTCCTGCTTTCACTAAGTGCCACGTTCTATCTGCCTCGCATTTTTTCCCATCAACATTACTGCGTTGAACTGTTTTTTTTCCTCGTTGCATTAACCGCCATTTACTTTCAATCACTTTTTAAAGTGGCAAAAAGTGATTAAATACGTTATATTGACAGATTTCTGTAATCTATCAACTCTGAAATGTTTAATATAATATTTTCAGACCACAGGGTACAAACGAGGAATATCAGTGGACCTCGGATTTTATGCAAAAACATATTTTTTATTACAGAAAACAGAATATATGTGTTTGGGAAAGGATGTGGATGACCTCATACTTGAAACAGGGAAAATAAAGAAGTGTGAATTTTTTTAAATATCTTGGGTCAATAATTACAAGTTTTGGTACCTGTGAGAGAGATGTACAGACTAAAATTGCAATGGCAAAAAATGCAACTAAGACAGTACATGGAATAATTTGGAATAAAAATATTACAAAGGGAACTAAAATGAAAATTTATAAGAGCATAATACAGAATATTTTGTCATATGGAAGTGAAACTTGGTCTTTGACGGAATTACAAAAGAACAAAATTAGGGAACAGTTGAATTTGATTATTTTAGAAGAAACCTCCAAAAAACAAGACATGATAAAATAAGAAATTAATTCCTTTGGAGAGAAATGAATGTCACCACATCTGTTGTTAAGAGGATTGAAAATCAAACACTTAAATGGTATGGCCATGTACAAAGAATGGAAAATGAAAGATGGCCAAAAAATATATACCAATGGTCACCCCCTGGAAGAAATAAACGTGGCAGACCAAGATGGAAATGGAAAACCTACGTCAGAACTATAATGGATGATCGGAATTTGGAAGAGGGAGATTGGAATGATAGAGATAAATGGAAACTGAAGACGGCAAACCTATAAGTGGGGGAAAGCCGAAGAAGAAGAAGATTTACACGCTTCATATATTTGTATAATCAAAAATGATGGTCCTATAGTGCCTAAAATTCCTAAATTGACGTTAGAAACCTATTTTTCCTTTATTCCTAAAATTCCTATATTTTATCTCAAAATCGAAAAAAAGTCTTTATTTCATTCCGAGAAACTAAAATATTTACATTTTACTTTTCACTACATTGAACACTGTGGATGGATTTCTCAACTGAAGTCTAAACCACGACCGCGGTTTTCCGATTTCTTATTGTTTCCATAACGACCATAAAAACTGAAAATCTACGGCTGTTAATTACACAAACAAATGTCTGAATCATGTCTATGGTTTCATAACAATTTCTATGAATTTTCAATCATGTTTATAATTGTTATGGTAACAATAAAACATTGGAAAACAGGAGTCGTAGGTTAGACTTTGGTTGAGAAATCCGCCCTATGTTCTTGAAATACTTCTCAAACAAAATCTGACTTTTAAGCGAGAAGCTGTATAACAATTAACAAACTCCGGAAGTCCTGATAATTATTGTTATAATTTTAGCTGTTGTAACTTACATAATAGTTATATTAATTATAAATGATTTCAATAATCGATTCCTACTTGAAGGTCAATTAATTGAAGTTGCATGAACAATTGCCCCTGCTATTATTTTAATCTTTATTGCAATTCCTTCCGTACGACTCCTTTACCTAATAGATGAAATTAATGGACCAGCAGTTACATTAAAAACTATTGGTCATCAATGATATTGAAATTATGAATATTCAGATTTTATAAAGGTAGAGTTTCGTTTAGAAAACCTGATGCATGGTACTTACTTACTTACTTACTCACTGGCACTATCGAATCCGTAGGTTCATGGCCGCGCGGACATAAGCTCCCATACATCCCTATCCTGAGCTAATGCTTTCCAATCATTCCCTGTATAATCTACTTCCCTCAAATCATAGATAATGTTGTTCTCCCACCTCATTCTTGGTCTACCAACAGGGCGTTTTCCTTCTGGCTTTCCTACAAGAAGTTTCCATGCACGTCTTTCATTCCCCATACGCGCAACATGTCCTGCCCCGGCCAGTCTACGAGACTTAACTTTTCTTATTATATCGGACGTCCTATAAAGACCATGTAGTTCATTGTTATGTAGTCTTCTCCATATCACGTGTCTGTTCATCTCTCGTGTGGTCCCAAAATTTTCCTAAGAACTTTGGTCTCAAATACTCGTAATCTCCGTTCCTCCCCGTACAGGACGAGTCCATGTGGTCGGTCACTCATATAATAGAACTGGTATAAAGAATACTAGTGTGATATATGTTCAGCTTAACGTTTTTTGAAAGGAGTTGGGACATCAAAAGTCTCTGCAATGCATAATAGCATGCATTTCCAGAATTGAGCCTATGTTTAATTTCTTTGTGCATCTCATTCCTATTTGTGATTATTGTTCCTAGGTATTTGAATTCAGCCAATTCCTCAAAATTTCCCTCATTTGTCATTAGCTGTCCATTTCCATTATATAATGTATTTCTACGTGTGACCATATATTTAGTTTTACTGATATTTACTTCCAGTCCTAATTCCTTAGTGTTACTCAATAGTGTGTGCGTGTTGGCCTTTAGTATCTCCTCGCTATCGGCCAGTAGTACTACATCATCAGCATAAACTAACAGCTTATTAATACCATTCAGTTGTAAGCCTTCCTCATTCTCTAAAGATTTAATGGCATGCTCTAGTACAAAATTAAATAGTAGAGGAGATAGTGCATCCCCTTGTTTCAACCCATTCTGGATTTCAAAAGTGTCTGAAAACTGTTTGCCTACACGCACCCTACTCGTTGAGCCATTTAGACACATTCGTATAAGTCTAACTAACTTTTTGGGAATTCCGAACTCCAGCAGGATACTATATAACTTCTCCCTCTTAATTGAATCATATGCTTTTTTGAAGTCTACATATAGTTGATGTACAGTACCATTATATTCCCATTTCTTTTCTAAAATCTGTCTTATACTAAAAATCTGATCTGTTGTAGACCTGTTTCTTCTAAATGCACATTGATGATCTCCTAGAATGTCATCAATATAGGGAGTAAGTCTGCTTACAAATATATTTGTTAGAATTTTGTACGAAGTTGAAAGTAATGAGATGCCCCTATAGTTGTTGCAATCAGTTTTATCTCCTTTCTTATAAATTGGTACGATAATTGATTCCTTCCATTCATCTGGAAGAGCTTCTTTTTCCCAAATCATACTAAGCAACCAGCGTACCTTGTCCATCAATTTTTCTCCCCCTGATTTTATCAGTTCCGCTGGGATCTCATCTGAACCTGATGCTTTATACATCTTCAATTTTTCAATTGCCATTTCAACCTCTAATGCACTTGGCTGGCTATGTTAAACTCCACAGTCGCAGTCTCTGGAAACACCCCCAAAGTCTGTGTGTCAGTAGGCGGGGTGCTGTCCATTGACCGGCTGGGAACAAGTCTCTTCATTTCATTCTATAAAATCATTACATCATGTCGAAAGTTCCAGCTTCCAAACGTCTTCAATTAAACAGTGGATACATGATTTTTCCCCATTTCATCTCGGATGGTAAAATTATATTCCGTGACGTTTGCAACAAACAGGTGAATTAGTTTTGTTTTATATTTCTCTCTGAAGTACGTACTTTGTTTTGGGGATTTAATATATTAAACATAGGCCTACTATTTTTGTGTGTTTACAGTTTTAAATATACTAAACTAAGAATAATAGTCAATATTTAATAATTATTTTAAAATATACTGTATTTAAGATAATATAATTTCATAAATTTGAAACTTTATCAGTTAATAAAAATAATACTAATTAATAATATATTTTAATTGACTATTTAACTCATGCCCCAATTGGGAGTCAATGATTTTTTATTTACAACCAATCACAGTCGTGTTTCGCCTAACATTTACCAACTAAAGTTTATCATAATAAAGAAAGCACCTCCTTTTTAACATTCTGAATAGGTCATAGCATTACTTTGCAGTGACTGACTCTTTAAGAAATACGGCTACCAGATTGTATATATAGTGCATGAATGTCAACAGAGAGCGCATACGGGAGATAATATAAAAACATTTGTAATAATTGATTATACCACAAAAAAAAACACTGTTTGCACTTTCTTAAATGTATTTTTCCCAGAAAAATATAATTGTCATATTTACATTATAGGACATCAGAAAGGAATTAATATACAGTTTGATGTATTTAATTTTTTTCTCCACTAGAGTGCATTCTTACAATATTGCGTTCCTTTGGCAATAAATAATATGATCTGGTTGCAGTGACGAACAAAAAAAGCAAATGAAGCGTACCAATCGTTTTTCATTTGTTTTCAAACATCGCCGTTTACATTAAATATATGTTTTAAAATAACTATATTTAAATAATTATTTGTGAGTAAACAGCTTAATTTTATTCTTTAAATAGTCCTAACAAATGCCACTCTTGATTTCCAAATTCTCTAGATAAATTGGAAATCACTCGTGGCATTACTTATGATAAATGTGTACTGAAATTATTAAATCTGAATCTGCCTAAAAATATTTTAGAACCTATTTTGTATGTGATCAGAACTTATTTTAGGCACCTAAAATAAGATTTTTAGAACCTATAAATCCGAGATCTAAATATCACAAACACCAAAATTGAGAAAACTTAATTTTACTGTTTGAATAGTATAGCAAAACTTGAACTGCTGGATCCATGTTTTTCCGATGTTTATCACTGCCAGTTGAATGTTAAAAAATTGCACTAGATGTTGGGGTTATCTTTATTTTCGTTATTTTGTTACATTCTTTATTTATCCCCTGCTGTCTTCGTATATAACTATACCTTTTCCAAGCTAAGTTCCTGTTGTAATGTAAACAAACCAAGTGTATGGTCTGCAGTTTCATTGGTCGAATAACTGTTTCACCTTTAAGCTTGTAGGGAATGTAATTCGCTCTCTAACATTTGAAAAAAATCATCATCATCATTAGCAAATCTGTTTTTCGCCATGTGGCCTGTGACGGTAAACCTAACGAAGATGATCTTGATCTTTGCAACGATGTTATGGTCTTCCTTGATTCCTAAGTCCAGTTGGAGCATATTTGAATGCCAATTTTGAAAGTCTACTTCTTAGAAGAAACATGTCAACAACAGATCAGATTTTTAGCTTAAGGCAGATTTTAGAAAAGAAATGGGAATATAATGGTACTGTACATCAACTATATGTAGACTTCAAAAAGGCATATGATTCAATTAAGAGGGAGAAGTTATATAGTATCCTGCTAGAGTTCGGAATTCCTAAAAAGTTGGTTAGACTCATGCGAATGTGTCTAAATGGCACAAAGAGTAAGGTGCGTTTAGGCAAACAGTTTTCGGATACTTTTGAAATCCACAATGGGTTGAAGCAAGGAGATGCACTATCTCCCCTACTATTTAATTTTGTACTAGAGCATGCCATCACATCTTTAGAGGATGAAGAAGGCCTACAACTCAATGGTATTTATAAGCTGTTAGTTTATGCCGATGATGTAGTACTATTGGGCGAAAGCGAGGATACAGTAAAGACCAACAACGCACACTACTGAGTAACACTAAGAAATTGGGACTGGAAGTAAATGTCAATAAAACTAAATATATGGCCACACATAGAAATACATTATATAATGGAAATGGACAACTAATGACAAATGAGGGAAATTTTGAGGAAGTGGCTGAATTCAAATACTTAGGAACAATAATCACAAACAGGAATGAGATGCACAAGGAAATTAAACATAGGCTCAATTCTGGAAATGCGTGCTATTATGCATTATATAGACTCTTGACTTCCCAACTCCATTAAAAAAAACGTAAAACTGAACATTTATAAAACTATTATTCTACCAGTTATTTTATATGGATGCGAAACATGGACTCTTACGTTAACGGAGGGAAGGAGATTACAAGTATTAGCCGAGCGGTTAAGGTAGGAAGCCTTGGCGCAGAGCTACGGGACTTGCGCTGGTTCGAGTCTCCATGGGGGAAGAAATTTTCTCATGGCATTTCGGCCAGTATGGGACCGGTGCCCACCCAGCATCGTGAGGCAATTGGGTAGCTACAATAAGTAGCGGCTCCAGGTTGAGGAACCAGCTATAACGGCTGGGGAACTCGACATGCTAACCACATGTCACCCCTACACTGGCTGTTGATCATCTACCTCTGTGATTGACACATGTGGATGTGAAGGGCCAGCAGCCGGCTGGTAAAAGGGCAACCGCTGAAAAGTGGAAAGGCCCTCAATCGGAGGAAAATTATTGGACCAAAGAGAGATGAACAGACAGGAGAATGGAGAAGACTGCATAACAGTGAATTACATGGTCTTTATAAGAAGCCAGATATAATGAGATCAGTTAAGTCTCAGACTGCGATGGACAGGACATGTGGCACGAATGGGGAATGAAAGACATGCATGGAAGCTTCTTGTAGGAAAAACAGAAGGAAAACGCCCAGTTGGTAGACCAAGAATGAGGTGGGAGAATAACATTAACTATGATTTGAGGGAAGTAGATTATACGGGGATGATTGGAAAACATTGCCTCAGGATAGGGGTATATGGAGAGCTTATGTCCGTGCGGCCATGAACCTACGGATTCGATAGTGCCAGTGAGTTAGTTATTTATTTCCATTCTTCTCAGATAATTTTTCCATTCTTGTTGGTATATTTATATATCTCCATTTAAACTTTGTATTCCAAATGTTTCTCCATAATAGTGTTCCTTTGGCAATCCAGTTTATTTACTCCTAACAGTGATTGTAAGAAGCGCATTTTGCTTACTCTACGTTTATACAATGTCTTTTATTTAAAATCCAAATTTCACTTCCGTATTTTAGAGCAGCTTTGACGTGATGTTATGTAATCTTTGTTTTGTATCTGACCTCATCTGTTTACTAAGATTCCTTTTTATTATGCCATTCATTTTATTATATTTTTGTAATTTTGAATCAATGTCACTCTGTGGTCTGCAAATACACGTCCTAAGTATGAGAAATCAGACACTTGTTCTATGATTTTTCCATCAATCCCAGTTTTCACCCGTTGCATGTTTTTTCCACACATTGACATTGCTTTATAGATTTTGAATGAAATGTTCATATTATATTTGCTGGCATTTTTTAATAATTGATGGTCTGCGCTTTTTGTAAGCTGTCTTCGGAATCTGAAGTAAACAAATATAATAAAAAATATGTATTATTAGCACGCGTGTATATAAGTTATATGGGAGAATCTTAAAATATGTAATTACAACTTTAATAGATTAAATAGAAACTAATTTAATTGTTTAATTATTTTGCACGCGCAGAATACGTTAGGACATTTGTTGTTTTAAAATGGTCGCTTTCTGAAGAATTTCTTTAAAACTGAAAAAGAAATAATTTGAAAAACGGAGAAAACCAAATTATTCATTTTTTTTTCAAATAGGTTAGTGAAAAATATCCCACATTAGCCATTGAGAATGTAGTGAAAATAGCAGAATTTACAGGCGAGTCAGAATGGAGCATAAATTCTTTTCGTAATGAAATTACAAATAAAAGAAATATATCGGCATCATGGAAAAAGCGTAAACGTCTGATTAGGTAGGCCCATTTATATTTTTTCGTCATAAATAAATAAATAACAAATGGAAGTTCCCAATTGTTGGTACCACTTTTCCTTGTATTCAGTGTTATTTCCCGTTAAATTGCCTAAGAACAATGTTTCTATCGATGAGAGTACACCATTCAGTTATATGGCAGGTACAAGTAGCACCAGGGTTCTCCATTAGACGGTCGGCGGAGTAATACCTTATGCAAGTTTGTATAGAGTACAACCGGAACTGCGCTCGGATATAATATAGGGAAATAGTCATTATCCACTGAAAGTTAAGATTTCAATACAGATCAGTACAATGGTTTTGTAGATGGATAGAAATTGACACCTATGATATTATTAGATACTGTAGTTATATAGTATCCTGCTGGAGTTCGGAATTCCCAAAAAGTTAGTTAGACTTATACGAATGTGTCTAAATGGCTCAACGAGTAGGGTGCGTGTAGGCAAACAGTTTTCAGACACTTTTGAAATCCAGAATGGGTTGAAACAAGGGGATGCACTATCTCCTCTACTATTTAATTTTGTACTAGAGCATGCCATTAAATCTTTAGAGAATGAGGAAGGCTTACAACTGAATGGTATTAATAAGCTGTTAGTTTATGCTGATGATGTAGTACTACTGGCCGATAGCGAGGAGATACTAAAGGCCAACACGCACACACTATTGAGTAACACTAAGGAATTAGGACTGGAAGTAAATATCAGTAAAACTAAATATATGGTCACACGTAGAAATACATTATATAATGGAAATGGACAGCTAATGACAAATGAGGGAAATTTTGAGGAATTGGCTGAATTCAAATACCTAGGAACAATAATCACAAATAGGAATGAGATGCACAAAGAAATTAAACATAGGCTCAATTCTGGAAATGCATGCTATTATGCATTGCAGAGACTTTTGATGTCCCAACTCCTTTCAAAAAACGTTAAGCTGAAAATATATAAAACAATTATTCTACCAGTTATATTATATGGGTGCGAAACATGGACTCTTACTTTAAGGGAGGAAAGGAGATTACGAGTATTTGAGAATAAAGTTCTTAGGAAAATTTTTGGACCAAAGAGGGATGAACAGACAGGTGAATGGAGAAGACTACATAACAATGAACTACATGGTCTTTATAGGAAGCCAGATATAATAAGAACAGTTAAGTCCCGTAGACTGCGATGGGCAGGACATGTTGCGCGTATGGGGAATGAAAGACGTGCATGGAAACTTCTTGTAGGAAAGCCAGAAGGAAAACGCCCAGTTGGTAGGCCAAGAATGAGGTGGGAGCACAACATTAACTATGATTTGAGGGAAGTAGATTATACAGGGAATGATTGGAAAGCATTAGCTCAGGATAGGGATGTATGGAGAGCTTATGTCCGCGCGGCCATGAACCTACGGGTTCGATAGTGCCAGTGAGTAAGTAAGTAAGTAAGAGTAGTAAATATACATGACATTTCTTCTTCTCTTCTTCTGCTTCATGAAATTAGGTCTTTTGATCCGTTTTCACATCAAGTGGGATTTAATGAATCCTCCCATCTAGTAAATGGGCGTCCAACATTTCTATGTCATATTGGTTTGTACTTTAGTAACAGCTGAGGAATAGTCCGGTTATTCACTTGATGGTTGCCAGTAATGTTAATGTCTCCTGGCCACGTTACGAGCGTTACGCACGACAAGTCTAGTGGTGGGGCTGCCACCTTAGAGCCTCTGGACGTGCTCTTCTGTGTATAATCCCCACAGAAAGGGTTGCTCCTTCCGACTTAAGTCGTTGGAGACTTCACTCCTGTTACCCCGAGTATGGGCTCCTTTTAACTGGAGAAAGAGTTGCCAGTTCCGCCGAGTTGAAATTTTCCTCCTCTGCCAGTTCGGTCGAGTTGAAATATTTTCTTCCTCGCCTTCGCTGCCATTGTGGTCTTCATCCGTAACCCTGGACAAGGGTAAAGCGTTATACCCCGCAATACTGGGTCCTTAGCAGAACTTAGTCACTGACTTAGAATCGGGTCCACCCCCGCGTCGTGGACCTAAATGGGTTCAAGGAGGATGTCCCTGGTTCCCCTTAGGTCGGGTTAATGTCCGTGTATGATGCCACGAACGAAGGTTACATGACATTTAATTAAGTTATATTTATAAAACAGTAATTAGTTCTTACTTATATATTCAGACTGGGTGGGCAGACTGCCCTCAGTACCGCTACCTGAAAGATCTATTGCGCTATCCTAGAACATTATAGATTAATTGAATGAAAGTCTACTCTACACTGTTATATAAGCTGTAGGTCCTCAGGCATATGACGTAAATTTACGGCCCGTGCAAGAACTTCATTGGCTTAGTAAAAATATCTTAATTCTCTCCAAATAAATTGTTGGAAAGAAGAAGTACAGAATAGATATAAATGGCGAAGAATAATAGTGCATGTCTTGGCTTGAATTTAGACGCTAATTGTAATGACATTATCTGTTGGAGAGCGTCTTTAAATAAAAAAATCTAAAACTCATTCACTCGCACTATCGATCCCGGAGGTTCATGGACGCGTGGACATAAGCTCTCGTGAGCTAATGTTATATAATTTACCTCCCTCAAATCGTACTTAAAACTATTATCCTACCTGATTTTTGGCCTATCTACTGAGCGCCTTCCCTCTGGTTTTCCTTCAAGAAGTAATTTATGATTAAAATATTGGTCTTGTAAATAAAAAAATAAGGCTTCCCTTTAGAACTTCAACTGGGCAATTTCCCTTGGTTTTTCTTCAATAAGTTTCCTCTTTCATTCTCCATTTGTTCCACATACCCTACCATCGCAGTCTACGAGACTGAACTCTTCTTATTATATCCGGATTCTCATTAAGATCATGTAGCTCACTTTTAAATAGCTTTTCTCATTCATCTCTCTTTCGTCCATAAATGATGCTAAGCACTGTATTCTCAAATACTCTGCAATTATATATATATATATATATATATATATATATATATATATATTTACCTTTCAATTATATATATATATATATTTACCTTATATAACACATTCGTCCTCAACTATAATAATTCCTGTTATAATCCTCATTTATACTTGGACCATGTCATAAATGAATGGCAAGAACAAATTAATATAAATAGTGTATTGACAACTCTGCTTTTTGCAGACGATCAAGTAATAATGACAGCATCAGAAAATGCTTTACAACAATTCCTTTATACTGTAAATAATATCTCTCTAAAATACAATTTAAGAATATCTACACCTAAAACAAAAATATTAGCTCTGAAAGGAAAATGTGCAATAAGAACAAAAATAGTGATAAACAATGTAATTATAGACCAAGTTCAGAATTTTAATTATTTGGGATGTCATTTAGGTAATGACAGAAATTTAGATAAACACACTAAAATACAACGATTCAATTATCTATGTGGCACAATTAAACGCACTTTATTGAATAAACCTAGAAAATAAACTATTTTAAAATTTTACAAAGTATTGGCAGTTCCATCTCTTATCTATGGATGTGAAACCTGGACATTAACAAAGGCAGATAGTAAACAAATAGAGGCTGCAGAAATGAAGATGTTGAGAGCAATAGCAGGATACCAAAGGACCGATAAAAAGAAAAACGAAGATATAAGAACAGAACTTAATATATTTAATCTCTGTGAAAGAATAAAATATTATCAAAATGCTTACCTTCAGCACGTATTACGAATGAATGAACAGCGCATACCAAGAAGAATGTATAATTATAAACCAAAAGGGAGAAGATTGTTGGGAAGACCATTGAAGAGATGGAAGGTTCAATTCGACCTATAATGAGATCGGAACAGGCCATTGGGCTTAATCCTTGTTGTTGATTATAATCCTCGTTATATCATCAAAATCAAAGCTTTTCGAAATCATGCTTCATCTTCAGGAACCTTATTGATACTATCAAGATTTCTGAAGATGAAGGATGACTTCGAAAAGCTTTGAATTTTGATGATATAACAAGGATTATAACACAAATTATTATAGCTGAGGACGACTGTGTTATATAAGGTAAACAAAAATAATTGAAATAATTTTAACCTCAACTGTGTTCAAACATGAATATTGAAAGTATAGATCGTAATATATAATCCTCTCTTAGAGTGCGATACTATGTTTCACATCCATATAGTCTATCTGGAAGAATAATCATAGGTGTGTGTGTGTGTGTGTGTATATATATATATATATATATATATATATTAATACAAATTCATAATAAAATTTCGTTGAGCAGATAGTAATTAATTAAAATAATAAAATAAATACCTGGCAGATATCGTCGTCCTCAACTAGATTAAAATCTTCTTTCTTAAAAATTAGGCATTTCAGAAACAGGAAGATGGAAGTCAGTTTCAGAAATAACTACGGTTTTTAAGAAAGAAAATTTCAACCTATTTGAGGACGACGAACGACGGCGTCTCCCAGGTATTTAGTTTAATATTTAAATGTATGTATATATATAAAGTAAAGTATTCCCACTACAGGCCTCAGGAGGCCCTTGGGGTAGTGGGAGGTTAAGGCTCCCACTATTTCTAGACAATCGGCACTTGATGTCAGCCGGATTGTCAGCCCTGCGTGACGGTCGCCTTTACCCCAGAACAAGCGTCTGTAAAATTTAATAAGTAAGATGACTAATATTCACTTTCTTTATCTTGCCAGTTTACTTGATTTAAAATTTACAACCTCAATTTTCAGTTTAATATCATGATGAATTCACATTATGCCACAATGGAAATTTAACTAGACTTTTTTTTAACTCTATAATTATGTTAAAACTTGGAGTTGTAAACATTAACGGTTAAAGCGATTTAGAAGTGATCATCTCAAACAATGACAATCTATTGTACAATGTTATTTCCATTATTTTATTGATCATTTCTGATTTTCTTTGTTACATTGTTGTGAAATATAGGCCTTTATTTGCGAATATAAAATATATGTTTTTAATATAAATTGATTAGAGGATCCAGTTACTTAATAATTAGCAAAATACTGTATCGAGTAATTGTTATCTTTATGATGATTCTGAAGGTCACCACTTCCTCTGACATTTAGCCTTTGGAAACTTGCGTTGATAATAACATGTATTTTTATGAATTAAATATTTTTATATTGAAATGTAATCGTACTTGTGTAACGCTAAGTTCTCATCATTTTTTATTATTTCTACATCGTTATCAAAAGGTTCTACCTATTTTTACATCATTCTTATTTACATACGTTTTAATTTCTAGATTATATCGCGTCTATGAACTTTAGGTCTACTCAGCGAGCTGAGTGTTTTTACTTGTGTTATGTCTGTTTTCTGACTAACTCACCATAGAAACTAGTAGGTTCATGGCCACGCGGACATAAGCTCTCCATACATTCCTATCCTGAGATGTTTTCTAATCTTCTGCTGTATAATCTGCTTCCCTCAAACATGGTTAATATTATTTTTTCACCTCATTCTTGATCTTCCAACTGGGCGTTTTCTCTATGGTTTTTCTATAAACATCCATGCCCCCCCATTCGTGCCACATGTCCTGCCCATCTCAGTCTAAGAGACTTAACTATTCTTATTCATATCTGGTTTCCTGTAAAGATCATGGAGCTCACTGCCATGCAGTCTTCTCCATTCGCCTGTCTCTTCATCTCTCTTTGGCCCAAAAATATTCCTAATAACTTTATTCTCAAATACTCGTAATATTTTCCCACCCTTAAATTCAGAGTCCATGTTTCGCATCCATATAATATAATTGGGAGAATAGCAGTTATATATATTTTCAGTTTAACGTTTTTTGAAAGGAGTTGGGATGTCAAGAGTCCCTGTAATGCATAATAGCACGCATTTCCAGAATTGAGCCTATTAATTTCTTTGTGCATCTCATTCCTGTTGTAATTATTGTTCCTAGGTATTTGAATTCAGCTACTTCTTCAAAATTTCCCTCATTTGTCATTAGCTGTCCATTTCCATTATATATTTAGTTTATTGATGTTATTTTCAATCCTAATTTTCTGATCTTCACTGATTTTAATTCTAGGTGAATTCCATATATAAGTGGACATGGTGAATGAAAATTAGCTAATTATCTGCATCCCTTAGTAGAATATTTGATACCTCTCATGTTTGATGTTTGCAAACCTGGGTACAAAAGTGTGTAGTACCACCAGGTGCTGATACAAAACTTCAACTCACACGAGTAGTCTGCATGGCCACATTTACATTTTGTTTTTAGTGTACAATTTTATGTAGGTATGTTTTTAACCTTTGTACTTCTTTTACTTATTGTTATCTATTTACATCCAATTTCATAATTTGTCCTAAATTGTAAAATGTATGATGTCTTATGTAAGATTGGTTTTTCTTAATAATACGATTAAGAGTGACTCTAAACATTCTTAGATTTTTAAAAAATTAGAAATGAATTCACTTGTTTTATTGAATGGACGGATGATACAACTATTTATAATTGTAACAACTTTAAGTTATTTGAATTTCACATTTTTACGTTGAAACTTGTATATTGTTGTGTTGTTATTCAATTATCTGAATATTTATATTTACTTTTTATGTTTGACTTTAGTGAGTATTTTTAGATAGCATATCTTTTTTACTTGTGACTTTTAACCCAAGTATATTTGTATTATCTTGCCATATATATATATATATATATATATATATATACATTTTAATTTGTATTATTATGTACAGGATGCCCATCAATTCCCTATACATTTCACGGAAAATGCAAATGTGGTTCATTTCTGATATGTCCAATGAAATTAAGTACAATTGTTTACAATAGCTGAACGAATCACCATCAATAATTAAAATAATTTCTAATAACAGATAAGTTTCGTGGACTGCGATGGCAGGACATGTGTCACGTATGGGGAATGAAATAAGGGCATGAAAGCTTCTAAACCAGAGGGAAAACGTCCAGTTGGTAAATGAAGAATGAGATGGAAGAATAAAAATTAACCATGATTTGAGGGAAGTAGATTATACAGGGGATGATTGGGATGTATGGAGAGCTTATGTCCGTGTGGCCATGAGCCTACGAATTCGATAGTGGCAGTGAGTTAATTATAAGTTGGTATTTTAAACTAAAAATAAGGTTTTCTTTTAGAACTTCAAAGAGGATCTGGCATAAAATTTAGATGGAATGTTAGTAAAAGCTATGCTGAATTGGAAATAGTATTTCAAGGAAATTACCATAAGAAATGCTGTTCAGCAGATAGTGAACAAGTTCAGACGTACAGGGTTTGTACGTTATGAGCAATGCAATACTCGATCTGAGACTATTCAAGAGAGTAATTCGGTTGTCAAAATTCACCCCATCAAGATATGGGAGTAGCCCTTTCTGATAGAAGATCTTCGCGCTACTACTCCCTGCAACAGAGGTCTACAGAGAGTTGATGGCAGAAAACCTGAGGAAGAAAAGCGAAGTCGAAGAAGACTACTATCAACAAGCGCCATGACAGACAGAAGCTGAACAGGGCCGAATCAAACCATGAGGAACGTCGTAACGACTCCCACCATAAAGTGTGCTCCATAAACAATTATAATGTAGTGACGGTTAAGTGTATTTGCAAATTCTGTAAACAAGAGTGTGATAAATACCACGTGCTGTACTGCAACAAATGTTTAAGAATAGTGACAGAACTCAACAGGGAACAGTACCTCATTATAGGACAAGTAGTTGTCTCTGGTTGGGAAATCACAATTTTTGCATTGTAAAGAAGGGTATCAGAACAATTGATATACAAACTTTTAGGTGCAATGGACAACATGTAGAGATGCTATAGTCATATGCATGAGCACTTCGGTTTCTCTGTACATATAGACCCACTACTATGGTTGTTATACTGCAATGTTTAACTATTTAACCACGACATTATTTTCTTTTCTGTCTAGAAAATAACTATAAAGTGAGTTTTGTTTGTACAAACATTACAATGGAAACCAATATTTAGTCTTGAAAATGACAGCTTCGCTGTTGAAACATGGTGACTCTTTTAATTCATAATTGGTGAAATGGGTACATTGACTACATGTTTTACAATTTCGTCACCAAGAAGATCATTAGTTTATTAAATGGAAGCCATGAATGCAGCAATAGGAGTTAAAATATTGGCAGATTTCTTCGGCCTATCAGGCCACGCCAAGCCAAGTTGATCTTACAAAATTTGATCACATAAAGACGGAATTGTTTGAGGAGGACTTAATTGTGGAGGGAGTGCATGCACCCGTCCATGATGATTTATTATCGTCTGACAGTGACGAGGACACAGACAGGGACTTTGGAGATGACACCCCAACATATCATGAGCAACAATCGCCACCTCACGAAAACAGCAATTCCTCATACGCACCACCAAAGAGGACGCGACCAAATTTCAAGTAGGATACATGGCAGACGCTTACAAAATTTTGACAAAGCAACCAAGGGCAAAAGATGACAACACCGATCCTTCTCAACTGTGCGTTCCAGGGTTGGCCATTGATTCATCTGGAGTACCCTTCAAGGTCGTTATGACCCTGAAGCGAAAAATAAAGAACAAGACTGCCCTCAAAAACTTTGAAGAAGATTTGAAGATGCCGGATGCTGTCCCTACAAAACCATTGAAACAACAGTTAAACAGGGAATTGTTTGAATATTTCCTTCAAATGCGTTCACAGCAATGTGTATAATTGCGTTTCTATTTTAGTGTTGTTTGGTTTCATTTCTCATCCTTTGCACCTAAAACTTGGTGATTCTTTATTATTTCTTGCGTACTTTCAAATGGCGTCTCAGGCGATCCATAACGGATGCGGAGGTCAGAGATAGCATCGAGAGAAGTCCAAAGACACCCACTCGCAGAGAGCTGAATATTCCACAGTCCACAGGCATAAATGATTTGCCAACTGTACTAAAGCACTGCCGTTATCACCTCTATGCTGATGATCTCCAAATTTACCTACATTCACCTCCTCATTCTCTCTATAACAGCTTGACGAAAATGAATGACGATCTCATATCCATCTTTAACTGGTCTTCAAGTATCGGTCTAAATCTAAATCCTAACAAGTCACAAGTAATTCTAATGGGGCAACAAAGACTGCTTACAACCTTTGACATATCTACACTTCCAAACATTACTATAAATAATATAATTATCCCTTATTCTTCTTCAGTAATAGATCTTGGACTACATATAGACGCAAATTTAACCTGGCAAACACAAGTGAAACACATATGTAAAAAGACTTTCTCCATCTTACATTATCTTAGACGTTTAAAGAATTGTCTCCCAGTTTCGTTAAAACAAATCCTAGTGCAGAATCTTGTGTTATCACACTTCGATTATTGTGACATTATATATAATGATCTAAACTATGCCTTGTCGCAGAGACTGCAGCGTGTTCATAATGCTTGCGTTCGATTCATTTTCAATATCCGCCGTTATGCCCATATTTCCGAACACTTTAATAACCTCTCTTGGCTCCGTCTTACTGACAGACGTAAATTGCACTCTCTTTCACTACTTTTCAAGCTTCTGAATTCCTACATTCCTACTTACCTGGCGTCCAGATTTGAGAAGTTATCCTCCTACCACAATATTGACACTAGGTCACAAGATAGCAGTCTGCTAACAATTCCTCTTCATAGCACTTCCTCCTATTCTACTTCCTTCACAGTAGCCTCTGCCCGCTCCTGGAATCTCCTTCCTCAAGATATCAGGGGTTGCCGCACACTTGGCACCTTTAAGTCGCGCTTATACAGTTACCTGTTATCTAATAATTAATTTTTCTCTATTTATTTAATTTTATACTATGTCATTAATCTTGTCAAATATAACCCAAGATTATAATTTACAAATTTCGGTGAGTAAGACAACAACTATGGCGTTTCAAGGGAAAATACCGATACGAACTAAAATTGTTATTAACAATATAATAGAACAAGTTAATAACTTTACTTATCTTGGCTGCAATCTTTCGTACGACACATGTAAAGACATAGACATAAAATTGGTCAAATTTCAAAAACTTATAGGAACAATAAAAAGCATTCTTTTCCGAAAAGTACGTCCAGATACAATTCTAAAATTTTATAAAACAATGGCTCTTCCAACTCTACTTTATGGTTCTGAAACCTGGACTCTTACTACAGGTAAATTAAATAGGATAGTAGCTGCAGAAATGAAGTTATTAAGACCTTTAGCGGGTTATACGCTTTATGATCATATGCGTAATGAAGATATCCGCAAAGCTCTCAACACACCAGCAATAACTGAAATCATTCAAAAATATCAAAATAATTGGCATGAACACCTTCTGAGGATGCCAAACAATAGACTACCTCTGCAGCTATTGAACTACAGACCCACAGGGCGAAGAGACCCAGGAAGACCTAAGAAGAGATGGAGGGATCAATTTCTTTCCTGAAGCGGAACAGGCCAATTGGCTTAATCCATGTCTGCCATTGATGATGTCATTAATCTTTTCCTCGTTTTTTTATATATATTGTACATATTATATATTTAATTCGTTAAATTTAGAGTAAATCAAAATACATTATAAATATTAATTGCATTGTATTCATAACTTGTAATCGTTTATATATATATATATATATATATATATATATAGTAATTTAGATTTAAGACTTTTCATTTGTATTTTTTTTAAACCTGGTTGAGTGGTAGACAAGGCCTTAAGACCTTAACTCTGCCAGGTAAAATAAAGCTATTATTATTATTATTATTATTATTATTATTATTATTATTATTATTATTATTATTATTATTATTAAGAGAGACATGCCTGCTCTATTGTAGGAGATATTCCGTACAACCTTATGCCAATGGGAGCGCTATGTTGAGACCTAAGGCAGACATGCGGAACTCCACTACTCTAGATTCTCTTTAGGCCCTACTCTACCTAAATATCACGTTTATCATGCTGCTGCAGATCGATATCATTGAAATGTGTAAGGCCTTCATGGGTACTTTGTATTTGTGAATGCTCGTATCATTATTTACATGATGAGTAGTTAGACCAGTTCTTAACTTCCGTTTGGAAGGAAGATAAATAACTATGGACAATAGTTCTTTCACTTACTTACTTACTCACTGGCACTATCGAACCCGTAGGTTCATGGCCGCGCGGACATAAGCTCTCCATACATCCCTATCCTGAGCTAATGCTTTCCAATCATTCCCTGTATAATCTACTTCCCTCAAATCATAGTTAATGTTGTTCTCCCACCTCATTCTTGGTCTACCAACTGGGCGTTTTCCTTCTGGTTTTCTTACAAGTTCTTTCACAGATGCCTTAAAATCTGGCACTTCTTTACAAAATCAAAATGTAAACAGTATTGTTAAGACTCATGGGCAGCAAATGAGTACTCAATCCCTAAATGATAATGGAGAGGCAATGTTCCGGGATATCCAGCCCATGTTGGTTGGATTACAAAACCCAATGGAGTGCTTCCTCTTTATGAATCGACTTACTAACTTATATGATGAAAGTTAAAAATTAAATTGTACCTGTTGGTAGGTGCCGTCATCCTCAACTTTGTTATTATATTGTATATAAAATTAACTGGAGCGCTTTCGGAAGTTATCTTCCATCTTCTGCAGGTTCAGCTTCCGCTACTCGTTGTTGTTGTGATGTAGCAGCTGCTACAAACAATTGGAGTATACATCACAACAACGAGTAGCGGAAGCTGAACCTGCAGAAGATGGAAGATAACTTCCGAAAGCGCTCCAGTTAATTTTATGTACAATATATTAACAAAGTTGAGGACAGGTACAATTTAATTTTTAACTTTCATCATATGACTTCACCTCAACGGAATTTGATATGAATTTTACTAGTATTGATTACTAACTTACGTTTTGCATATGTTAATTTCCATAGATGGACTACCAATTAAATTGTGCGAGATTCACTTGCCTAGAAGAACGAGGCTGATTCTGCACTGTTTGGCTTACGGACTGTCTGCTTGCAGGCAGTGCAGTTTCTGAAGATCTATACTAGTGTGACAATTTCCACTTTTTAATCCCAATTCTCGACACATCTTGCCGCCATATGACTAGTGTTTCTGATCCATAACCCCTTCTTGATAGCTACAAAGGAATTGGCTGCCAAGAAAGCATAGTAGGCTACAATATGAAGCACATTAGACGGTGTTCGACACCGTCAGTCATCAGTCAGTCCATGAGGTAAAATATTATTTGACAGACTGGTTCACACAGTTAGTTGCCATTGCTAGATTCTAGCTTCGATTTGTGTGCCTTGCAGTTGAAAACGGAAGTTAATTTTTTTGGATACGGCCTTGGTACATCACAACGCTTATGTGGGAGAAATTTCAAGATAGGTTTCGACATGCAATGGTTTATAGTTATCTTGTGAGAAATCGGCATTTCTTGATTGATAATGTACTGTGTGTTGATGAGAAACTCTGTTAATACAGTAAAGTAGAACACTTCACATTCCAGATGTATCATAGCATCTGTCGTGAATATCTCTAAAGCAATTGCCTTTCACTGAATATGTTGTAAATATGTGAAACACATAACTGATTGTTTTAAAGGTCATCGAGTCTTATATAGCACGTATTAAAAAATGTACAAGGTCATTTATTTTGCCCTGTTATTGCGTAAGAAGAATGTGTGTTCGTCATTGCCGTTGGATTGTTAAATTTGCGTCCATTTAATTCAATCTTGGTCCAACTTGTTTTCTTTTTAATGTCGATTGTTACTGTATGAAGTCACTATAAATCACTTGTTTTCTAGTTTGGAATGCGACAGTGTCTAATAAACGTGAGAAGAGCAAGCTATGTTCGCAGTCGCCATTATGCCTACATTATATTGTTTTTGGATAAACGCCGAATCTGGATTTTACTAAGCTTGTTTAGGGTCAATTTTACCAACAGAGGTAACTGAATTACGCCAGTTTTACCCGTGTATAATGTATAGCTTAAACTGGCGTAATGCAGTTACCTCTGTTGGCGAAACCGACCCTTAATGTAACTAATTAACTAAACAAATACGGTATTAAGTTATAAAGTTAGTGGAAACAGATCAGTGGGTAGACCTAGAAGAATATGGCTTGAAAAGTACTTGAAGACGGAACAGGCAATTCAGTGCCTTTACCTTGAAGTGAAGAAGCTGATGATAATGACAATAAGTAATGGTTCCAGTTTCAGAAAAATAGCTGTTACTAGAAAACCTGACATGCTAAATACATGTCACCCCAATGCTGGTTGTAAGTAGTACATGTGGATGTGAGGCTAGTACTCGATGGCAGACCAAAGGCTTCTTCTAGGACTGTCGCGTGCCATGAAGAGAATTTTAAGTTTCATTAAAAAGATTTTCTTTATAATAATTTGGACGTGGTTTATCTGCCTCTGAACCCGAGGATTGCGAGTTGGATGCCGGCGAAGACCGAATATTCTTTTTTCTAGAGAGAAAATGTTGGATCTGAACCCAATATATCCTGCTTTTCGCGCTGACGCTCTATCGTTTAGTTACATAGGCACACCACTATATTAAACACAAATTTGCCTTCTTTCTTTTAGCGAATTCCGAACGAATTGATCTATTGAGATTATTCTCATGAAAACATTTTTGAATATATTTTACAGATCTTCATTGATGCAATCTAGAAGAATCGAAAATGACAATGACAAGCATATATATATATATATATATATATATATATATATATATATATATAAAGTAAAGTAAAGTGATCCCACAACACGCCCGGGGGCCCTTGGGGTAGTAGGAGGTTAAGGCTCCCACTTTTTCTAGACAATCGGCACTTTATGTCAGCCGGGTTGTCAGCCCTGCGTGACGGCCGCCTTTACCCCCAGAACAAGCGTCTGGTACTCATTTCCGTTAGAGGCTGAGTCGACCCCAGGGCCATGGTGCCGCCAGAGGGTTTGGGCCAGTTTAAAAATCCTGATCCCAACGGAACTTGAACCCTCGACCCTCCTGCTTGTAGCTTAGTGCCTTAACCACTACGCTACGGCATGCCCCATATATAATATATATATATATATATATATATATATATATATATATATAAATATTAAATTTAATAAATTCCTTAACAGGTGCTGTCGTCCTCAACTAAGTTATAATTTTTAAAACTGTAGAAACTGTAGGCCTTTCAAAAACCGGCTTCTATCACCTGCCCAAGGTATTTATTTATTTTAATATTTTACTTTATGACTTTTTACCTCAACATAATTTTATTATCAATTTTATTAATATTAAAAAAAAGTATATATATATATATAGGCCTATATATATATATATATAATAGCCTATGTAGGCCTACATGTGTGGGTCCGTCCGTCCGTTAACGCGCGGCTGTTAGTGAAGTCGTGTTCGTTAAACAATAGAATTGGTCCATTAGGTTAGGAACTCACCTAAAACGAAAATATAAAAATAGCTTTATTCAATCGTTCATCACGAAACTCAGTATGTGCTATTGAAATAAACCGAGGAAGGTATTCTCGAAAAATCACTGACCATTAGAAGTGGCTGTACCTGAAACCAGAAATTAAAAATTGACTTTAGCAAACGCCGTTTTTGGTTTGTTGCAGTGTATACCATAACATTTAATCAACCGTTAAATTGGTAATGTATCCTAAGATATAATAGACAAATGTATTAATATTTTAATAAAACAATGTATAGTTAATCAGTAGGCCTATATATTATTAAATTTGTGTCAAATTGTATAACTATATTCTAATGGGTAATAACTTACGGTTATACGCGATTTTTTTTTCACTACTGTATGACAGTTTTAAATAAGCTAGCATCATAAATTGAGTTTCTCCAGTTTAACAAAAGAATTGTAACTTATATTCCGTAAACCAGCAAAAATGGGACCATAAATTGGACTTGCTGAAGTTCTCATTTAGTTTAGGCAGTTCCTGGGTGATGGACATTTTATCCCTGGGTCTCCCGTCAGAATATGGGACCATAAATTGGACTTGCTGAAGTTTTCATTTAGTTTAGGCAGTTCCTGGGTGACGGACATTTTATCCCTGGGTCTCCCGTCAGAATATGGGACCATAAATTGGACTTGGTGAAGTTTTCATTTAGTTTAGGCAGTTCCTGGATGACGGACATTTTATCCCTGGGTCTCCCGTCAGAATATGGGACCATAAATTGGACTTGCTGAAGTTTTCATTTAGTTTAGGCAGTTCCTGGGTGATGGACATTTTATCCCTGGGTCTCCCGTCAGAATATGGGACCATAAATTGGACTTGCTGAAGTTTTCATTTAGTTTAGGCAGTTCCTGGGTGACGGACATTTTATCCCTGGGTCTCCCGTCAGAATATGGGACCATAAATTGGACTTGGTGAAGTTTTCATTTAGTTTAGGCAGTTCCTGGATGACGGACATTTTATCCCTGGGTCTCCCGTCAGAATATGGGACCATAAATTGGACTTGCTGAAGTTTTAATTTAGTCTAGGCAGTTCCTGGGTGACGGACATTTTATCCCTGGGTCTCCCGTCAGAATATGGGACCATAAATTGGACTTGCTGAAGTTCTCATATAGTTTAGGCAGTTCCTGGGTGACGGACATTTTATCCCTGGGTCTCCCGTCAGAATATGGGACCATAAATTGGACTTGCTGAAGTTCTCATTTAGTTTAGGCAGTTCCTGGGTGACGGACATTTTATCCCTGGGTCTCCCGTCAGAATATGGGACCATAAATTGGACTTGCTGAAGTTTTCATTTAGTTTAGGCAGTTCCTGGGTGACGGACATTTTATCCCTGGGTCTCCCGTCAGAATATGGGACCATAAATTGGACTTGCTGAAGTTTTCATTTAGTTTAGGCAGTTCCTGGGTGACGGACATTTTATCCCTGGGTCTCCCGTCAGAATATGGGACCATAAATTGAACTTGCTGAAGTTTTCATTTAGTTTAGGCAGTTCCTGGGTGACGGACATTTTATCCCTGGGTCTCCCGTCAGAATATGGGACCATAAATTGGACTTGCTGAAGTTTTCATTTAGTTTAGGCAGTTCCTGGGTGACGGACATTTTATCCCTGGGTCTCCCGTCAGAATATGGGACCATAAATTGGACTTGCTGAAGTTTTCATTTAGTTTAGGCAGTTCCTGGGTGACGGACATTTTATCCCTGAGTCTCCCGTAAGAATATAACTTTTTCCACTAGATATAATAGGGTGCTTTCTAACGAGAAGCCAGTTCGACGTATTTCGCTATAGGAGCTCCCTATTAATATTAAATCGTGTGAAATATATTTCTTCGTACGGGGGGAGGGGGTTTCGGATATTAAAAAAGAGAGAAATCCGTGCTTACTCCTGGAGATGTGCTTAATAATAATAATAATAATAATAAATAATAATAATAATAATAATAATAATAATAATAATAATAATAATAATAATACCTTATTTATTCTGGCAGAGTTAAGGTCATAAGGCCCTCTCTTCCACTCAACCAGCACAAATGCAAATAAATATTCGACAAATATAGATATACACTATACTAATTATAAACAGTTAAAGATACAATAAATGTAGCAATGTAAATGTCATGTACAAACAACATTTTATAGGGTAATAACAATAATGATACGATAATAATAATAATAATAATAATAATAATAATAATAATAATAATACTTTATTTATTCTGGTAGAGTTAAGGCCATAAGGCCCTCTCTTCCACTCAACCAGCACAAATGCAAATAAATATTCGACAAATATAGATATACACTATACTAATTATAAACAGTTAAAGATAAATGTAGCAATGTAAATGTCATGTACAAACAACATTTTATAGGGTAATAACAATAATGATACTATAATAATAATAATAATAATAATAATAATAATAATAATAAATATAAATATGATACATTATACGGGAAACACCAATTAATATATATATATATCTTACACTGGATAATAATGAAGTCGAGTTTAGAGCAAATATAAATTTAGATTTCTTTTAAAAGATGCCAATGTCCGGCAGCCCCTTATTTCTTGTGGTAGGGAATTCCAGTTGCGAGAAGTGGAGATGGTATATGACATGGAGTGATGTGATGTCCTATGTTGCGGTATATTAAGCAAGAGACTATGTTGTGATCTTGTGTTTAAGTTATGGTTTGAGGATAGATACTGGAAACGGGATGATAAATAATTGGGAATCGAGGTATGTAGGATCTTAAATAGGAGAATTAGACAGTGCGATTTTCTTCTCTCTTTTAGATGTATCTGAATACAGGGTATAATTATCTCTGTGTGTGGTATGAGAGGCCTAAACAGTCCGTGGCCTACCAATCGGCTTCTGGACTCAGAACCACTCGTATTAATCACAGAGGTGGACGATCATCCAGCCAGTATAGGTGTGACATGTGATCAGCATGTTGGATCCGCCAACCGTTATATATATTTTTAACCTTAGTAGTAGTGCCCCAGCTCGTAAAGCTAGAGATCTGGGGTGTAAATCCCGCTCAGATGCACATTTTCATATTTAGTAATAGTTACTATGGCTTCATTACTGGTAAAATTCGTATTAAAATTCCATTGAGGCAAATGGTCACAAAGTAAAATATTACAATAAATACCTGGCATATGCCGTCTTTCTCAACTACGTTAATTTTTAAAATACTTTTAAGAACTGTAGGCCTTTCGGAAACTGGCTTCCATCATCAGCAGGATATATGCGCTACTGTTGTAGCTACTGACGATGCTGGAGGTCGCTGATATCAAAAGCGTCTAGATAAAATAATGTCCAATTCCCGGACACTGTTTATTTCATTAAGAAAGATTTTGTGTTCTTAGATGGATGATAGTAGTGTAAATTAATATTTTATTTAACGATGTCCATTAATAACTCGGGTCATTAAAGAATTGCAGGAAAATAGTAAGTCAACACCAAAATAGGAATCAACATTGAAGGTACATTAGAGACTGGAATTAGACAAATCTGCCAACTGTCACTTTTCCTATACCGGGTGTCCCACTTATGTTCAGCATTTTTGATGATTGCTATCATTCTCACAAGAAATATGAAAAATAATACTTGCAAAAATATTATTTAATTTTAATAGTTTTTAATATGTGAGTGTAAATATATTTTTTAAATAATTCTAATACAGTATATTACAGTATTATTATTAAAAAAAAGTATTAGTTGGCTCTCATCAGTTATATTATATGGCTGTGAAACATAGACCCTTACTTTAAGAGAGGAAAGGAGATTGCGAGTATTTGAGAATAAAGTTCTTAGAATTTTTTTTTTTTTGGACCAAAGAGAGATGGACAGGTGAATGGAGAAGACTTACATAACACTGAACTACATGGCCTTTAAAGGAAGCCAGATATTATAAGAACAGTTAAGTCTCAAAGACTGTGATGGGCAGGACATGTGACACATATGGGGAATGAAAGACATGCATGGAAGCTTCTTGTAGGAAAACCAGAGGGAAAATGCCCAGTTGGTAGACCAAGAATGAGGTGAGAGAATAACGTTGACTTGAAGGAAGTAGGTTATACAGGGAATGATTGGAAAACATTAGCTTAGGATAGGGATGTATGGAGAGCTTATGTCCGCGCGGCTATGATCCTACGGGTTCGATAGTGCCAGTGAGTTAGTTATTAGTTGGCTCTCAATTCATGTTGACAGAATGACACAGAAGATAATTACCGGCCTATTGGGAAGATATTTGGGTAGACTTCTTAAGAGGTGACTTGTCGATAGAGACTGGAATAGATTATATCACCTAATCCTTGAACTGAGAAAAGAGGTGACTTGTCGATAGAGACTGGAATAGATTATATCACCTAATCCTTGAACTGAGAAAAGAGGTGACTTGTCGATAGAGACTGGAATAGATTATATCACCTAATCCTTGAACTGAGAAAAGAGGTGACTTGTCGATAGAGACTGGAATAGATTATATCACCTAATCCTTGAACTGAGAAAAGAGGTGACTTGTCGATAGAGACTGGAATAGATTATATCACCTAATCCTTGAACTGAGAAAAGAGGTGACTTGTCGATAGAGACTGGAATAGATTATATCACCTAATCCTTGAACTGAGAAAAGAAGAAGATGAATCAAGTATTTTTTTCTTCTGTAAATGTTCACTTGGGGCACGCCGTAGCGTAGTGGTTAAGGCACTGCACTGCAAGCCGAAAGGTCGAGGGTTCAAGTCCCGGTGAGTCAGGATTTTTAAACTGACCAAAACCTTCTGGCGACATTATGACCCTGGGGTCGACTCAGCCTCTAACTCAAATGAGTACCAGACGATTATTCTGGGGTAAAGGCGGCCGTCACGCAGAGCTGACAACCCGGCTGACATCAAGTGCCGATTTTCCAGGAAAGTGGGAGCCTTAACCTCCTGCTACCCCAGGGACCCCCTGAGGCCTGTAGTGGGACTACCTTACTTTACTTTTTAAATGTTCACTTGTTGAGATCCCATTAAACTACTGCATGATTAAAAGAGATATTTTAGAAAGTAAATATATATTTTGGCGATGTCCATTAACATTTTTCTACTGTAAAAAAACTCCATGGCGCAACAGGCCTAGAAGGCTCTTGATCTACCAGCCATACTTGGCGTCACATGCACATGTGTAAAACAGAGATAGGCGATCATCCAGCCGATGTAGGGGTGACATGTGGTCAGCATATCGGAACCTCCAGCCGCTATAGCTGGCTTTTCAACCTGGAGTCGGTACATATTGTAGCTACCTAAATTCATCACAATGCTGAATGGGCACCGGTCCCAAACTGGCCGAAATTCCATGAGAAAATTTCTTCCTCCATGGGGACTCGAACCAGCGCAGATCCCGTAGTTCTGCGTCAAGACATCTTACCTTAAATACTCGGCTCCGACACGGGACATTTATCTACTGTAAATAAGCCAAAATAAACATAATACCCTCTGGAAGAAGAAATATAACTCTGACTGGCACTATCGAACCCTTAGGTTTATAGCCGCGCGAACATAAGCTCCCCTATATCCCAATCCTGACCTAATGCTTTCCAATAATCCCCTGTATAATCTACTTCCCTCAAGTCATTGCTAGTTATTCTCCTACTTCATTCTTGGCCCGTCTACTAGGCGCTTCCCTATTACTTTCCTACAAGGAGTTTTCATGTCCTGCTCATCGCAGTCTGAAGTAAATCTGATGTACACTTAGCAAAAAAAAATAATGGGCCGACTCTTGATCTCGAATATTTTAAGTTCTAACGCGCGATTCACACGAGGAAACTAATTGCACAGTACAGCTACAATACGTTTCCCTTCTTCCTTTGGAGACCGTTCATTCAAGCATAGTAAACTAGCGAAAGCTTAGCTCAGTGCTTAGTGGCTTGATTTGTATGCAAGAGGTCACAGGTTCGATATCCGATAAGGTTATTTTTTTAATTGTTAAAATGCTTTCTATTTTATTCTGTATTTCTACTCTTAAACAAAAAATGAAATAACTATTATTATCCTTCTTCTTCTTCTTCTACTACAAGGTTTAGGCTGTGCAGCCTGTTCCGGCGAAGTTAAAAGTGGAGTCCATCTTCTACGTGGTCGGCCAACATCTCTTGTTCCTCAGGGAATTATTATTATTATTAGTAGTAATAGTAGTAGTAGTAGTAGTACTAAGAGCGGACGTGTCCACCATATTGGTGTATTTCGGAACTTAATTAGAAATTAATAATTTTAAGTGCAATAGTGTATTAAAAGGTGCAAATTAACAACAGTGCAGTGAATCTTAATATAATGTGTGTTTAATAGTAAATCAATATTTATCAAAGGTATTTATTAAGACTATGGAACATTACAACCTTTTGCTCTACCACGAGTTTCCAGGGAATCATCCCTGTGGTCCTCCATCAATCTACAATTTATAAACTATGGTGAACTCCGCTGTCGGAGGAGACCCCTCCAATTTCTATTACTATTATTATTATTATTATTATTATTATTATTATTATTATTATTATTATTATTATTATTATTATTGTTGTTGTTATTGCCCACCATCTCTATGGACTATTATTAGGTTGAATTTGACTTATATAAACTATGTATTTTAATTGAAGGGTGAAACGTTTTCCTCACTAATACGTAATAAATAAATAAACATAAAATATATGAAGCTATATTACCTTTTATTACACAAATGTATAGCATTATTATTAAAACGTGTACTGCACACACACACACAATTAAATTTATACCGGTAGCTAAACAGTGTTATAGAGTTTACGAAGGCAGAAATATTACTTAATATAGTGTAAAGTGGACATTGATTACGTGGCAGGAATTAAATGTTATAGGATTATTTTGCGAAAATTCAAATTAATAAAAAAACATTGACGAGGGATTCAAAACCTGGCTCTCATATATATTTCATATTTTTGTAATTGGTTTAATGATCTACGCTACTCGAACGTCGGATACCAGTTGTCTAAACCCTGGTTGTCTTGTTTACTTTTACACTATGAACGAGAGTTGAACTTTATTTGAGATGTCGCAATTTGAGTAATATTGCATTTGTCGAAAACTCGTAAATATCTAGAAACATGTCTCTTTCACTGTTCTTTAACTATTTAAAACGATTAAAACTAAATACAGCGTATTTAAAACATTTAACAATGCATTACCTCATGAACCACAGCTTTAGCTCTTCAAGCATGCGCAGTGGGCCATAACAGGGACTGCTTTTTTTTTTTTTTTTTTTTGAAGCGGCTCATTCTTTTTGTTGCTAAGTATAATCTAAAGTAAATAAAAAAAGGAAAGATTCTGCAAATTGATTTGTGGAAAATTATTTACAGTTCTGAAACAGTTATCTTCTCAGATTAGAATAAATTTTAGATATTTTATTCTAATTGGCGTGCTTGGGTGTGGTGCAAGCCAGACACTGAATTGGAACAGAAGAACATTCAGATCACAGAGAAACATGGGGATGACAATGCGATGGTGTGGTGATGTATTGCAGTATCGGAAGGGGAACAAGTTTTTTTATAGAAGAGAAAATGAACAAATAACAATAGATCTATAAGAATATATTGGTAAATAATCCCTAGCAAAGTGCTGAGAAACTTGATCCAGCTGGGGATTACCATTTCCAACAAGACAATCTCCCAAAGCATGCCGCCGTTACAGTCCGGCGACGGTTCATCTGGATCACATCACATGTTGCCGACTTCGTTCCAATCTCCGGACTTAAAATCCAGTAGAACATAAATGTGGGATCATTTGGAGAGACAAATCCGGAAATTCCATATAATCAGCAAGACCCAGTCCAATAACATTTATCGAGGAATGGCATAAAATTTGACAAAACATCACGGAGAAATTAGTCCTTCCTATGATTTCCCAATTGAAAGTAGTTATTCGAAGAAAACGATGGATAACACAATTTTAGGCAGGCCTATTGTATTTTTTTATATCTTTGTATAATTTTCGAATATTTTTTTTCCTTTTACTCAACAGCAAAGTTGCTGTTTTCAATATAATTATGAAGATATTGTACACGCACTTCAATTACAATCATTCTCACAGTTTATAAATAAATGCCAGTTACAGTGGAAAACTCATGTGCAAAGAATGAATCGTAATAGACTTCCAAAAGTCATGCTTCAATACCGTCCTCAAGGGAAGAGATTTTAGGGATGTCCTTGAAAAAGATGGACCGAGAATGCTTCACTGAAGCCAAAACAGGCTTTGGGCCTTAAACTTGTTTGGAATAAGATAATGATTATGAATTTCGTTTTTTAATCACATATAGCAGAACTTAAAATAATAAAATGTATGTTAACAAAACTGGTAATTTACTCGTATATTTATTAAATTCTTGTTCAGAGCCGATTTCAAATGACTATTTAACTCATGCCCCAAATGGGAGTCAATGACCAATCACGTTTCAATGATTTCTGTTTTACAACCAATTACAGTCATGTTTCACCAAATATTTATCAATATTAAATTTACCATATTAAGCTCCTCCTTCTTAATATTCTGAACAGGTCTGACCATTATTTTGCAGTGACTGATTCTGTAAGAAATACGACTACCAGATTGTGTATATAGTGCATGGATGTCAACACATAGCACTTGCAGGAGTTAATATAAAAACATTTGTAGCAATTGATTATACCACCAAAAAAAAAATAAATCACTGTTTGCACTTTATTACATGTATTTTTTCCCCAGGTAATAATCCAGAAAAATATAATTGCCATATTTACATCATACGACATCAGAAATGAATTAATATACAGTTTGATGTGTTTCATTTTTTCTCCACTAGAGAGCATTCTTACAATATTGCGTTCCTTTGGAAATAAATACTATGATCTGGTTGCAGTGATAAACAAAAGAAGCAGATGAAGCGTAGCTATCGTTTCTCATTTGTTTTCAAACATCGCCGTTTACATTAAATATATAAATATTTTAAAATAACTATAGTTAAATAATGATTTGTGAGTAAACAGCTTAATTTTATTCGTTAAATAGTCCTAACAAATGTCACTCTTGGTTTCCAAATTCTCTAGATAAATTGGAAATCACTCGTGGCATTACTTATGATAAACTCAATGTGTTCATCAGTGTATGTGCAACATATCAAATAGACCTGTATGAATTTGTGAATCCCTGAAGAAGTGAACCATATACTGTATAAAAACTTAGAATAAACAAGTTGCGTCCTCCGTCATAGCTTACATGGCCTTAATTCAATTCGCAGACGCCTGTAATAGCAGAACCACTTGTTCACTGAATGAATGATATAAACTGCTACTCATTTATTTTCTTTTTGTCTTGCATTCTCCAGAACGATCGTCCTTGAATGCGTTGAAACACTAATACAAAGTTGCGCATTTCAGACAAGTGAAACATATAAATATTAATATGTGTAATAATCTTCGTATAATCGAAAGATAAGTTGTCGCAGGATATATGACTCAGTATGAGTAAATGGCCACTGGATAACAAGATAAAATAAGCAAATTGTTGAGTTATTAGAAGAGACGATATTGAGAGTTGTGTCAAGTCTTTAATAGCGGGATTACGATAAACGTTCGTTGAGGTTGCGTTGCGTTACGTTGCGTTGAGAGGACAAGCTTCAACGCACAATTTGAGTAGGTGTATCCTGACAACGTTCATTGCTTTATGACTGTTAGCTCGCTCTGTTGTCAGTACCGATAACTGAAAAGGTTCACAGTGAGCTGTGATGAACTTACACTAATTAATTTGCATTTTTATGTATTGTAAGAAAGGAAATATGTTAAGGCGAAATTTGGTAAACAGACATTACTACTTAGCCTACATTGTATATACTTACATTATAAAAATATACTTACATTGTAAAATGTTTCCTATTGCTTTCCAAAAACTTCCTTTTTCCCCCCCTTATTTTTATATTCTGGGTGATTTTTGTTGTAAATAAATTCGTGTGATCGCATAAACTCATGTTGATATAATTATTAAAATATCAAAATATTGTAATTTATTGCCTCCAATAAGATCAATAACGGTCAGCTGGAAACAAATAAATTGCGGGAATCGTTAACGTCACGTGATTTGAACGATATGATGTTACGTTTGCGTTTGTTGAAACTTTACCTTACCATTGTACAGCTACCGCCATCATCCGGCGTGTCCTGCAAACTTTCATCCTAATATGATATGTGGAAGTTGTGTTTGATAAACATGAACGAACTCAAACGTAACGCAACATCAACGAACGTTGATCGTAATCCCGTCATAAGACTAAGGTGACTGGGTCATATAGTACGAATGCTAGATAAAAGACTCCCAACATGACATTGTATGCCAGAATGGAGAGACGAAGGAGAAGAGTAGGGCCTACTGCTAAGAAATAATGGATGGACGACATTTAGGAAGACATTGAAAGTTTGGAATTGAAGAACTAGAAAATGAAAGCTAAGGATAAGGAAAATGGAAGGCTGTTGTGAGTGAAGTTAATTCCCTTTGTATCTTAGTGCTATGAAGAAGAAGAATATGTTTAATAGAACTGTCGCTGGATGCGTCTGATGTTCAATGCAGGATTTGTGTTTTGAAGTCTTTTGGATGGTACGGTAAGTACCGTAGACTCTACTGAACAAGACGAACGTTCGTTAACCCATTCACTTCAAGTTTTAATGCTCAATGTATTTCCCCAGAAACCGGATTTAAATCACCGTAAATCGTATCGTCTATTTCAGACATTCAAAACGAACAAAAGATAACGGTACATGATATCACAATAGGGGTTACGGCCAAAAAACACATTCCTCTACTATTAATAAATGTTAAAAAAAGATTAACCTGCCAAGAGATGTACAAATTATTCCAAACATGTAACAGGCAGAGTTAAGCGAGTGTACCTCGTCTTCTGAGGCGAATGGGTTAATATCCCAACATTCAGTAAGAAATGCTGCTTTAATATATAAATACACTTAGTGACAGTCATTACTGAGTGGCGCTTGAGATCCTCAAGCCCAAAATAATATCGACCTCTGAGAAAAATTGTTGGCACTTTCACATCCAGATTTGAATTACTTTAGCTGTTTCAACCCCGGAGAGGACGACGTAGTCCACGTGCTCTATCAATGTACCAAGTACAATGTCTTCAGGCAGGAGCTGGAGGAAACGTCACCAGTCTACTACTACTACTACTACTACTACACACACACACACATATACACAAACAAACAAAACATACTTTATTTTAATTTTATGTAACAACACCACACTACAAATACCCGAATTGTATATTTATTATGTATTTCAATACAGATAAGATATAGATAGGGACATAGAGTAGACCCGGGGATAAGGGCATTATGCCCGAGGTAACCCGAAGGGTGGTGGTGGGGCTGTAAATAAAATAAAAAATAATAAAATATTAAAGAGCGTCGTTAAATATACAAATATTACACACGTATCACCATCAGCAGCCCATCAAGAATTAGACCTTCAAGTCTGTTACGACTCATGTTAGAATAGGTCTGTAGAATTGGTATGTCCATCTTTTCCTGGGTCTTCCTACAATTTTTCGTACTAGTGGTCTGTAGTAAATACTGTTTCGGAAGTCTGTTATTATCCATTCACTTGATGTGGTCCATCCATTCGTCTCTGTATTGTACAATATTATCTAATAGTTTGATTTTTTTTTTTTTTGCAAATACCCTAGGTTGTCTTTCGACATTCCTGGTGTTATCTCCTGGCATGGCGTACTTGTAACCCACTTCTGAGGTTGTGGCGCCTGGAAGGCGGGGTTACGTTGCCCCGATGATATGATGGGTGATGATGATAGTGGTGCGCCAGGAGAGTCCCTAGTCTAAGATGAATATGAATGATGATGATTGCGATGGCCATATGGCTTCGAGGACCGTTTGGGCCTTAAAGTTTTCCTGACATTTGTCTTACAGGTGAGGAAAAACCCCGATAAAAACCTCACCCAGAAAAACTATCCCGGCCGGGATCGAACCCGGGCCCGCTGCGTGACAAGGCAGTACGCTACCTCGAGACCACAGCGGTGGACATAGTTTGAATATATGGTTAACATTAACTATGATTTGAGGGAAGTAGATTATACAGGGATAGATTGGAAAGCATTAGCTCAGGATAGGGATGTATGGAGAGCTTATGTCCGCGCGGCCATGAACCTACGGGTTCGATAGTGCCAGTGAGTAAGTAAGTTTGAATATATTTAGTTATCTTCGTATATCTTAATTTCGTTTCTGATCTGCCATTCTATAGCCTGCCACACCCATCGAAAACCTCATTTTTGAAGTTTCTTATATATACCTATCGTAGTTTTCATTTTTTTTATTATTATTTCACATATTGAAACGCGCAGTCCTATTTAGATTTTATTGCTCGAATCCACTCATTCCGTCTGCCTCGTACAATAATCGTTAAGAGTTGCATACTCACAAGGAGATGTCGACTAAGCGCATTAGGTCTAAACCTGTTCTGGGTTTTTCTGGTTTTTAATATCATAATCAAAGCTCTTTTGCCGAGCATAAATAACACTGCATAGTTTCTCAGCTGGTATGTTATCTTTCAAGCCTCATGTGGTTCTTTATTTTTTACCGATTTCTTTCTCTTGCGTCGTATGTTTATGATGTAGGCCTAATTTGGCGTATTTTGCAGAAACTGTTTTATACCATAATAAATATAACAAGCGTTATTAATTATTGTTTTTAGTAAAGTATAGTACATTTTTACATGTTGATTTCTGCTGATATTAAGAATCCGCAGAAAAAAATCATGGCGCGACAGACCTGAGAGGCCTTTTATTATTCCGGCTGCTGATCTCACATCCACACGTGTTAATCACAAAGATGAACTACCTTACTTACTTACTTACTTACTCACTGGCACTATCGAACCCGTAGGTTCATGGCCGCGCGGACATAAGCTCTCCATACATCCCTATCCCGAGCTAATGATTTCCAATCATTCCCTGTATAATCTACTTCCCTCAAATCATAGTTAATGTTATTCTCCCACCTCATTCTTGATCTACCAACTGGGCGTTTTCCCTCTGGCTTTCCTACAAGAAGCTTCCATGCAAGTCTTTCATTCCCCATACGTGCAACATATCCTGCCCATCGCAGTCTACGAGACTTCACTGCTCTTATTATATCTGGCTTCCTATAAAGATCATGTTGTTCGTTATGTAGTCTTCTCCATTCACCTGTCTGTAAGGTGAACTACCATCCAGTTAATTTAACAGGTGACATATGGTCAGCATTTCCTGTCCCCCAGCTGTTATAGCTGCTTTTCTCAACCTAGAATTGCTACTTACTGCAGCTACCCAAATTCTTCAAAATTCTGGGTAGACACCGGTCCTATACTGACCGAAATTCCACGAGAAAATAATTTTCGCCTATGGGGACTGTAACCAGTTCAAGTCCTGCAGCTCTGCACCAAGGTATAATGCCTTAAAACGCTCAGCTACGGCGCGGACCTAATAATTCACTGAGGCACTGAAAATACTGGGTTATTCATTTATGTCTCTCCGGTGATTTAAATATTATAGTGCAATAACATTTGGCAAACATAGTAAAACATTTGCATTAACGTATATGAAATGTTTACATATTTTGTAAGTACACCTTAAGGTATACAAGGCAGTTCCCCCCAACATTAAATTCAGGGTCCATATACCAAATTTAGTTTCGCCCCACCCTTCTATGTTTATGACAAAAAATCGCGATGAGAAAATCCATGGGACAAGTTCTCCGGGAGGGACTTTTAAGTCGTGGATCCCGAGTCTGAAGATTTTCAGGCTAGTAAAAGTACCGAGTCCTGAATAATAAATAATAGTTTTAAAAAACTAAAACAACACGCTTTATTGGAAAACCGAACTAAAAAATGAAAAATAATTTTGATATCCAACACGCTTGGGATAAAATTAAAGTCGTCAACAAAAAGATCATCTTTAACACATCTAGAATATAACTAGAGTTATCTACAAAAAAAAAATAATTTTACCATCAAAAGCGTGAGGTGCTCTATGTCAATTAATATATTTGATAATAAACAGATATTGGTAAAAGTAAAGTCTGTAAGAAGAAAACGTAAAAACTATAAAAATCTCCCCACGCTGTTGATGGTAACATTACTTTTTTATTTGTAGATAACTCTGGTTTGATTCTAGATGTGTTGGAGATGATTTTTTTGTTGCCCACTTTAATTTTATCCCAAGCGTGATGGAAATTAAAATTATTTTTCATTTTTTAGTTCGATTTTCTAATAAAGCGTGTTGTTTTAGTTTGGTTTTCTAATAAAGCGTGTTGTTTTAGTTTTTTTAAACTATTACTTATTTTTTTAAATTTTTATTTTTTAATTGATTGTCATAAACCGGAATCCCATGAAAATGTAATTGCTTAATATTCTTCTAAAAAATTCTCCGGGCTGGATTTGAACCAGCGACCTATGGATTACTGAACTTATATACCATTACAGTCCCGCTCTATCAACTGAGCTCTTACAACGATTGACTAAAAAGTCTATAAGTCCGCAACCTATTATACCGGTTTTTATTTTTTGGATTTTCTGATAATTCTGACCAGGATTTTAGAAAAAAATTAATGAAATTATTGTATTGTCATTGGTCCTTTACAAGTATACAAAGTTTCAAGTCGATCCAATGTTTTTAAGTGGGTGAAAATCGTGTTCAAAGATTCCGTTACATAGATACAGGTCAAGCTAACATAAAGCGTGTAAAAAGACCTCTGTGCAAAATTTAACCTACATTCATCCATCCTAGTAATTTCCACAGTTGCCTACTAGATATCTCATTGAGACGATATGCTAACCACATGTCACTTATTGGCATCTGTAGGTAAATAAGCGTAACTAAATTTGCTTGTTTAAGGAACTCACTCCAGAGAGCATAAGTGTCCCCACGTGGGACGTATGGGTATATACATTAAGGATAATGCTAGAATAGAAGAATAGGATTAAGTAAACGATCTTGGACAGACTTCTAGAGATATAACCAAAAAGTATAACTTAACCATCTTTATATATAAAAATGAACTTCTGTGAGTTTGCCCTTTATGAACTCAAGAACTAGTTGTCCGATTTTAATGGGAGTTTTACCATTTTTTTTTTACATTTAACGTAAGTAACATATTACCGTACGTACTGTAAAAAAAAAAGCTAAAAAAGTGCATAGGTGCACTAAGAAAGGTCGATCCTTGGGCGCTTAAATTGCTTACACTGCCTAAACCATAACAAATACACCAAATTAATGTGTGCTGGCTGTAGCATTATTACCTGATATACTAATTAATTATTGCACTGTTAGCCAATAGCATAGAATCCATATATATATATATATATATATATTAAAGTATTGAATTAACAATCAGAATGTATTTATATTATATTATGAAGGGAAATTGCATACTGGACACTCTAATATATAATAATAATTACATGTGGATATTCAAGTTGAAACAGGCAGGGGCGTTGAGTTTGGATAATATTACTCACCATCCCCCAGTCTAATACAGGGGCGTCGAGTCAAGATAAGATTACTCTCCATCCCCTAGTTGAATACAGTAAGATAACATGGCTGGTAAATTCCAGTCTTCATACGTAACTTTAGAAGAGATATGTCCTTATTTGGAAATGAGGGTGATACATTCCAACTGAGCGTCCATGCCATGCCCGCTTATCAGAGGGTTTATAACGGCTGATGCCCTTGGCATCAGGGCTTATTCTTCATGGTTCCGACCTCGTCTCTATGACAGTTAGAGACACAATATTGTAACTTTTTAATCATCTTTAATAAATATATTAAATCAAGTTCTGCATTCACTGGAGTTCTTGGACTCACAACGAATCCTACCTTCAAATTGTCTGATCTACCCGAGGGCCAGGTCACGACAAATGTACGCAAAATTGAATATCACAACCATTTTTGTCTTTCAGAATTAGATTAAAAGTAAGAATTTAATTACAAATACTTTTCTAACAACACAGCGTCAAAATTAAGGCCTTAACTCTGCCAGGTAAAATAAAGTTATTATTATTATTATTATTATTATTATTATTATTATTATTATTATTATTATTATTATTATTATTATTAAATTGTGTAAAATCTATAATTTTCGCGATAACTGATATGTATAGTGACAATCCCAATACCGTTTAGATCCACGTTTAGTCTCCATTAGCATAGGGGTGAGAAGGGGTAAAAAATATTTCCAAATCGACTGAGAATAGTGTCGAATGCATAGTTTTTCGGGTCACTAAGGTGATTGATGTCCCGCGCCGTAGCCGAGTGGTTAAGACAGGAAGTCTTGGCGCAGAGCTACGGGACTTGCGCTGGTTCGAGTCTCCATGGAGGAAGAAATTTCCTCATGCTATTTCGGCCACTACGGGACCGATGCCCATCCATCATCGTGAGGCATTCGGGTAGCTACAATAAGTAGCGGCTCCGGGTTGAGAAAACCAGCTATAACGGCTGGGAGACTCGACATGCTGACCACATGTCACCCCTAAACTGGCTGGTGATCATCTACCTCTGTGATTGACACATGTGGATGTGAGGCCAGCAGCCGGATGATAGGCTAAGGGCCTTCTAGGCCTATCGCGTCAGGAAAGAAAAAGAAAAGGCGATTGATGCCGAGAAGATTATGATAAATAAATACCCGAGCAACGTCTAGCGATCAGCTATTTAGAAATAAAAATATAAAATATGCATGTTGTAAATAGCTATAATTGTTATATTAGCCTATAGTATTACTTTTATGTAAAGGAACATGTTGAATAAATTTTTAAAAAGTACACACGATTTACGTAGACCGTAAATTGAAAATACTCCATACTAACGATTTGATTGAAAATCTTTAAATAATGTAGGCCTAGGATTAAAGTTAGTATTTTTACAATGAATCATGCGCGGAAATTGAAGCAGTAAAGTGCAGTTTAGCGGCATTGGATAACATGCACACAAATGTAAATCCCTTTAATTAATTTGTCCCGCTTTTACTTTGAAATAATAGTATATTACGATGCGAGGTTGGGATGTGGTCTTTACAGATTCGAGGAAAATATTTAAAAACCTCGCTGTCGCTCGGTTTTTAATTTCCGATATTCTGTAAAAAAACTTCACAAACTTGCGTTGTACATTATTTTTTTGCTCGATGGTGTTTTCAAGATAATAAATAATAGTAAAATAATAACATCTTTAATGGTTTATTTTAGGAAGTAATATTTTGAGGTTCTTTTAATCAAGTTTTTTTGAGTCTGTACTGGAAAATGGCTCTAGTTCGTCCTACACCGAAATCAAACACTCCCACAACACTCGATGATTATAGACCAATTAGTATTCTTCCCTGTTTATCTAAAGCACTGGAACACATAATACACTCACAGTTAACAGACTACCTCACCACACACGACTTACTTGATGAACATCAGGCTGGTTTTAGAACAGGACATCACACAAGTACTGCACTACTTGACATTGTAGAGGACATAAGAGACTCAATGGACAAAAGCAAACTCACCGCAATAGTCCTACTCGACTACAGCAAAGCCTTTGACACAGTAGATATAGACTTAATGCTAGCGAGACTAAAGACACTACGTCTGTCGGAAAACTGCCTTGATTGGTTTGCATCTTACCTCACTAATCGTCAGCAATCAGTTTCTGTTAATAATCGCATTTCTTCCTGGCGCTTGGTGAGGAAAGGGGTAGGCCTACCTCAAGTCGGCGTCCTCGCTCCTCTTCTCTTCTCGATTTATATTAATGACGTGACCAAGAAACTACAAAAACTGCAAGCATCATCTTTACCGCCGACGACCTACAGATTTACACACACTTTAAGCCTGACGAAATTAATGAATATATTGACAAAGTAAACGCTGACCTCAGGCATATATCTTTATGGTCCAGACAATATGGGCTGAAACTAAATGTAAACAAAACGCAAGCAATAATTATCATCGGACATCCAAGACTATTACACCTCATAAACAATGGCAATATGCCGGCTGTCATATTAGATAATGAACAAATTCCCTATACCGACGTCGTTAAAAACTTGGGATTTTACTTAGATTCTAATTTAAATTGGCATGTGCAAGTAAAACAAACATCTAAAAGGATCTTCTCCATAATGCATTCCCTAAAGCGACTTAAACATTTTCTTCCTACAACTCTTAAAAGAATTTTAATCCAAACTTTAGTGATGCCGCATTTTGACTACTGTGACGTTCTACTAACTGACATAAGTGACGGATTGTCGGACAAACTGCAGCGTGTCCATAATATGTGTATCAGATTCATATTTAATGTTCGAAAATACGATCACATTTCTCCATTATTCCACGAATTGTCATAGCCACATCTAAAAGAGAGAAGAAAATCGCACTGTCTAATTCTCCTATTTAAGATCCTACATACCTCGATTCCCAATTATTTATCATCCCGTTTCCAGTATCTATCCTCAAACCATAACTTAAACACAAGATCACAACATAGTCTCTTACTTAATATACCGCAACATAGGACATCACATCACTCCATGTCATATACCATCTCCACTTCTTGCAACTGGAATTCCCTACCACAAGAAATAAGGGGCTGCCGGACATTGGCATCTTTTAAAAGAAATCTAAATTTATATTTGCTCTAAACTCGACTTCATTATTATCCAGTGTAAGATATATATATATATATATATATATATATATATATATATATATATATATTAATTGGTGTTTCCCGTATAATGTATCATATTTATATTTATTATTATTATTATTATTATTATTATTATTATTATTATTATCGTATCATTATTGTTATTACCCTATAAAATGTTGTTTGTACATGACATTTACATTGCTACATTTATTGTATCTTTAACTGTTTATAATTAGTATAGTGTATATCTATATTTGTCGAATATTTATTTGTATTTGTGCTGGTTGAGTGGAAGAGAGGGCCTTATGGCCTTAACTCTGCCGGAATAAATAAAGTATTATTATTATTATTATTATTATTATTATTATTATTATTATTATTATTATTATTATTATTATCTTACCTCAATTTAATGTTGATTTGTTCTAAAAACTAATCGAAGCATGTTCGAGAACAAATCAACATTAAATTGAGGTAAGATAGTACAGACTCAAAAAAATAACATATTTGTTCGAAATATTTGCGTTCATTATAAACAATTGACTAACATTAACAGTGTGGGCAATGTTTATTAGTTTAAAGTACAGGAGGCCGTGACATAAATTCAGTGATAAAATGGCGGCAAGTACGTATTTATTGTTTTATATTGTTTCAAATAAGGTTCAGTTCATTAAAATGCAATGATTTGTTTCTTATAATGTACAGGGCAAGTCAAAATGTTGTGCAGGTTTTCAGAAATTTATTATGTGAAATGTAATGAACATATAATATTGTGAGACATATTGTATGAAAGGTAAACTCTCAAAGTTTTTTTTTAAATATTCACAGATGTTCTATGTGAGCGCCTTTTGTTACACGACAGATGTCAAGCCGATATTCAATCTCCTGCCAAACTTTCTGTAGCAGTCCGCGGTCGATATCAGCAATGGCTGCTGTGATGCGGGCACGCAGTTCATGCAGTGTTGTTGGAAGTGGTGGTACGTAAACATGATCCTTTACAAGACCCCACATGAAGAAATCACACGGGGTTAGATCTGGTGAACGAGGTGGCCAATGAATGAGTTGTTGATCACCCTGAGATGCACGGCCTATCCAGCGTTGTGGTAAAGCCGTATTCAAATGGTCTCGAACACTGCCATGGTAATGTGGAGGGGCACCATCCAACTGCAGAATGAAATCTGGACTATCCGCTTCAAGCTGCGGAAGGAGCCATTGTTGTAGCATATCAAGGAAAACATGGTCCGTTCACAGTACGTTCATGAAAGAAAAAGGGCCCATAAACCTTTGCATGGGAAATGGCACAAAAGACATTCACTTTCGGAGAATCGCGTTGATGTTCCAGAGTTGCATGGGGGTTACCAGTTCCCCAAATCCTTACATTGTGTCTATTCACTTTTCCTGAAAGGTGGAAAGTCGCTTCATCACTGTAAACTACCCTCTCATGGAACTCATTCTCTTCCATTAATGCGAGAAAATCAACACAGAAGGACGCTCGCAAAGCATAATCGGCGGGTTTTAAGGCTTGAACCAGTTGCAAGTGGTAGGGTTTCATCTGTAAACGTTTCCGGAGAATCCGCCATACAGTTTTTTGTGGTAGTTGAAGTTCTGTCGCTCCCCGGTAGGTGGATTTTCTGTGGACTCCGCACGAAGCATGTGCGAACGCGTTCGACTGTCTCTCTTCACTCGTCGACGGACGGCCAGTCGATTTTCGTTTACAGATACAGCCTGAATCCCTAAATTGTGTGTACCACTTACGAATGGATCTCCCATCCGGCGGGTCTTTATCGTATCTGGTACGGAAATGTCGTTGAACACTAGTCACAGAGTTGTTTACATGGTAATCAAGCACACAGAAAGACTTCTGATCCCCAGTCAACGCCATTTTCCTTTACTGCTCTGCTGTTGACATCTTGCGGGTGAACGCGGAACTTTAGAAGTGGACAACTAAACTTTGAGAGTTTACCTTTCATACAATATGTCTCACGATATTATATGTTCATTACATTTCACATAATAAATTTCTGAAAACCTGCACAACATTTTGACTTGCCCTGTATATTAACTCTACCTTTTGGATATGTTTTGTATATACACTGTATGTAGTATACATAAAGGGCAGTGGTTTTACTTCCCACACGCGATTTGTAATATGTAATATTATAGTTTAGTTATTTTATTATAGTATAGTTATTTAGATTAAATCTTTAGACAATGAGGAAGGCTTACAACTGAATGGTATTAATAAGCTGTTAGCTTATGCTGATGATGTAGTACTACTGGCCGATAGCGAGGAGATACTAAAGGCCAACATGCACACACTATTGAGTAACACTAAGAAATTAGGACTGGAAGTAAATATCAGTAAAACTGGTCACAGGTAGAAATTCAGTATATAATGGAAATGGACAGCTAATGACAAATGAGGGAAATTTTGAGGAAGTGGCTGAATTCAAATACCTAGGAACAATAATCACAAATAGGAATGAGACGCACAAAGAAATTAAACATAGGCTCAATTCTGGAAATGCATGCTATTATGCATTGCAGAGACTTCTGATGTCCCAACTCCTTTCAAAAAACGTTAAGCTGAAAATATATAAAACTATTATTCTACCAGTTATATTATATGGGTGCGAAACATGGACTCTTACTTTAAGGGAGGAAAGGAGATTACGAGTATTTGAGAATAAAGTACTTAGGAAAATTTTTGGACCAAAGAGAGATGAACAAACAGGTGAATGGAGAAGACTACATAACAATGAACTACATGGTCTGTATAGGAAGCCAGATATAATAAGAACAGTCAAGTCTCGTAGACTGCGATGGGCAGGACATGTTGCGCGTATGGGGAATGAAAGACGTGCATGGAAGCTTCTTGTAGGAAAGCCAGAGGGAAAACTCCAGTTGGTAGACCAAGAATGAGGTGGGAGAACAACATTAACTGTGATTTGAGGGAAGTAGATTATACAGGGAATGATTGGCAAGCATTATCTCAGGATAGGGATGTATGGAGAGCTTATGTCCGCGCGGCCATGAACCTACGGGTTCGATAGTGCCAGTGAGTAAGTAAGTAAGTATAGTTATTTAGGTTGGCAACCCCGAAATGTAGGAAGTTGAACTTTCAATCTTCGTCATTGCTCTAAATACGACAGAATCCACTATCGCGCAAAAAAAATCTGTGTTAGTAAGTTAAAAGTTTAGCGTATTAAATTAGACAATAGACAGTAAATACAGTTGATATCTAGGGGTAAAATTTTATTTCGATTAGAAAATAATATGAATCGTAACGAATAGGACTAGCTTTGCAAGGATGGAGATAGCGGATACAGCGAGACTTTACCCCGGAAACGGGAAGTTGAAGGCGATAACCAGTGTTTGTATTACACCCACTCCCTTTTCTCTTCTTTGGCATCTTTGCATTATGACTACTGTTTCTTACTTCACACTGTGAAACAAAAAGGTAAATATCCCATGCAGGAGCTCTGAGAGAAATTTTGAATAAATTTACTTCGAAGTAGAATAAGTGTTTACTCGGGACTGAAGATTTCAGAACCCCTAACAATTTTTATCTAAAGGTATTTAAGCATGTTATATTTTGGCTCCATTATACAATATAACTTTGAAAAAAAAAAAAAAAGTACTCAGAATACGATACAACAAAGAATTGTACGACAAATGCAATGAACCTGACCTTGTCACTTTATAAATTAAAGAAATTGGAATGGCTGGCCATGTACAAAGGCTCTCAACAGACTGAGCACCAAAAAAAGTTGCTTACTGCAAGTTTTATGGGGAATAGACGAGTTGGAAGACCGAAAAAATGATTGGAGGATGGTATTAAGGAAGATGCTGCCCTACTTATGTGTCGCAACTGGAGGCTTGCTGCGCAAAATAAAAATGATTGGAGGCAGAAGTTTAAGGGAGGCCAAAGCTCGAATTTGAGCCAATCAGCCATTGGATGGATGGATGGATACAATATATTGTAGTGCTCCCTAGCACTATTGAACTCGTAGGGTCATGACCGCGCGGACAAAAGTTTTCCATACATTTCTGAAACTGTAACAAGAATTACTACAATAATCCATTAAAATTAACTGCACATGCTGTGGTCTCGAGGTAACGTTACCTCTTATAGGTATAGCAAGCGCGGATTCGATCCCTGGTTTGGTGAAGTTTCCTTGGATTTTGGATTTATTCCTTTAAGGCAAATGTCGGAAAACTTGAAGGGCCAAATAGTCCCCAACACCGTTTGGCCAACATAATCATCCTATCATATCCACCTTGTTTAGTATGAATTTGCGAGTAAATCGTGTATCTTGCCTTAAATGTTCGTGTTATCTCAGAGATGGCACTGAATTGAGCCATTGTGAGGTCAAAAAAGTACGTATGTGATCCAAAGTTTAAACATCCTCTTCCTACAAGTTGTAGGGCCTATCGCTGTAAGGCCCGGGTAGCATGGCATACGTAAAAATATCTAAAACGAAGAAGCTAAACCAAGAATAAGAACACGAAAAATATATATATATATATATATATATATATAGTGGAAGAAAATAACATTAATTTGGATTTCTTTTGTGAATTTTATAAGTAAGTTATTGTCACACTTATTATTAAAAATAAATAAATTTTAAATCATCATCATCATCATCACTCCAAGGATTAGGCAATTGCCCGTTCCGACTTCATATTGCATCAGCCCAACGTCTTCTAGGTCTTCCAACATCACGCCTTCCTCTTGCTTGATAATTTCTGGCTAACAATGGATATCTCTCCTTGCTCATTCCATCCATGTGATCAATCCATTTCTGTCTGTAATTCGTGACTTTATCCAACAAAGGCTGTACTTTCAATTCTTCTCTTATATCCTCATTTCTTATTCTATCAAGTCTTGGTACATCCTTTTACTTGTCTTAGGAACCGCATCTCTGCCGTCTGTATTCTATCCTTCTGTCTTTTCACTGGAGCCCAAGTTTCACATCCATACAATATTGTGGGAACCGCCATAACATTATACATTTTTATCTTGGTTTCTTTTCTAATTTTATTTTTGAATGTTCTCTGTATTGTTCCACACACCGTCTGAAATTTATTTATTTTGGAGTCAATATCTCTTTCCACATTGTAGCCAACATCACAGCCCAAATATTTGAAACTAGACACCTGTTCTATACTTTGATTTTCTAAAATAATTTTGGTTCTCACTGGATCTCTTCCTCTAAAAGCCATGGTCTTCGTTTTCCTTACAGAAATTTTTAGATCGTATAATTTACATATTTCATTTAATGCATGCATTGATTTCTGTAAGTCGTCTTCATTTTTCTGTATTATGATTACATCGTCAGCAAATAAAAGATTATTTATGCACATTTTATTATCCATTCTTATTCCTGGATTTACTAAAACTTTCCATTTATTAAAAATATCGTCTATATATATATTAAACAAAGTGGGTGATAAACTACATCCTTGTCGTAATCCAGTATTTGTTTTGATTGCATCTGTTCTTTTGAATCCGGTATCTATAATTATATTTGTGTCTTCATATAATGTCTTTATTGTTTCAACAAGGCACAGCGGGTATCCTTTCATTCGTAATATTTCCCATAATTTTTGTCTGTTTACTCGATCGAAGGCCTTATCCAAATCTATAAATCCTATGTGAGTTTCTAAGTTATGTTCTCTTCTCTTTTCTATGAGTTGTTTCAGTGTAAAGACATTGTCTATACATGACCTTCCCTTTCTGAATCCACTTTGATTTTCACTTATTATTACTTCTGTTTTGTTTCTCAATCTATTATTTATTATTTTCGTATATATTTTGTAGCCAGTATTCATTAAGCTAATCCCTCTGTAATTCTCGCAATTTCTCCGGTCTCCTCTTTTGAATATATTCTTGACAATTGCTGTTTTCCAAGTGGTTGGAATCCCATAGGTCTGCCAACATATATTAATTAGATGAAGTATTCGTAGTTTACACAATATTCCACTATATTTGATTAATTCCATATTTATATTATCTAATCCTGTTGCTTTCCTATTCTTAGTGGTTTTCAAAGCCATTTCTAATTCATTTATGTCTATTACAATCAATATTTTCCACTTTTATTTCTTCCTCATTGTTCTCTTTTCCTTCAATTTCCTCCTTTTTCCAAAGTTTTTCATAATGCTGGATCCATTCTTGTTCTGGGATTATATTCAATCTGGCAGAATCTTTCTCTCAGTCTGATTTAGATGTTTCACTAATTTATAACCTATTTCTTGTCTTCCATACATATCATGTTCTACTGAGCTTATAAATTTATCCCATGACTCCTGGATGGGATTTTCTTATAATGCTTTTAGCAATTCTCCTTTTCATTTTATATTCTTCATAAGATTCTTCTGTTTTCAGTCGTAAGTATGTATGATATGCTTTTTGTTTTTCATTCACTGCATTTTGTATATTCGCATTCCAAGTTCTCAAGCCCTTCCTATTCCTTATTCTATTTTTCTTTCCTAATATCTCATTTGCTGTTTTATGTATTACATTTGATATATTTTCCCATTCAATATTTATATCTTCTGACGTCGCTATCTCTGATATATATTTATTCATTCTGCTTTCATAATGTTGTCTAATACTTTGATCTTGTAATAAATATATTTTATATACTTCTTCTTGGTTTCTTTTGTTCTTTATGTTATTTTTCCGCCATTTAGCTATTATGTTTATTTTGCTTATCACGAGATAGTGATCAGAGTATATATCGCTGCCTCTATGTACTCTCACATCTTTTACCAAGGCTCCTAGCTTGTTGTTTACGATTAAATAGTCAATTATTGATCTTGAGTTATATCCACTTCTTGTATATTTATGTATGTCCTTTTTTCGGAAATAGGTATTCATTATTTTTAATTGATTATAGGCTGAAAACTGTCTCAAATCCTGTCCATTATCATTTATTGTTATTTCTCCATTATTTCCTATTACATTAGGTATAGGGACATTGCCTACTCTGGCATTTAAGTCTCCACTTATTATTAAATGATGATCTTTTGTATATTTATCAACTAATGTTTGTAATGTTTTATAAAATGTTTTTGTGTCTTCTTTCTTTCTTCTTGCCTTCCTCTGGGGCATACACAGCAATTATCATCATATATCCTCTTTTCAATTTTAAATCTGGCTATCAGGATTCTTTCATTTATAAACTCATAGCTATTCAATTTGTTCTTCCATTTTTCATCTATTAAAATTGCTACTCCACACTGCGCTCTTGTTGTCTGTTCTACTCCGCTATACAACATAGTATAGTGTGTGTAAGTCCTTTGTTCCTTTTAGTTTCTTTTTTGTTTCTGTTATTGTTGCTATATTTATTTCTTTTTTCTTTAATTCTCTTTCTAATTCTTCTTCTTTTGTATTTATTCCCCTTACGTTCCAATTTCCTAATTTCAAAATGTCCTTTATTCCAAATCGTATCCTTTTATCTTGCTTGGGTCGGTTCCTTTTATGACAATCCGGCTGATTTCCATGAAGCTTCTCAGTAAGATAAATGTCTCCTGGAAGCGTTACGAGCGCTTCGCAGGACAAGGATGGTGGAAGGGCTGCTTCCTCTGAGCCTCCAAACATGCTCCTCTGGGTATCCCACCCCCAAGAGAGGGCTGCTTCTTCCGCTCTTCAAGCCCTACAAGTTTAGCTGTGCTATTCCTTGTCGCCCTGTTGACCGTTGAAGACTTGACTTGACGAAGATGTGGCCGCCCAATATGGATACAGACGCCATTCCTTCGTTGTGAGCTATACTTAGTTCCCCTCGCCTCTTACCCACCAGCAAGATTAACCTAAGTCAATCTTCCCCAGTAGAGTCGTCTGGTTCATCGGGTACTAAGCCCCCCCACCACGTCAAGGTGATAGCTCCTGGGGGGGATAAATTTTAAATAAAAATATATTTAAGTGCTCTTACCCAATTTTTATATAGGTTTGTGCGTCTTCAGTAAACTTACTGAATACTAATTTTAATTAAATATGAAACTGAACGTGGCAATGAAATTTCAACCAGCATCTGCCTTGCGATGTAAGAAAAATACGACAAAATATCAGTAATATTGGTCGTTCCAAGGATCCGAACTTGGGACCTTCCATTTCTTGTCCCAAACGTTAGCGTCTGAGCAAACTCGATCAGTAATTGAAATTTTGTTTAAATATAAATCCATTATACTTTCAAGAATTTTATTTCTATACTGTATAATGGCTTCTGTTCGTCTCTCTTTGGTTCAGAAATTTTCCTAAGAACTTTAATCTCAAATACTAGTAATTTCTTATCCTCCCTTAATGTAAGAGTCCATGTTTCGCTTCCATATAATGGAGAAGACTACATTTCAATGAGCTATATGAACTTTATTGGAAACTAGATTTCTCATGGATTGCGAAAGGCTGAACATGTGGTACGCATGGGGAATAAAAGAGGGACATGGAAATTCCCAATAGGAAAGCAATAGGCCAAGAATGAGATGGGAGAATAACATTAATTAAGATGTGAAGGAGGTTAATAATAATAATAATAATAATAATAATAATAATAATAATAATAATAATAATAATGAATAATAATAATAATATATTTTCGGTTTTAACAAAGTTGATAAATTTTTCCGGCACCAATGATTTGTCTGTAATTTCGTTTTATAATTTTCATCCATTCGACTGTATTATCACAGTTCTTCCTCTATTTCCCAGTCCTTCAAAGTTTCTCTAATCCCGTGAATCTACGTGAGGTTTGGTCGTCCTTTCCTTCTCGTTCCTGATGGTATCCATTCCATTTTTTTTTTTTTTTTGTAATCTTTCATCCTCCATTCGCTTAATATGCCCGTACCATTTTAGTTGTTCTTGTTGGATAAATTCTAAAATCGAGTTTTGCACATTCATGTTCTCTTTTATAACATCATTTCTAATTTTCTCTCTTCTTGATATCCCAGCAGATCTTCTACTTCCATTTCTGCTACCATTAGTTTTCTTTTCATCTGATAATTTATAGTCCAAACTTCTGAACCATAAGTCATAATACTTCTAATATTACTTCTAATAATACTTCTAATGGCAATACCTTTATTTTACCTGGCACAGTAAAGGCCTTAAAACTTTGTCAACCATTCAAACAGGTTAAAAAAAAGTATTATTCCTAAATTACGAGTACAATAAACATAAAAAAGATTACATGGTATATCTATAATTTTCTACAATATATGTTGATTTACTGTACATTAACAAATCTAATATATAAAAATGAATGTTTTTGTTCGTATTTTATGCGCTGCCATACTGTTCATCCGATTGTGATGGGGCTTTTTGCAAAATGTTCAGGAGATTCCTGGGAAGGTTAGCTTATAGGTTGTAAGGGAATTGTAATACTCAACCCCTTCACCCTTAAAAATCAGGCTTTGTAGCGAAAACCCTGAAAAAAGTAGTTTTAGGTGCTTAAATGGCTTACTTTGCCTAAACCATAACAAATACACAAAATTAATGTACAAAGAATTGAATATTTAAAAAAAAACTCTATAAAGAGTCCGGGACAGCATATGTTTATCTTTTACGGATAACTCACAATAACCATTTTTCTCTTTTATTGATGCCAAGAAGATCGGAATAAGTGGATTCCCGGGCAAGCGTAGCAGCGCACGGCGGGTATTCTTTTATGGATAACTCGCAATAACGAATTTTGTCTTTCAGGTCATTTATGCCAAGAAGATCAGGATAAGTAGATTCCCGGGTAACACCGGGTAATCAGCATGGTGTATCTTACAATAATTACGATATAAATTTATAATAATGTTTTCTCTTACTTATTCAACTAAACATAAAACACATTGATTTTCGTCTTACAGTTCATTTATGCCAAGAAGATCGGGATAAGTAGATTTCCGGGCAACGCCGGGTAATCAGCACGGGGTATCTAAAAATAATTACGATATAAATTTATAATTGTTTTTCCTTTTTCGTATTCAATTAGATATGAAAAACATTAATTTTCATTTATTTATGCGTAGCAGCGCACGTCGGGTATTAGCTGGTTAAATAGGCCTATAAACTGTACAAGCTAGAAAAAAGGTTATTAATGACATACAAAATTATTCAGGGGATGATTAGAAAACATTGAGTCCATCCACAATAATTTTCCCCGAGGGCAGGTCTTTCATTGCAATCATAGCATTTTCATGCTATGCTTTGCAGCTTTACTAGGGAACTATAGGTGTGGTAGCTTCCCGTTGCTTTCCACACCGGTGAAGGATGGTGATGATAATGATAAGGGTGATAATGATGGCCGTATCATTTTCGGGGACCGTTGGGTCCTAAGCTTCCTGACATTTGTCTTACAGGTGAGGAAAAACCCCGAAAAAACCTCATCCAGGAAGCTTGTCCCGACCGGGAATCGAACCCGGGCCCGCTGCGTGCCAAGGCAGTACGCTACCTCGAGACCAGAGACAACATTGGGTCAGGATAGATTTTTATGGAGAGGTTATGTCCGCGTGGTCATGAACCTACGGGTTCGATAGTACCAGTGAATTAGTTATTTTAGTCTCTGTTGGTTCATTTCTTAAGTCTACAGAAATGACTCGTATAAATTAAAGAAAAAACTCCATGGCGCGACAGGCCGATAAGACCCTTGGCCTACCTTCCAGCTGCTGACCTCTCATCCACATGTGCTAATCACAGAGGTAGACATCATCCAGCCAGTGTAGGGGTGACATATGGTCTGTATGTCGGGTCCCCCAGTAGTTATAGCTGATTTTCTTAACCTGGAACCCGTATTTATTATAGTAGCCAAATTCTTCGCGATGCTGGGTGGGCATCGGTCCCATACTAGCAGAAAATTCTATGAGAAAATTTCTTCAGCCATGGAGAATAAAACCATTTCTTTAAGTCTACAAAAATTACTCATATAAAGAGGTATTTCATATAATTTATTGTGTGTTTATTAAATTTCTTGGAGTAAAGATTAGCGAATCTAAGTGGAGCGCCTTGTAATTTGCGGGTTAAATTTCTCTTCATCAAGACATCTATCTCAGTGACTTCAGTGTTCGCTGACTTCATTGTTTATTTTTGTTTGGCCACTTAATTTTAATATGTGCCTTAGAACTTAAAACATTTTTATAAAATGATCTGGCCTTTTTAGTTGAAAGCGAACATCTGTTAGACCAAGTTAACACTGTCTGGGTCGCTTCTAGATTAACAGCGATCATACTACTACAGTTCGCAATGACATCATTTTCTCTACTTGGAATCAGTCTAAAAAAAGATAATAAAATGTTATAACACAGTTAGTACATGGGCCAGACATTTGCACAGACCTCGTTTCATTTGATTAAGAATTCAATTTATCCATTTGGCTATTGAATATTCAGAACAAACAGGCTATATACTTGAATCGCATTATTTGTGACTTTTTGGAAGAATTGCGATATGTATGTACTTACAAATCAATAATTAATTTAACTTTTTTGACACTATCGAACCCGGTGGTTCATGACCGCTAGATCATACTCTCTTCATACATCCATATCCTGAGCTTATGTTTTCAATCATTCTCTGTATAGTTCACATTCCTTAAACCATGATTAATAGTTTTCTCCCATCTCATTCTCGATCTACCCGCTGGGCACTTTTCCTCTTGTTTTTCTTTCCCATGCCTCTCTTTGATTCCACATACGTGTCTCATGCCCTCTCCATCGCTGTCTATGGAACTTAACTGTTCTTATTATATTATATGGTTTCACGTAAAGGTCAAATAACATCTCTGTTAGTCTTCTCCATTCATTTGTTCGTCTCCCTTTAGCAAAAAAAAAATATATATATATATATAAAATAAAAAAATAAAGAAAAAAATGTAATTCTCCGGTATTCGAAATCATTTCACCTCCTTTAAAGTGGACCATGTCTCGCATTCATAAAACTGGAACAATAATCGTTTTATATATTTTTAGTTTAATGTCTTTTGAGAAAAGTTGGGATGACGAGAGTCCTTGAAATTAATAATGGCATGTGTTTTCAGAATTGAACCTATGTTCAGTTTCTTTCTGCACTCTGTTTACATATGAAATAATAAAATTTGAAATTTCCAAACTTTATTTTAAACGTTGACTGATATCGATTCTGCGACAATTCGTCTCAAACAATTAGTCCTGGTAGAAATAAATTCCTGGAAATTTAGATCACAATCTTTTAGTATCATACATAAGACAATTCATATCAAGAAATTATTAGTTTGTATCAAGAATGGTAGAATATTTAACGGACATAATAATATTGAATTTATTTTTAGAATTTAATAAAGAAATAACATATTATTATTATTATTATTATTATTATTATTATTATTATTATTGTTATTATTACTATTACTGTGTTATTGAAATAAGTATTTATTTATTATCTTAATTTTTTTCATGGTTTATAATTTTTATAACTCGTATATTGTATGACATAACTGTAACCTGTATTTTGATATTTGTCCTGGTTGATGGAATAAATCTCATAGCCTTAACTGTGCCAAATAAATAATAATAATTACTTTTAGTATATTATTTATTATTGTTTATTATTATTATTCCCATTTGTGACGGGGGACATGGCTATCAAAAAAATACAGAATTATAACTGTTGTACAAAGACCACCTTATTTTTGGTATAAAACTTTGAAGATTGGAATGGCTGGGCAATTTTCTAGGAATGGATAAGATAGAGACTCCCGAAAACTCTTGGATGATAAACCTGGTGGAAGAAGGAAGGTCGGCAGACCCAGTCTAAACTGATTTGGTGATGTTCAGGCTGATCTTAAAAAAGGCAGGCATAAGAAAGATGGAGATTGAAGGCTTTGAATCGGAATGATTGTGTGGATGTCATGAGGGAGGTTAGACTTAAAGAATTATAATCTCTATCGTTATTATTATATTATATATTATTATTATTATTATTATTATAATTATTATTATTATTATTATTATTATTATTATGCTTGTGTTTCAATGCTACCCACTAATAACGTTATCGTGCTTGGCGGATAGCTCGAATTATTGTGATTTATTTTCAATGTACGCACTATTCCAGCAGAGCACTGGAACCCGGTGTCGGCATGTAACTACTTCTGTCGAAAAGCACCAAGGGGAGCTTAACGTACCCATCCGACGGACGAATCACTATCAACGGTACCACATCCCTTCTCATCGTATATACTGCGGAGGGTATTAGACATTTATTCCATGCATCTGGTGCATAATCGATTATTATGAATATGGTTATTATTATTATTATTATTATTATTATTATTATTATTATTATTATTATTATATTACCCCAACTCCTTTCAAAAACCGTTAAACTGAAAATATATAAAACTGTTAATTTACCAGTTATATTATATGGATGCAAAACATGGACTCTTACTTTAAGGGAGAAAAGGAGGTTACCAGTATTTGAGAATAAAGTTCTTAGGAAAATTTTTTGACCAAAGAGAGATGAATAGACTGGTGAATGGAGAAGAGTACTTAACGGTGAATTACATGGTTTTTATAGGAAGCCAGATATAATAAGAACAGTTAAGTCTCGTAGAGTGCAATGGGCAGGACATATGGCACGAATGGGGAATGAAAGAGGTGCATGGAAGGTTCTTGTAAGAAAACCAGAGGGGAAACGCCCAGTTGGTAGACCAAGAATGAAGTGGGGAGAATAACATTTACCATGATTTGAGGGATGTAGATTATACAGGGAATGATTGGAAAACACTAGCTAAGGATAGGGATGTAAGGAGAGCTTATGTCCGTGCGGTCATGAACCTACGGGTTCGATAGTGCCAGTGAGTTAATTTATATCAATATAGGCCTATTATATCATTATATTATCTATCCTATTTTGGGTCCTGAGTCAAAAGAGTTTCGACCTCAAAAAAAAAAAGAGCGGAAAGTCTGAAATAGAGCATCTGGTCAAAATTTAACCTTCCTTTCCCTTCCAAGTAATACTTCGTTGCCTCTTTGAGATGAGCTAACCACTTATCAAGTAGTATTGCGGGAGCACCGTTGCCCCATGTGGGGATGTCAGATGTAGATAGACACTATTATTATTGTTGATGGTCATATTATTGGTACTGTTGTTATTATTGATATACTTATTTGATTATATATATATATTTTTTCTCATTTATAACAGGTCCCAGTAATAGTCAGAGTGCGCTCGTTTTTTTTTTTCTTCGGTTCATTATAATATCCGGTAACTGCTATTGATCCTTTCACTCGGCAGTTGACCTTTTCTTCCTTTTCTTGGGAAACCCACCAGTAACTAAGCGCAGCATTTGTTTATCACCTCGACTACCTCATTCTGCAATTTTACAAGAAACTCTTTAGAATATGGGCGTTGCCCATGATGTTAAGCAATTGTGTAACATTTCGACTGGATTTTTTGTTCATGGCAAAACTATTTTATAACTTTCATGACAATTCCAATCAGGAATTGACAACACACAAAATATATAATTTTATTCATGTATTTTGCAGCTGAAGCCCGCCTTCTGTTTCCAATTTCTATTCATCAAGATACAAAGATACAACGAATTGCCCTGCGACTGGAATAACCTGTATTCCAGTGGCGAATCGATTCTCCGATTCCTTTCTGGATTAGAGTGTAGGCCTAACTCCGGGTTCTGGAAAAAATTATCGAACCCGGGTCCATGAGTTGAGAGGCAGACCTGTTACCATCCTTCTCACCTAATGGTATCTTCTTCTTCTTGAAATCGCTTTGAAGAAATCACGTCTTTTTTATTTTGCGTCCATGATCTTCTTGGGCTTCTCAGATTACTTCTTCTGACTGGTGTTCTTTGCGTACATATATTTTCTGATTCTTAACATTTTTTTTTTGTTCAATTCCACCAGGTTGTTTTTTATGATGTTTCCGATTTTCTCCACTAGCATTTTTGGCGAACTGTAACCTATTTCTTAGGTTGAGGCACCTGGAAGACGGAGTTACGTTACCTCAATGCTATGATGGGTGATACATGATAATGAAGCGCCAGGAGAGTCCTTAACCTAAATTCCAGACCATGGGCAACCACAGGAATAATTACCTTTAAGGAAAAATTCCTATGGTTTGACCAGGAATCGAACCCGGGACCTAATGAACTGTATTCAGAAGCTCTGACCACAATATCTTGAGGCTAGTGTACCTTATAATTAGGGCTGAAAAAAAGTAACGGTATCAGGATAGTAACTAATTTCTATACACATTGTTTACAAAATGCGTGTCTTTGTCGAGCGTCTCCACTGCCTGCTCGGAGCGGAGAGTGTGTATGTTCGACTCTCCTCGGTAATAGACCTGTTTACGTGACGTGTGGTTGTATCTGAATGCCGAAAATTGTGCAAAGATGACTCCATTCCTATACAAAGCGGACTGTACTAGAAATCTGTCCCGAGTAGCGCGTGTCAACGTGCAGTTTGTAAATACAGCGGTCTAAGTACGATGCAACCTAGCCTATAACCCATACTTTGTTTTCAGCCCTACTCATAAAATAGAAGTATTAAGTTAAAAATCAATATAAAAATCAAACAAAATTACGAATTTTCTGTTACATGAGTAAGAAGACAGTGTGAATCTCGTATATTTAACTAACTAACTCACTGGCACTATCGAACTTGCAGGTCCATGGCCGCGCGGACATAAGCTCTCCATACATCCCTATCCTGAGCTAATTTTTCCAATCATCCCTTATATAATCTTACTTCCCTCAAATCATAGTTAATATTATTCTCCCACCTCATTCTTGGTCCACCAACTGGGCATTTTCCATCTGGTTTTCATACAAGAAACTTCCATGCACCTCTTTCTTTCCCCCATTCGTTCCACATGTCCTGCCCACCGCAAACTACGAGACTTAACTATTCTTATTATATCTAGCTTCCTATAAAGATCATGTAGCTCACTGTTATGTAGTCTTCTCCATTCAACTGTCTGTTCATCTCTCTTTGGTCCAAACATTTTCCTAAGAACTTTATTCTCAAATACTCGTAATCTTCTTTCCTCCTTTAAAGTAAGAGTCCATGTTTTGCATCCATATAAAATAACTGGTAGAATAACAATTGTATATATTTTCAGTTAACATTTTTTGAGAGCAGTTGGGACAAGAGTCCCTGTAATGCGTAACAGCATGCATTTCCAGAATTCAGCCTATGTTTAATTTATTTGTGCATCTCATTCTTATTTGAGATTATTGTTCCTAGGTATTTGAATTCAGTCACTACTTCAAGTTTTGCCTCATTTGTCATCAGCTGTCCATTTTCATTATATAATGTATTTCTATGTGTGGCCACATATATAGTTTTTTTATATAAAATAGATAAGTTACCTGAGATCTCAACTATATATTTTATATTTTAAATTGTTCATAGTGACCTCAACGGTGTTTCGTCATGAATTTAAAAAATATTTAGTTTTATTGATGTTTACTTACAGTCCCAAGTTCTTAGTCTTACTCAATAGAGTATACTTCAGTAGGCCTATTATTATTTTAAAATTCGTTGATTTATAAGTGTGTACTGTATATTTATAACAGATTTATAATCTGCTGTAGATTTGCAGGTATGAATTTCGTGGCCGCTTTCACCAGTTGCATGTACCAAGTAAATTGCATTCTCTTTTTTATGCAATGAAAGTGTGCGTTGAACTTTTATACCGCATTATGCAATGCCCCTTCACTAACTCTCAACAGAATTTGTCGAGAGGAGTGTTCAATGGATTCGAGTACTTTTTTACAGTATCTATTGTGTTACCCGCCGACCAGGTAGCTCAGGTGGCACGACATTAACTACAAACTTTTCTGCCCGGATTTGATTCTCGGCAACTGAAATATAAATAATTTTTCCTTACACATTTGTATCTCGATTGTCCCTAGAACACATTCAAAATCCCATAAAATGAGTATCAAGAACTACCCTTGAAATAAAGAATGCTGAAGGGTGGATTTTTGCATCCATTTCCAACATGGGCCTGCTAAAATTTAGCCTACATTTAAGTTCAGGTTCGTAACGAATTTATTTAAATTACTAACTCACTAGTATTATCGAACACGTAGATTCATGGCCGCGCGGACATAAGCTCTCCACACATCCGTATCCTGAGCTAATGGTTTCCAATCATCCCCTGTATAATCTACTCCCATAAATCTTGATTAATATTATCCTCTCACCTCAATTCTTGGTTTACCTACTCGGCGCTTCTCTCTGGTTATCCTACAAGAATTTTTCAAGGTCCTCATTCATTTCCCATTCGTACCACATGCCTATCCCAGTCTTTGAGACGTGATTGTTATTATTACATGTGATTTTTCTTAAATATCATATAGCTCACTGCCTTGTTTGCAAGTTTTCTCCATTTACCTGCCTGCTCGTCTCTCTTCAGTTCAACATTTTTCTACGATTTTTTTTCAAATACTCGTTGACTCTCCTCCTCCCTTTAAGTAACACTCTGTTTCCCATCTATATAACTGGAAGAATATATTTTTTTTGTTTCGCTCCCATATAAACTACAAGAATAGATTTTTTAATTATGTTTTTAGTTTCAGGTTTTTTTTGGAGGTGTTGGGGTGACTATCCCTATGATGCATAATAATGTACGTTTTTGCACGATAGTGCGTTCTGTCGTACTTACAGCAATGGCAACCATGATTAAAAATTTAATTTCCTAAATTTCGGGGTTGCCAACCTATAAATAACTAAATAACTATACTGTAATATTATAAGTTACCTACCTAGTGCGGGAAGTAAAACCACTGCCCTTTATGTATACTGTGTACATTGTATATAAGTTACAAAAATATATCCAAAATGTAGTTTTAATATACATTATACCAAACAAATCACTGCATTTTAAATGGATTAAACTTTATTTGAAACAATATAAAACAATAAATTCGTGCTTGCCGCCATTTTATCCTTGATTGGTGTCACGGCATGCTGTAGTCTCAACTAAATTATTTTCGGCACTTACCGTACAAACATTGGCCAGACTGTTAATGTTAGTCAGTTGTTTATAATGAACGCAAATATTTCCAACAAATATATTATTAATTTACTGCTACAGTATTTATTATTTTGAAAACACCATCGTGCAAAAAATAATGTACAACGCACATTTGTGAAGTGTTTTACAGAATCTCGAAAATTAAAAACCTCGCTATCGCTCGGTTTTTAATCACTTCCTCTCTTCTGTAAAAACCACTTCCCAACCTCGCATTGCAATATACTATTTCTAATTAAGCTTATGTTAAACTTCATTCCTATTTGTAATTACTGTATAATATACTCAATACACTGCGGGTGGTACGAGGTCAATGGTTCCACCTTTCTAGAGAATGGTTACGAGCCCAGTGTGATGGCCGCACTTTTCTCCAAAACTTAGTCTGGTACTCATTTTTATTGTAGGTTTAATCTACTCCAAGGCCATAGAGTCGCCGGAAGTTTTGGACCAGTTTAAAAAATGAACCCCATTGGAAATCGAAACTACGGGCTTTCGACTTATAGCGTGTTACTTTAAACAACGCTATGTCGCGTCTGAACAATTTTTATGGTAACTATTTGTCCCGCGCCGTAGCCGAGTGGTAAGACAAGATGCCTTGGCGCAAAGCTACGGAATTTGAGCTAGTTCGAGTCTCCATGGGTGAGGATATTTTCTCATGGAATTTCGGCCAGTAAGGAACGAGTGCCCACCCAATAACGTGGGGAATTTCGGTAGTTACAGTAAGTAGCTATAACGCCTGGGGGACCCGACATGCTATGCACATGTCACCCCTACACTAGTTGTATGATTGTCTTTTTTTGTGATTAACACATATAGATGTGAGGCCAGCAGCTGGCTGATAGACCAAGGACTTTCTAAGCCAATTGCGGCATGGAGTTCAAAGTGGTAACTCTTTAATTTCATAAAGTATATAGAACTGGCTCTTTTGTTATAATGTTTTAAGGTGGCACTTGAATCCAAATTTAACATAGTGGCTTGAATTGAACTGAATTTGTAGGCTTACAATGATTACAATTTTACTGCTGACGAAAATTACTTCATCATCATAAATGGCACTTTAGCTCATTGTGGGCCTTGAACTTCTTAAGAAGCTCTCGCCAAATCTTTCTGGGAGTTATCCAACCTACCAATTCAGATATTGCATTACTTCTCTATAGTTTAAATGAGAGATTTGGCGCTGGATTTTAGTGGATTTTTTTTTTGGACATGACGTTCGTACGTCACAACGCTTCTCTGGAAGAAATTTCAAAGGAGGTTTCGGTATGCAATGTTTTACAGTTCCCTTATCATTAACGTAGCATGCATCGCTCATCAGACTTTTCAGCTTGGATCACGTTTCAGAGTTATATGCTAATATTGGTCGTAACTTTAGGCCCTATATATCGTGACTTTGGTGTTTTTAGATATTAACTTTGACCTAAAATATTTCCTATGATCAACAACACATTAATTCCCAGCCATAATGCGCTTCTCAACATCCGAAGCAATATTATTCTTGCAATTTACCTCAGATTGGAAATGTTAAAAACTTGAAGGCCTTCTTTTTCAAATTAGTCTGCCGTGCTAGCTTAGATGATAACATGCCTGTTTCCTGACTAGCGGTCCCGAGTTCGATACCCGCTGGGGTTCAAACTTTTTATTGTCAAATTAATTGAATTTACCTAACTTAACTGCAAAATTTTCAATCTCGGGGCCGGGAGAGGTGGTGGTATACAATTTTTAATCGCTAGATTGTGCAATCGATTCCTGTATTAAATTGTAAATCTCTCCGCAGTACATAATGTTGAGAAGGCATGTTGATAGCAATTCATTTGTCGGATGGGGACGTTACCCCTGGCGGTCCCCTTCGTGCTTTTCGATAGTATTAGTGTAAGTGCCGGCACCGGGTTTCGCCTTCTCTCTTCTCTTCACCACTATGTCCTGATACAACACACTTTAAACTACACAAACATAAGAATATACATGTATACACTACTCTCTGTACACAATATAAGAATACATCATTTACGTAAAGTGGTCTGCCGAAGTGGTGCTTAAATTTAAAATAAACCACCTAAACGCCATCTATCCGCCCAGCGCGGAACCCGAAGTACGTAACGTGCAGTGGGTGACATTAGAACACACACACACACACACACACACAGACATGTTTTCAATTTATGATTCATTCAATGCCACCCGTTTGTCATTTCAACATTTTCTGGTATTCTCTCCTGGCATTGGCGTACTGTAACCAAATTATGATAGGGCGCCTGGAAGGCGGGGTTACGCTGCCTCAATGTTATAATGGGCGATGGTGATAATGATGTGCCAGAAGTGGCCTTAATCCTAAACTTAATCTAATGAGGTGAATAATATATTGATAATGGCGGCCAGATCGGGGACCGTTTGGGCCTTAAAATTTCCTGACATTTGTCTTACAGGTGAAGAAAAATACCACAAAAAAAACCTCACCCAGAAAACTTGTTACGACTGGGGATCGAATCCGGGCCCACTGCGTGACAAAGCATCACGCTACCTCGAGACCACAGCGGTGGACACTTTTTGAAATTTATATTGTCTAATTTATAAATGAGAGAGATAATTCTTAATTCTTTCTTGGTAGCTGCCATATCGCTCATTTGCTGCAACAACGTCATAACTCAGAAAACATAGTTTTTCAGGAGAAGCATTTAAAGGTTTGAAATTCATATACCTTTGCCTGTATTTGTCATAAGTAATGCTCTTGATTTCCAAATTATCTAGATAAATTCACGACTCAAGAAGTGAGTCGTGAATTTATCGATAATTTGGAAATCACTCGTGGCATTTGTTAGGACTATTTAACGAATGAAATTAAGCTGTTTACTCACAAATCATTATTTAACTATAGTTATTTTTAAATATTTATATATTTAATGTAAACGGCGATGTTTGAAAACAAATGAGAAGCGATAGGTACGCTTCATCTGCTTTTGTTTATCATAAGTAATGCCACGAGTGATTTCCAAATTATCGATAAATTCACGACTCACGAAGTGAGGAGTGAATTTATCTAGAGAATTTGGAAATCAAGAGTGGCATTTGTTAGGACTATTTAACGAATAAAATTAAGCTGTTTACTCACAAATCATTATTTAACTATAGTTATTTTAAAATATTTATATATTTAATGTAAACGGCGATGTTTGAAAACAAATGAGAAACGATAGGTACGCTTCTACTGCTTCTTTTGTTTATCACTGCAACCAGATCATACTATTTATTGCCAAAGGAACGCAATATTGTAAGAATGCTCTCTAGTGGAGAAAAAATGAAACACATCAAACTGTATATTAATTCATTTCTGATGTCGTATGATGTAAATATGACAATTATATTTTTCTGGATTGTTACCTGGGAAAAAATACATTTAAGAAAGTGCAAACAGTGGTTTCTTTTTTTTTTTTTTTTGGTGGTATAATCAATTGCTACAAATGTTTTTATATTAACTCCCGCATGCGGCATGTGTTGACATTCATGCACTATATATACAATCTGGTAGCTGTATTTCTCACAGGCTCAGTCACTGCAAAATAATGGTCAGACCTGTTCAGAATATTAAAACGGAGGAGGTTTCTGTAATATGGTAATTATAACACTGATAAATATTTCGTGAAACACGACTCTGATTGGTTGTAAAACAGAAATCATTGAAACGTGATTGGTCATTGACTCCCATTTGAGGCATGAGTTAAATAGTCACCATAAATATCAAATTACTATACCAACTCATTGTATACAATAGCTTATATCGTTCTTCCTGAATATAGAACTGAGTTTTGTCTTTCATGTAGTACCAATAACTCAAAATCGACAATTTTTGAGTTATGACGTTGTTGCAGCAAATGAGCGATATATATTTGGTTTTCCTGACGAAAATTACTTACAGCGCTATAATTTTAACTCGAGCATTTACTGTTAGGAATATTTTGTCTAATATGGTTATATATTGAGAATTGTTTACTTAAGTAGTTAACTATTACGTGCTATACTGTGTATTCTATTTTAAAACTTAGAACATGGAAGATACCAGCGAAGATACATCAGTTCCTTGACTCGTCCTTGAAGTCTAAATGTCGGACTTGATGTCATTAATCTATCTTACGCATGGCAGAGATTCGCAACCTTGGGTTCGCAATCCATCTATTACCATCCTAATTACTTGAAATTCCATCCTATAATTGATGCGTGCCTACGTCTTAACGAAAATAAGTATTGCTACTGAGTAACACTGTTTGAGATACAGATGTGCACTTTAATGTATTATTCCGATTGAGGGTCTTTCCACTTTTCAACGGTTGCCCTTTTACCAGCCGGCTGCTGGCCCTTCACATCCACATGTGTCAATCACAGAGGTAGATGATCAACAGCCAGTTTAGGGGTGACATGTGGTTAGCATGTCGAGTCCCCCAGCCGTTATAGCTGGTTCCTCAACCTGAAGCCGCTACTTATTGTAGCTACCCAATTGCCTCACGATGCTGGGTGGGCACCGGTCCCATACTGGCCGAAATACCATGAGAAAATTTCTTCCCCCATGGAGACTCGAACCAGCGCAAGTCCCGTAGCTCTGCGCCAAGGCTTCCTACCTTAACCGCTCGGCTACGGCGCGGGACTAATGTATTATACAGTTTTCAAAATGGTATTCTAGTGCAAATGGCAATCTATAGTAATAAAGTAAAGTAAAGTGATCCCACAACAGACCCGGAGGCCCTTGGGGTAGTAGGAGGTTAAGGATCCCACTTTTTCTAGACAATCGGCACTTTGTCAGCCGGGTTGTCAGCCCTGCGTGACGGCCGCCTTTACCCCAGAACAAGCGTCTGATACTCATTTCCGTTAGAGGCTGAGTCGACCCCAGGACCATAGTGCTGCCAGAGGGTTTGGGTCAGTTTAAAAATCCTGAACCCTCGACCCTCCGGCTTGTACCTCAGTGCCTTAATGCCTTAACCACTACGCTACGGCGTGCCCCCAAACCTATAGTAATTCTATGTAAAATATTTAAAAAATCACAAATTACTACCTTACTTACTTACTTCCTTACTCACTGGCACTATCGAACCCGTAGGTTCATGGCCGCGCGGACATAAGCTCTCCATACATCCCTATCCTGAGCTAATGTTTTCCAATCATTCCCTGTATAATCTACTTCCCTCAAAACATAGTTAATGATATTCTCCCACCTCATTCTTGGTCTACCATCTGGGCGTTTTTTCTCTGGCTTTCCTACAAGAAGCTTCCATGCAAGCCTTTCATTCCCATATGTGCAATATGTCCTGCCCATCGCAGTCTACGGGACTTAACTGTTATTATATCTGGCTTCCTATAAAGACCATGTAGCTCATTGTTATGTAGTCTTCTCCACTCACCTGTCTGTTCATCTCTCTTTGGTCCAAAAATTTTCCTACGTACTTTATTCTCAAATAATTACTACCTTATATATATATATATATATATATATATATATATATATATATATAACCACAGCTGAGGCCTCGAGGTAGCGTGCTGCCTTGACCCGCAGCGGGCACGGGTTCGATTCCCGGTCGGGACAGGCCCGGGGTGAGTTTTATTCGGAGTTTTTCCTTACCTGTAAGACAAATATCAGGAAGCTTGGGGCCCAACAGTCCCCGAAAATCATCCGGCCATCATCATCATCATCCTTCACCGGTGTGGAAAGCAACGGGAAGCTAATGCACGAATAATCCCCTAGTAAAGCTGCAAAGCATAGAAGGAAAATGCTATGATTGCAGTGAAAGACCAAAAACATTTAGGCCTATATGTTTTTGTGCGAAGACTGAAAAAATAAATAAAAAAGAACCTGAAAATTGAATGAGAAGTTGAGATTAGTAATAACTTAAAAATCCCGTATTAAAAATACGTGATGTTGGAATATACTATGAATATTGGGTAGAAATTATTTGAATATGCTAAAAACTAAAATATTAGTCTATATCAGTCTTAGACTAGCAAGGGAACTGTCAACCATTGCATGCCGAAATATACCTTGAAATTTCTCTCAGAGAACGTTGTGATGTACCGAGGCCGTATCCAAAAAATATTTGCCGTTTTTAACTGCAAGGCACAGAAATCGAAGCTAGAATCCCACAATGGCAACCCATTGTGTGAACCAGATGGACGTCCCTCGGTGAATAGAGAGGAATGGAGTGTGGCGGGGCGCGGCGCGGACGGCATGTTCTGAAGATTATCCAATCCACCAGAGTCAGGAGTTTTATTACTTCCCTGTAGTTTAAATGAGAGATTTGGCGCTGGATTTTAGTGGTTTCAAGTTAAAAGCGGCAGATAATTTTTTTAACACAGTCTTGGTACATCACAACTCTTCTCTGGGAGAAATTTCAAGGCAGGTTTCAGCTTGCAATGGTTGATTCCCGATCGGAACAGTTTTTCATCAAAATCATCATCATGTTAGCCATGTTTGATATGAATATGTGAGTGAATGGTGTGTATCATATTAAATGTTGTGTTGTCTCTGATGAGGTCTTAGATTGAGATGAACACTCATTTGGGAAGGACCCTCCATGCCCTTTAGTGATCAAAAAAATTGTGTGTGATCTAAAGTTTAAAATCGCTCACCCGACATGTTCCACGGTAAGACCTGGGCGGCGTATGGCATGTACTACTCGCCCAAAAAACTGCATGCGGAAAATATACCAGGAATGTGCCGTCGATTCTCTTCCTTCTGTAAGTTTATAAAATTTATTACTGATCCGTAGACTCCCATTGTGTTTATAAAGTTGTATTATTAGGTTAACTATAGGAGGGCACAATTTATAAATATTTCCTTGATATAATTAGTAAGTTTATAACATTTAGGGTCAGTTTCACCAAGAGAGGTAACTGTATAACGCCAGTTTAAGCTATACATTATACACGGGGAAAACTGGCGGAATACAGTTACCTCTGTTGGTCAAATTGACCCTTATTACGGATCCGTAACTAACTGAGTTGCCACTTCCTGTCCCGTGTTGTTTGTTTGACTGGAAAGGGCGTGCTGTCAAGTACTGTGCCTTTTATGGACACCCGGTACTAATTTCCTTGCAATTTGGTTTAAAAATATGCAACATACAGAACTCATTTTTCAGCTTATTCTTAAGTTAAGTGCATGAAAATTATGTCACTAATTAAACAAGTCTTCCTGAACATAGTGGCACCCTGGTTAAATTTATAGACATATTTCTTCTCGAGTAATTTAAAATACAAAAAATGAAAATAAAAAATCCAACTCCTTACAAGTATTGTCTTGGTACAATTTTCTTAAAAACTACTTATCCAATTGTTTCCAAAATTTAGTATGTTATTATCCATAGTTTATTTGACAATAATGAGGTTTGCTTGTGTTCAGATATGGATTGTGATTTATTAAAAAAAATCGAACACCAAATTTTTTTTTGTTAAAAATTGTACATAATTTGTTTTATTTCAAATACTATCAGTAGCACAAATATAAATTTACCTTATTATTATAGAACTCTTTAAACTGCATATCCATGCCAAAAATTCTCATATATTTCATAGTTTCAGAGAAAAGTGTACCAAAATATGAAAAAATACAAGTTACGGGAAAATGCAAAAAAAAAAAAGTGCACATTAGCAGAACACAGAGACGCCATTTTTAAAAATCAATTTTTATGGGTTTAAATGTCCAAAATCGACAAAATAATATTACACATCGATAAAATAGACCTTCCTGGATTTTTTGAAGCAAAAAGAAAAAAAATCAATTTTTACCAAAATTAGTAATTACTGGGTGCCCTTAAATGATCCGATAAGTTCAACAATCGATGACCAAATGAATAATCCGGCAACCATGTTACTGGGGAATGAGCTGTCCCTCCTTAGCCTTCCTAGTTACATGTTTTCAATTCCTATAACCTGTTTTGTGATGTGAGACTGGTAGTAGAGAGATGACAAACGCTGTGATTTTAAATGATGCGATACCTTCAGCAGTCGTCGACTATATACTTAGGGATTCTCCCGTCCATAGAGTAGTAGTTTGGCGACATTAGCGCTAATACACTTCCCTGCAGCCGAACAGACTTAAATTGTGCGAGAAATAATAATAAGAGTATAGGTGAGAGGTTAAACTACTATGGAGAAGATAATATGATTTAAATAAGACTTCCAAGAATGGCGGCTCCGTGGCGCAAGCGATTGGACGTTGGTCTTTCCCGCTGGGGTCCCAAGATCGAGATCGGTACTCCAAGTGGGTTTCGTGGTGGACGAAACTGAGTTTGGGCAGGTTTTTTTCGGGTTTTTCTGCCGTTTTCCCCCGCCACAATGTCATTCCACCATTTTCCCATACTCATCTCATCCATTTCGTTTCATTTCGTTCATCTGCCCCTGTGATGATGCGTCAGCCATGGTCGGCCGGCACCCTTGTCATTCACAGACCTCTATATAGGGGGCTTCATCTCATCTTATCTCTCAACCCGACCCTGAGTTGGACAGGAGTTGAGGATACTTATGTTTATTTATAAGACTTCCCAGAATGAGATATTACTGCAGTGGTGTTATCGAGAGACGTGTCGAGTACTTTTTAATCCTGTATTATCTGTGCCCCTCCAGTTAGGTTTGCTACATCACAGGATGACAATCAATATTTGAAATCTCGCTATTTGGCAACAGACAACCCACAGTTACAAAGGGTAAATATCTCAAATCATCCGTAAAATCTAATTTTCAGTCCCTGCAACGAAAATAACTATTGAGAACTGAAACATTGTGATGGACATGTTAAGATTGGGATGTGACAGATGTGTAATTTTGTTTATGTTCTGCATCTGTCCATGTGGTCCACGTGGTAGCGCATTTCCCACAGTTACGTTGAAACTAGGTCATCCTGGTAATGCCACTCCCGTTTTGAGCATAATTAAAGCAGTGTAATATAATTAACAACTCTCTAATAGTTACAAAGCATCTTCTTGCTTTACAGCATAAAATTCAATCGTTATACTGTTATAATGTTAACTTCAATGCATATGTAAAAATCCTTTAGCGAATTAGGAAGGAATAAAGCTATTGAAGTGTCCAAGTCCCTCTTTCATTCTCCATTCATGTCATATGTTCTGCCCATTGCAGTCAGAAGTCGTTATCCTTTTCATATATCCAAATCAATATAAAATTGGTACCTGAGATCTCAGTAGTCCTCAATTATACAAAATGTTTTTGCCAAACATGTAATAAAAATAGGTCACCAATACAATCAGCAACATGTTATACATAATCAACAAAGAGAAAAACAACTCTAAGATTAATATCATTCAAGAAATCGAAATACTAAAAGAAACTAAGAACACATACTTACTTAATGAGAACACACCCAATAATTTGAACCCTCTGTGCAAATTTCAGAGCAGCAGCAGTTAGTACAATTCCGGAAGCAAAAGATAAAACATTGTTTCCGAAAGGCGTCCAAAATATTTTTGTAGCATTTTATATATTTGCATTTTATACGAATTTTATATTTTTAACTTTTACATAGTGATCTGAGAGGTGTTTTGTAATGAATTTTAGAAGTATTGTATCCAAATCATCTTAATTTGTTTTGATATTCTCTACTAGACGTCCTTTGGCCAGATATGCAACGAAGGAGAATGGCATACAAGATATAACTCTGAGTATATCAGTTGTATAAGTATCCTGGCATTGTTTCAAGATTGCGTTGGCACGTACAAAGAATGACCGAACATGAGATACCCAAGAAAATTATAGAAACTAAATTTGAAGATAAAAGGAATGTGGGATGACCAAGATTGGATGGTATTTTGGAGGATCTAAGGAAACTGAGAATAGAGGGATTGTGGCTGGTTGTTAGAGGCAAAGTAGCCTGTAAGAAGGTTCTGAGGGAAGCCGAGACTCGAATCGGGCTGCAATGCTGCTGCTGCTGATGATGATGACTAGGGATGCTTGCACTTTTATCTCTTCTCTTTTGACATTATTCCAAATGTTAGCAGTTACGTTCAATAGATATGCTACTTTCAAAATAAATAAGTACATATATTTTTCTTTCATAAGTAGTATCTAAAGTGTACTTGTTATTTACAATTTTGGTAGGAGAATACCTTTATTTTCAATATGTGACCTTCCATCTGATTGGAAAACGTATTTATGGCCCCAGGTACACTATAATTTGACACCACTGGTATTGGGTATTGGAGAGGACAGAAAATCGAGAAATTGATGTTTACTATATGCATTTTTTAATTCTTTTGTGTGTTAGCGTTATGTATGAATTTTTTTGTTGATATAAAATGTGTTCAAAGATTGGAACTATGTTTATGTGCTGTAGCCTATATGTAAGAGTTGGAGTTTGTGTAGTATTCCCGGTGCCTGTTGTATTATATCTAATGAACTACATAGTCTTTATAGGAAGCCAGATACAATAAGAACAATTAAGTCTCGTAGACTGCGATGGGCAGGACATGTTGGAAGACTTGCATGGAAGCTTCTTGTAGGAAAACCAGAGGGAAAACGTCCAGTTGGCAGACCAAGAATGATGTGGGAGAATAACATAAACTATGATTTGATGGAAGTAGATTATACAGGGAAAGATTGGAAAGCATTAGCTCAGGATAGGGATGTATGGAGAGCTTATGTCCGCGCGGCCATGAACCTACGGGTTCGATAGTGCCAGTGAGTAAGTAAGTAAGTAAGTTTCAATCCCGTCTGATTATGTGCTTTTTTTTCGTGTGTTGGTTATGTTTATTATTATGTGCGTGATATAATATACCTTGTATAAGTTTGGTATGTGTGAGTGTGGTTTTTGATTAGCCATCTTTTTTAACAATCTAAGGAATTTAAGAAATTTATGAAAATATTTTATTTTTCCGATGTATTCACCATATTAACCTGCACATTTGAGTTTAGAATCAAGTGCTAGGTCCAGATATGTTACCTTCTATTATTAGCTATTAAACATTTTGAAACTGAACGTTCTCAAAATGCAGGACGCTCTAAAATTCCCCTTACAAACTTCTAGGACTTGTAGAGGGGACTGAGTTGATAATATTTAGAATTCGAAACCATGTCCGGAAACTTATCGTTTCCGTGCTTCAGCCGTTTGAAAACAAGCCTTGCCTGAACGTACGTCACGAGTCTCAACAAGTAATAGCTTCGCGATTCGTGTAAATCGAAAATTTTCCTATCAAGTATTTCAAGACTTGGTGTATTTTTTTCAAAAAAGTCAAAATTTTTCGAAATTTTTAAAACTGCAAAAATTGATTGTGGAGGGTGTATCCGGGATTATTAATGCAAGACATGATTCAGTTTTCATTTTGTTTCTTTGGTTATTAATGATTCAGTTTCCGTTTTGTTTCTTTGGTTATTAATGAGTTGAATTAAAAACAAGTGATGTACTGTGTCACGCCTCATAATAAATTACTTGCAAAAGTGGTCGCATTAAAAACATGTTTTCAAACGGCTGTAGCACGGAAACGGTAAGTTTCCGGACATGGTTTCCAATTCCAAATATTATCAACGCAGTCCCCTCTACAAGTCCTAGAAGTTTGTTAGGGGAATTTGAGAGCACCCTGTATAAGGAAATAGGCACTTTGGGTACTAAAACCATAAAACAGGCATCAAAGATCTAAGCAGACATTTTAACTCTAATAATTATCATAGTTTTACATTAAACATGTACACACACACAACACACATATATATATATATATATATATATATTGTACACAGCTTTCGACATCGAATTTTACCCATCTTTTAGATGATGATTTTTTTCTTTAAAAGCCGATCAGCCGAGCCGCTGAGACAGAGAAAATATAGGTCCAAAAAATGTGAAAAAAATTCATTGACGTCAATTCTGTCCGCATGTGTTTACACTTCATGAAAATAGCAATAATTAGGAATTTAGATTTTGACAGCCAGTCAAATTTTGTGTATAAACGTATGCATTTCCATTTTTAAAATTGCATCATAATCAATACCATCATTCTTTTATGTTTTAATCGTGAAAGGATTGTTACGGGCTACAAAAAAAATCCAACATCTCCTCCTTGGCCGTCCCAATGATCTTTGTTGATACTTTAAAATTGCCTTAGGAATCCTGAATTTGGACAAACGATCCACATGTTGACTCCATTTCTGTTGATACTTACAGATGTGACTATTATTGGGACCTCAAGGTGTAATTTCGGCCGGGTGGGAGATGACAAGCTTTTTATCTACCCACTTTAAGAGTACCTAATTGCAAGAAATATTAATAAAATACTACATTAAACGTATTTACCTAAGATATGTAATTATCACTTCGTTATTTTACTCATGCATATGAAAATAAAGTGGGACTATTTCCAGTCATGACCACCGAAGTTACAACAGTTTTACTTCTAACCAGCGATAAACTACCGATTATCAAACTTTTAACCAGCGATACACCACAAATGAGCACAATGTGTAAACCACAAATGAGCAAAAACTAATGAATTTAACTCCTTGGCACGTTAGTGCGCTTTCCAGTCATTATTAAATGAGCACAATGTGTACATTTAATCATGGGATTCATATCTGTATACCATATCTATGGTTTCAACAAATCAGGTCCGGATTTATCCCTTACTTATTTAACCGCGTAAAATAATAAAAAGGACATTCCCTGGATTTCACCTACGTTAGTGTAATTGATTTGTGTTACAGTAATTGATTTAGGTTTGTTAGCTTTTAGGTTTCTTGCTTTTAAATGTGATTTGATACGTAAAATAAATTACCTCTTCATTTCTGTTATTCTATGAAAAACTCAAATTGTCGGACGGTTAAAATGTAAAATCATATTTCCACTAGTTCATTTCGTGTTAATTATAAATATTTAGGCGGCGGTTACATCTCTTAGGAAAACTGATTCATTAACACATTACAATACTTTAAATTACATAAAAATTGGCATAAGTCGCGTAAATAAGAAACTTATCTTGTACAACCCCACCGTAATTTCTTCTGTGATCCCATCTGGTATAGGCAGCTGTTCTGCGCATGAATCTCATCTCTGTATTATTTATTTTTATTCAGAGTCGGATCAAAAACAGTGATTGTGATACATAAAATATATAAATTAATTAAAAACAAAGTAGGTAATCACTCAATAATACGAGTTGTAGTTTTAGCATTATCAGTTTTCAATTTCTAGTCTTTGAATTTCTCATAGATTATCTTTTTAGCACTCAATAAACTATTTTATGGCGCGGTACTTATACCATTCATACATCATGGTTTCTAAGAATGGCCAGATGAAGCAGTTTCCAAGAAAATCGGGTTGTTCTCAAAATTACTACAGCCATACTTCCGGCTGGAGATTTCGGATACCAGAATCTCCTAGTCTGCATCAGATAAAATCCTCTCCTCTTCTGCCTCCGTTTTCGTAATTCTACATTCTACTGTGATTTCATAATATTCTGTTGTTCCCAAATGTTTATACTAAAAAAACGTTTTATTTGTTAGTTTGTATAATATTACTGGCAGTATGATTAATCTTGAGAGAGACAGAAAATAAAATGTAAACAGTGTTTTGATAAATATTGATTTCTTACGTAGACATAATAACCAAATGTAGCATGGAAAATATAGTTTTTTTTCCTCATTAACCACACACTGTTGGTTATGCTGTATTTTTTATTACGATCATCCGGCACGTGTGAGTGATTTTTAGGAAGTAAATCCTACCCAGCGCTAATTTTTCCTATTTCTTCATTAACTTTGTCAAAAAATAAATAATTTTCTAGATTTGTCATGAAAAGAATTTTAAGTACAGAAATGGATGTTTTAAGAAGATCAGCTGGAAAATCTAGAATGGATAGAATACGAAATAAAGAAATAAGGGAAATTATGGGCATACAAGAGGAGCCGGACATCATAGACATCATAGAAAAGAAAAGATTGCAGTGGTATGGTCATGTCAAACGAATGCCAGAGCAAAGATTGCCAAAAATTGTTATGGAATGAATCCCAATGGAAAGGAGGAAGAGGGGAGGACCGAAGAAAACTTGGATAGAAGGGGTAGAAGCAGCTATGAATATCAGAGGAATGGAGGAAGATCAATGGATGGATAGAGAGGAATGGCGTTTGGTTTCCGGAAGACGGCGGCAGCTGCCATGATACCGGATGTTGATGATGAAATCCTATCCAATTCCAGGCAAACGAAACAGGTAGCCGTCTCAAGTTCTATCTATCTTGCTATTTATAACGAGAGTGACAAATGCGGTCCTGTGCGGGCGGCTATGAAGCTCCTTTTGGGTGACTAATAAATTGTATTAATTCACCCGCGGGTTCCAAGGCTAAGCCTTTTAGCCCCGCTAATTTTGAAATGAGGTCCGAAATATTAATTTTCAAAAATCTGTAAATAAGTGTAGAATATGAGTGTGGTGAGTTCTTTCCGAGTTATTATTTAAATTTGCAGCGGTGAGCAGCGTTGATATTATAGTTATTAGTGCTAAAATGGTGTAAAGCTTGAAGAAATTAAGTCAGTCCTCTCACAGTGATGGAGTGATATTGGTGTTCAGGTTTTTATTGTTGTGTATTTAATTTTTGTTATGGGTGTTATTCGATTTTGATTTTTGCTATGTTAAGTGATTGTTCCTCAGACAGTATAAATAAACACGCGATGGAATGTGTTAGGAGGGTGGGTATGAAAACACGTAAGTATTTCCAAGAATTTTGACAAAAGAATCCCATTGGCAATAAATGTTATTGTGAATATTGTTAGAAGAGGATAGTAGAAATCATGACAACTAAATCCTCACAGCGTATAAGACATATCTCGCATTTTTTGGGATCTCACACACATCTCAGATAAATTATCCACATACTACTAGACCAATCTGTGCGTTTTCCAGTTTATTTCATCTCATAACATTAAATAAACATAAAATATTTTAGAGTTATCAAATAGCATCAAGTACAATGACACAAAAAATAACATCCGCTATTTAGATTACTGATAAGACACGAATTAAAAAAATGTGCATTTCTATTCATACATGAGTCTTTTAAAGCCAAAGTGATGTAACTCCATTAAACATTGTTTTGAGATACAAAGACTTTTAGTAGAATACTACCAAGCAATAATTTCCACATCAAATGTGTTCAAAATTTATTGTTTTAGCTCGTGTATGTTCTTTTTTGCCCTTATCCCCACTTTACAGGCTAAGTAAGTAATTTATAAGCACTTAGTGACTTACACCACTTGGCTTTACACAGATTGAGGGTATTTTTCCAGAATAAACTTGCATAATCAACAAAAATAATATTTTTATTTTATTTAAAAGGTTCACCGTTGTGGTCTCGAGGTAGTGTGCTGCCTTGTCACGCAGCGGTCCCAGGTTCGATCCCCGGTCGAGACACGTTTCTTGGGTAATATTTTTTTTCCGGGTTTTTCCTCATCTGTAAGACAAATGTTACAAAACTTTAAGGCCCAGACGGTTCCCGAATATCATCTGGCTATCATCATCATTAACATATTCATTAGGTTTAGCTTGAAAAATGGAAGCTGTTCAGACAGGTTCTCCTTGTAAAAGATTGTAAATGGATTGGATTTCTGATACCTAATCCAGTGCATCCTTAGCCAAGAAACTGGATGGTTTTCTTTATCAAGCTTTCTCTTGGTAATGGTTCTTTAAATATTTTCTTAGCTAAAACTCTTCGCCAGACATCACAGAAAGATGGAGATGGTTATTTTTCCTTGATTTCGTGATAACTCGAAATCGGTCATAATGGCAAATATCTATTGAGTCTTACTGTACAGTTCAATAGAGCCAAAGTTTGAGTCGTTTGGAAGATTGGAATGACCACTGATCGTAAACTTTTAATCAAGGGTTTCAATGTTGTTGTCTACATTCAAAACTAGGCTCAATAAATTTAATACCATTTTCCAGTTCCGGTTTGGTTCTGTGCATGTATCGCTTTATAATACAATGTGTTTTGCTGTTGGTGCTCTACATTTTGTATGTTTGTGGAATATACGTACAATTAATAGCAAGTCGCTTTCATGACACTAGAACAAAAAGAGTAACTGGAGTTACACCACTTCGGCTATCAACAGATAGATAGCACTGCTGACTGCATGAACTTGTGATGCCATTTGTGTAGCAGTTTGGGGATCTAGGAGTTACACCACTATTCCTGCAGATAGTTTTACATATCCAGAATTAATTTCTAGCACTAATGCAGATTTTTTAAAATGTGGAGTTACACCACTTTGGCTTTAAAAGGCTCACATAATACTCCACTAGTTTAAATATATCCAAATCTAATTTAATTTTAATAGAGGAAAATGGATACCTATTAACTCGGTTATGGATAATAGGAAGCCAGATATAATGAGAACAGTTAAGTCTCGTAGACTGCGATGGGCAGGACATGTGACACGAATGGGGAATGAAAGATGCATGGAAGCTTCTTGTAGGAAAACCAGAGGAAAAACGCCCAGTTGGTAGACCAAGAATGAGGTGGGAGAATAACATTAACTATGATTTGAGGGAAGTAGATTATACAGGGGATGATTGGAAAACATTGGCTCAGGATAGGGATATATGGAGAGCTTATGTTCGCGCGGCCATGGACCTACAGGTTCGATAGTGCCAGTGAGTTAGTTAGTTAGTTAGTTATGGATAAGAAAAGAGATGTTCTATTATATATTTCACAATACAAACTTTTATTGTTTTTTACTCTAAAAAAATATGCTTATTTAAATTTACCAACATTTATTCTAATTACAGAAAGTTTAAAGAGGATTTAAAAATGGCCAAAAAGCTCATTTTAATCTTATAGTTAGAGATTTGAACGTATAATTAGGGCATCATCTGAGTAACGTTCGATTTTTTCTCACTCGTGAGGCGTACGGTATTTCAAACTTAAAATTTCATAATTACATAAAAAAAAGAGTGATGTGCTGAGGAGGGAAATTATTGCTGAATTATTCGGGAGGAATTAAACCAGTGAACTTCCACAGGAAACACATGTCAAACACAATAATAGAAATACACGGCCTACTGGATACATCTACTCGTGATATGACCTTATAATATGGTTTGTTAAAGCGTCTAAAATTATAATTGAATGGTATATTGCAATACAAAGATGGAAGGATTGTTTTAGTGCCAGTTGAAATGTTTATCACCGAGACGGTAGACGAGGACATAAGTTTTCAATGAATACCTAAAAATATTCCTCCCTGTATTGTACTACATTTTATATGTTGAATTTCTTACCTTTAATTAAACTATACAAGCAAAAATCATATCAGGTGAACTATTTAGAAGTCCCGCGCCGTAGCCTAGTGGTTAAGGCAAGATGCCGTGGTGCAGATGTACCGGACTGGCGCGGTTTTACTAGTTTCCATGGGGGAAGAAATTTTATCATGGAATTTCGGCCAGTAATGGGACCCGAGTCCACCCAGCATCGTAAGGAATATGGTTAGCTACAATAAATAGCGATTCGAGGTTGAGAAAACCAGCTGTAACGGCTGGGGAACCCGACATGCTGACTACATGTACCCATACACTGGCTGAATGATTGTCTTCCTCTGTGATTAACACGTAGAATGCCAGCAGCCGGCTGGAAAGCCAAGGGCTCGGTTCTCGGTACTTGTCGAGCTATGGGGTGTGTTTTGAACTATTTAGAATGTCATAACAACAAATCTATATATATATATATATATGTTAATCAATGTTACCAGGTATTCATACATTTCTGGTATTCTCTTTTGACATGGTGTACTGTAACCCACTTCTGAATTTGGGACGCCTGGAAGATGGGGTTCACTGTCCCGATGATGTGAATGCTACTGATGTTTTTATTGTATAAAACTTTCCTTATTAGAGTATTGCCACAAGGACAAAGTGATACATACAATTATTTTTCGAAGTTGTTTAAATACATTTTGTAAATACATTTTAAAAATTTGAAATTGTAATTGAATTATATTGTATTAAGTAGAAATTTTGTAAAGATGGTTTCTAAAAAAATGAAACTGACCCTCTAATGGCAACGATGGCAATTTTAGAAAGATACACACTATATAAATCTAAGGGATTCCAAAATTTAGCTAAGAATCCTGGTATAATACTTCTTTTCTCTATCATCAATCCTGTGACAGTTATACTAATTGGTATTTATCTTTGTAATAGTTAACTGTTGGCTCATTATGGCTTTCTTTTCAGTCAACTTCCTCGGGTTGACCACTTTGAGTCTCAAAATGAATTGAGGGATCCAATATCATACCAATTTTAGAAGATGGTCTAAATGCAATAATATCTATTCGTCTATTACTCCCATTAGTGGCCACACCATGAACTTCCTCATAAACAGTGTATCCATATTCTCGCAAGCTTTTGCCATCTTATTTCGAATAGTGTGGTGCCGAATGTTTCTCAGTGATTGGTAATGATGCGTCAGGAAAGATCTTAATATAAACTTAATCTAATGAGGCGAATATTATAATAATGACGAGATCTTTTTCGGGGACCTTTTGAGCCTTAAAGTTTTCTTACAGATGAGAAAAAAACCCTTAAAAATACCTCACCCAGGGAGCTTGTCTCGACCTGCTGCTTGACAAGGCTGCACTCTGTCTTGAGACTATAGCGGCGCAGAATATTTTTTTACTGAAATATTAGCCCTGTATTGAGCAAATCTTATTAAATAAAATTAACAATTATCCCGACTAGCGACATTCATTTTTTTCCCTCTGGAAATAATTCAGCCAATGTGAAAAATGCAAGCTGCTTTCGAATTTGAACGGTTTTCTATTTATAGTAACGTTTCGTGAAAGGGTTTCATGGGTAAGCAACGCCTATTTAAAGATGACTATCCCTGTAATTACTGTTTCGGGATCATAAGTATGCAGAGGATTCTTAGTATTCCTTACTTTAAAATTTATCTCTACGGGCTATATTTTAGTTTTAATGTTGTCGAAAGTTGTATATGGTTAGCGGTTTGAGAACTGTAATAGTTAATTTTCCACTCATTTTAATAGCATTGATATACAAAATTCGACATAGTGTGAAATAAATAGCAATATAATTTTCTTTTCATATCGTAGTCCTGAGAGGACTGTTACGGTCCAAAAAAAAAGAATTCCAATAATCTATACGTAGCCCGTCGCAACTATTTGGTTGGTAGTTTAAAATTGCCTAAGGAATCCTGGATCCAGAGATACAGTCCATATGTTGACGCCAGTTCTGTTGATACTGACAGATGTTAATGTGTATGACTTAATTTCTTCTGTGATCTCACCTGGTACTGCCTGCTGTTCAGTGCATAAATTTCATCTCGCAGATTGTAATTTAATAGTTGCCCCGAAAAGAGATCTAACCCACAAACTACAATTGTTGGGAAAACGAAAAAAAAAACGCATAATGTTCATTTTGAGACTATTGCCTTTATTATATCATATACATTTTAGTCTCTCATTCTATTGGAAACATGTACAGCCAATTTGAATGCAAAATAACTTGCTATTAACTGAATATTAACAATGCAATGCAGAATTGAAAAACTATCTATCTCCATAGAGTGAACAAATGAGGTAATAAATATTTAATTAAAAATGCTACAATAAGAAATTGAAAATACATATTGAACACTGTTTCAGTTAGAAAAAATTCCAAATGAATCAGTTTTCAATATTTATTGTCAATTTAATGTTATTTCGTTACATTCTTTGCGTCCTCCTTATTTTCACTCAATTTCTCTAAGATTCTGATCAGAATTCATAAAACTGTGGTGGAATGGATTTTCACACGTGTAATAATTGTTTTTTTCTGCACAGCTACTCATGACTTGACTGCTTTCGCCATTTTATTACAGATAGATCACTATTCGCTTGAAAGCCAACTTTTAAAATTAAATAAAACAGGTCTGGAAGACATCCACCAAGCCGTGATATTCTCCGGATAGAACACAATCCACAGAAAACTTAACTTTCGAATTTTTGTTGTTTATGTCTCTTTTCGGGGCAACTATTCAATTATACTTTCGTCACCTTTTAGCAGAATTCGTGCCCCGCTCCCACAGCAGAGAACTAGCCTTGCCAATATCTTATATAGGTCCTATACGGGTGTTAGTATTTTTTTTTACCAAAGAAAGCTTCATTACTTTATTTATTATTCCTATAGAAGTATTAAATTTTGCAATCTTGTCGAAGACTTCCAATCCTCTCACAAATCACAATGTGAAGCCGAGATTAAATTTGTTTACTCTTTCTATAATTGTGTTTTCTATGCAAATTTTATTAGGTATAAGGCTATTAGATGTATAGCCAAGTAATTTGTCCGCGATATGCGCGAACGGGCATTATTTAGCGACGTTTAAGGTCGCTAGGGGATATCGTAGGTGGGTACGCGACCAATTGCAACTCAACATTGAGATTATGATTGATGCTATCGGGATGAGGAGGGGAAGAAAGAGAGAGATGAGATGTGTCTAGCTGAAAATATGCATCTGCGATGCGGACCATCTATTTGGCTTTACCACTACCATAAAGTGTCATTATTTTAAATTTTTTCAGCTGACATTTTCATCGAATATTCTTCTCCTATTAATTTCATATTATTCAACTACATTTTGTAAATCGTCCTCTGATGTAGCTAATAAAACCAAACCATCTACATATATTAAAGTAAAGATAAATTACGATTCATTTTATTTTACCAAGTCATGTATTTTTTAAGTCTTTGATAAGTATATTCATATAGCCTATATGTTAAATAAATGAGGGGGTAAAACTATATAACAGTAATAATAATAATAATAATAATAATAATAGTAATAATAATGATATAGTAGCGTTGTAATATAAATGAGAGGCCGATAAGAAAACGCCTAGTCCAGAAATTAGTTTTCTATTCCGTATGTTGAATTTATATTTATATGTATAGTTATTTCGGGAGTAGATACTAGGCCTAATCTATTATTATTTTATAAGTACGTACACGAATAAAGTCTGCGTTTTTAATAAGAACAATACAAACATTGTTTCGGTAAGGTAAAGGTATCCCATTACAGGCCTCAGGAGACCCTTGTGGTAGTAGGAGGATAGGGCTCCCACTTTTCTGGACAATCGGCACTTGATGTCAGCCCTGCGTGACGGCCGTCTTTACCCCCAGAACAAGCGTCTGGTACTCATTTCCGTCAGAGGCTGAGTCGATCCCAGGGCCATAGTGCCGCCAGAAGATTTGGGTCAGTTTAAAAATCCTGACCCCACCGGGACTCGAACCCTCGACCCTCCGGCTTGTAGCTCAGTGCCTTAACCACTACGCTACGGCGTGCCCCCATTGTTTCGCTAATATGTTTTCATTTTGTTTCCTTTAATTTATTACTTAAATTCTATCCTAAAAGATTTTATGTTAAATTAAAACTAATATCCTTCAAAATTATAAATAGATAAGCTTTTTTAAGTCTTAAAGTCTTTGTAGTTTCCCTACTCCTACGAAATTGCAATCTATTATAGTTTTTGATACAAGACTCCTAGTATAACTCAAGAGATGAAAATGCTAAATTTTGAGATTTAGTTTTTTAAACTTGTTTGACTCTATGGATTTTTTCTGTTACTAGTTCATTGCCCGTATTTATTTATTCCAATCTTCTTGCCCCGAGAATTGTGGATTTGACACTAATCTCGGCCAGTTTTATTTTTCGACCCCCCATGCAGAGGCTTCTGGGCTTAAACATCGGGAGTCTCATTGTTCATCTCATTGACACCGAAAACTTCGATTCAACAGGATTATCGGCTTTTTGTGATAATGCTTTACATGTAACCCCCCTCTTACCCTACTAGGAACGGTAGGGTCAAATGAGGGCTTAAATATCATCGGGACTGTTACAAATGAGCTTAGCGAGCCCAAAAACTATGGATTAGGTGTTAATCATGGTAATTTTAGACATGCTATTTTTCACTCCTTCTAACCCCCTTGGGATGCTAGAGGCCAAATTTGTGTTTAGATAACATCTGCACCTACACCAATGAACTTGGAGACCCAAAAAAAATATGGATTAAACACTAATCTTATAGCTGAAAATTAAACTAAATATATTTATACCCTTGTCGCAGTTTATAGATGGCAAAATTAGGTACCGGTATTTATTTAGAAGTGACATCAATTTTCACTTATTCATATTTTTTTGTTTAAGTGTCATACGCTACTCATACTTAATTTGAAATATAATATAAAAATGAATGCATCCAGGCTTGCTGTTCGCATGCAATAGTTAATTCAACTAAAGAGAAAAAAAAGTCTGCCTAAACCAGGGTTTGAACCCAAGATCTCCAGGTTTACGTGTTGGCTTACTAATTATTTCTGCTGCTACTTGCCAGGAATAGATACAAATCCTTCTCTATTTCAATTCCTCTTGGACCCCTGTTAGTAAACTTCTATTCACCTTACTACATATCGCTTCTAATATTTAAGTCTGGGTACATTAATTTCAGTACTACATTTGTAATTAGGTGATATGGCACTGAATAAATTCTATCATAAATGTCTTCCTACAATGGAACTGTTAACCATTACATACCTTGAAATCTCTCCCTGAGAAGTGTTGTGATGTACCAATACCGTGTCCAAAAATGATCTGCCATTTTTAACTGCAAGACACATAAATCGAAGCCAGTATCCAGCAATCCCAACCCATTGTACGACTCAGATGGACTCCCTGCTTGAGAAGAGGGGAATGGAGTGAGGCGCGTTGTAGCGCGGACGGCAGATAGTGAGCTACAATCTACCAATTTGAGAATTGTATTACTTCCTTATAAAGGCTATCCGCTCTTAAAGTTATCCTCATGAAAACAAAATCATGTGACCTGCTCGCAATTCATTGGTTATGGACACCGACGAACGATGTAAAATCAGTAAGTACGCGAAAAAATAGTTGCTTTCATTAAATTATAAATATGTCCTCTGAATATACTTGTTATTATTCGTGAATGAAAATAATTATATTCAAAACATAGAAAATATTCTAGAATATATCTAATCAATAATTACAGCTTAAAATAGTTCATTACATATGGATGATGCATTTGAGTCATGCTTCAGTCGATTCTGATGAAACAAAATGGCTGATGGTGTCGAGTCTTCTGTTGCTGTGTCGCCATCTAAATGTTTAAAACACAAGTCTGACAAACCTTTGACTAGTGGTCAAAAACAGTTATTTTAAATGTATTTCAGAACATGAGTGAGAAATCTCACCAGCTTTCTTGTAATCTACTCCATTCAACGATCATATATCTTATATATTAGTCATTCAAAATATCTCTGCAGGCGGAAGAATTACGAAGCTCTGTTTGTTGCTACACGTGACGTCATATAAGGCAGTGTATATTGTCAGCGTCCCACGTCCCATTCCCCTCTGCACTCATAGATAGCAGTGTCACGAGTTTTATTTCTGCATAAACACGACTGCAGTGCCCTCCGTCAACAACTGCACTTACTCCTTGAACGGGTAATACTTCACACCAGCTCCCTATCAATGTGACAGTAATTGTGGTGTGAATGGTGGAAGGATACAATTGGTGTTTGTATATGTTAGGATCACTCTAAGAGCGAATAAGGTATGGTTTAAATGAGAGATTTGGCACTGAATTTTATTGCCTTGCAGTTAAAAACGGCAGAATTTTGGACACGCCCTTGGTACATCACAACACTTCTCTGAGAGAAATTTCAAAGTAGGTTTCGGCATGCAATGGTTGACAATTCACTTGTTAGTAGAGACGACTCTGATATAATGTGAATAAAAGTTCACTAAAAGGGGTACACGTGATTTCAAATGGAAAAGGATTTGTATATACTTTTGGATTGCCAAAATAGCGCAGTTGGTTAATGCGTCAGCGAGTAAAGCCAGAGAGCTTCGATTCAAATCCCAGTTTAAACATAAAATTTTATCTGTAGATGTATTAATTTAAAAAAAATGTTATAATAAAATGCTGGAATTTGAAAGAATTAAGATCAGTTGAGATTGTAATGTAAATTCTATAAAATCGCATTCCTGGAGCCTATCCATGCGTTTATTTCCACATAATTAACTTAGCTGAGACTGGAAAAGTGAAAGTTGGTAGGATGGCGGAGGTAAGGTTCGCTGAGCTTTTCTAAATAGCGTGAAATGTGTCAATCGAGCAATCGCTCCACCATTACATTTGTATTTCATAAGTCCATGAGACATCCCTCGACATCATAAGAATAAAAGAAGAAACATACATCGCTTTTACACAAAAACTCAGTAGTGCAATAATTTGTATTTAATTGTCTTTTAAAATCTACTTCGTAAACATTTATATTTTGATAAAAATAGTCTAGGAGTAATACAATTAATAAAATATGTATGAGTCAATTTAACATTCAAATAATTTCTCTACTGATTCAAAATGAATTAAAATACTTTAAATATCAATACTAATAAATGTCATGGTAAAATTCGGTTGCGGTGTTAGAGTACGATATATAAAAAATTATAATATAAAATTAGGTTTCTTCCACTTACTTGTGTTTTGCACTCTTTTAACTTTACTATCTAACCTCCCTTGGTTAACTCTTGTTTTTTCGACCCCAACGCTATTAGGGCATCCGAGGGCTAGGGAGTCTTTCCTTTCATCCATTTCTTCTTTCCTTTATTTTCTTTTCTTCTCCAGAAAAGCCTGACCAGAGGCTATAAGATGGCAGCCCCATCACTGGTCTTGTCTTCCTTTGGCCAGCAACCAATCGAAGGGACTATTATTATGCTTTCAAATCTTATATGAGAATTTTCCGGAAGGATCAAACTATTTACGCTGGAGGGAAAATTTTCTATAGGATCGTAACAGGCCTTGGCCTAATACTTGGAAGGAAGAAGAAGAAGAAGGTTCAAGTTTAGCGAGTGTTTCTCTCTCTCTCTATGATTTCCCATACAAAATTCCTATGCCATTGTTGCACTACACATTTTTATAATTTTTAATAACATTTCGTATTATTTTTAAGCATTATGCAACGGTTGTTTAAACATATCTTAATTTTAAATATTTATATATTCATGTAAATTGTGCAATATAATCCTATGAGAGGCGCGAATGCTTAATGTAACTTCCGGTAGATTGCAGTGAAGTCGGTGTTACCAACATTTGCAATTAATTCAAAACCAATTTTGAAGAAATTAACTTAATTGTGTTTGGTTCCGATGGGACAAGTTAGTGTAAATATGATTGGTTTATAATTTATTAAATAATATGCATGTATTTAATACAGTCAATATCTGGTCTTGAGAATGACAGCTTGGCTGTAGAAACTAGTTGACCATTTTAAACATTTATTGGTGAAATGGGCATATTGACTGTATATATATTTTAATATGCATGTAATTTATTTTGTTAGGTTAGGAAGAGGGAAGTTGGTATACGTCCATTCCTTATAAACATTTGGGAATTTATTGCGAAAATTGGTAACATCTATTTTAGTGCCATCCAGAGGACGTTACATTAAGAATTCGCGGATCGCACGCGTGCGCACTGTGAGAGACAATTACTAAACTTTTTTCCTAAAATTATAAAATTACTACTTTGTGTGCAGTCTCATCAACTGTTAAAACGATTAAAAATATAGGCCTTTCGGGACCAGTATCATCTTCAGCAGAAGGTTGTTCGTTATTCTGCATTATCTGGGATTGCTGGAGAGTAACAAACAATCTTCACTACTGTTTCTTAAGATGGAAAACGCCTCCTGGGAGGATGTATTTTCAGGTTATGGAATAGAAAAAAGTCACACGGAGCTAAACCCGAATTATAGGGAGAGCGAGAGACTCATTTCACTTTTATTTTTGCAAGTTCTTCAGCAACATTTTCGATATGCGGCCTCGCATTATCGTAATGCAGCATCCAGTTTGTTGCACGGAAATGTGGCCTTTTGCTTCTGATATGGTCTTGCAGACAATCTTCGTTGCACGGAAATGTGGCCTTTTGCTTCTGATATGGTCTTGCAGACAATCTTTGTTGCACGGAAATGTGGTCTTTTGCTTCTGATATGGCCTTGCAGACAATCAGGACACATGTAAAGTACTGTTTCTGTGTAGATACGATATGCTGATAAAACATTCCATAAAAAAAAAGAGATGACCACGACTTTCTCAACAGAATAAACAGCTTTTGGGGGGGGGGGATTGATGATGGAGATTTCCACACAGAGCTTTGCTGTTTGCTATGAGGATCGAAATAATGTAGCCTAGTTTAACCATCAGTGTTTATATTTGAAACAAACTCTGTATCTTCTGTACCATTATCTTCAATTGCTTGCAAACCTACCACCGAATTTTCTGTTCGGGAATCAGCAGTCATGGGACACCCTCGTTTTCACTGCGGTCCGACGCGTTTTAATAAGCTGGAAACAGAAATCAATTGCTCTACGTCGAGCTTGTTTCGGAAAAAAAAATCTATCGCTAGAGCGTTGAAGATAATAAAAAACCTACTCTCGAAAATCTAGTAGAGCAGAGAGGGAGAGGCTTAAGGTTTATTTCAGTTTAAGCGCGCCTATTATACGCATATTAGAACAACTTAGAAAGAAGGAACAATAATTGAGGATATGGTTATCAAATTTGTTTCCCAGGAAAGAAAAATAAAATTTAAGTTTCTTTGATTTTGGAGAGATAATATGCCAAATACTCAAGATTAATTATTTTATGTAAAAATTTCGCTTTCTGGTAGCTATGATAAATATAATTTTATATTAGGTTAAATTGTTTTTTAAACTATTATTTGTGATTTATATCAAATCATACCTATCCCCTTAGTTGTCTATTATATGTCTCATTGAGGCGATGTACTAACCACATGTCACTCTTGACAGTAGGTAAATAAGCGTAACTAAATTAGCTTGGTTAAGAAACTCCCGCTAGAGAGCACCCGAATCCCCATGCGGACGTATGGGATATACATATATTTGCCTATATATATATATATATATATATATATCCCTCGTGTTTCTATTCTGTAGTATTATTAACATTCATTGCTTTAGCTATCTGAATGATCAGCGGACGATTCTAGATTTATATAATTAAATAAAAAAAATTATTTGAGGCGGTTAGAAGCAGAGGGGTGTAAGTGATTTTTTTCGCAAAAAAAGAAAAGAGTTTGGTGTATAATTACATTTTTTAAGCATAATATTTAATGGCAAAATGATATGTGTATGCGTTAATAGTAGATAAATTATGATTGTTATAATTTTTCAATTACCTATGATTTTCTTATACAACTTCAACCTTAAATCTCTTTTCCTCAGTATTGCAAAACTTGCACTACTTTTCGTCTAACCGCCTCATTTTCTATAGATGAAACTTATTATAAATAAAATTTAACTTTCTTTTTTTCAGGTAAGTGAAACATTTGGAGAAAAAAAAACTCAAAACGAAGAACTGAAAAAACTGCTGTGGAGTTGAAGTTAGAACATGAATTCGGCACATCTTAGACAAAAGTGACTAAGGTAAAATCTGATTCAGAAACATAATTTCTGCTAGTTCTAAGTAATCTTGATAATAAAATCCACGAATATTTACATACTAACCATTTTAATTTGCTCCAATATTACTATCGATTTTTTTAAACACTTTACAACATGTGACAAGAATTTTTTTCTAAGTTCCAACAATACACCATGCGCATGCACCAACACGCTAGCGGTTTATACTATGGAATCATTGGGTGCAGCCAACATATACACGATATTTGATTTCGCGTTGCCAATTAATCTAAAAGCTAACCTAACGCAATTTAAGTAGGGGCCTACTCTTAACTTGTGAAAGACCAACCTAAAAGCTAACCTAACGCAATTTAAGTAGGGGTCTACTCTTAACTTGTGAAAGACCAACCTAAAAGCTGACCTAACGCAATTTAAGGTACTGTAACCCTCTTAAAGAATGCAAGTTGATTTTATTTAGTGTAAATTAATTAGTACGGACTCTATGTTAGCTACATTGGAACACAGAATATTCGTTAAAATCAATATGGCTGTCATGTCTTCATGTACATAATTCTATATCGGGAAAAAATACATTCAAATAATCATTGGAAAACATGTAAAAATAATTGTAAATGGTGGGAAATAATTTGAAAAATGAAACTCTAAGAATAAAATTTGACAGGAGTTTATGAAGTAATTTTAAAGAGTCATGTCACATGTTGTAAAGTTTAGCCATTTTTTTTCCGGATGTAAACACCGAATATAAGATGTGTTAATTAATTAATTATTGAATTATAATTTACCCATCAGTGGCTCAACAATGGGCTATGCCATTATAGATACATAGTGAATCATTACTATTTCCTCAATTGCACATTTTTTATACTAGCTAATACCCGGTGTGCGCTGTTACACCTAAATAAATTAAACATGTGTTTTTATTTTTAGTTGAATAAGTACAAAGAAATTAACGGTTAATTAAACTTGCGACGAACCAAACATAACGGTTGCTAGAGTCAATTTTTAGTTTCAGATTTCAGGATCGGATTTCGCTAATTTTTTTATAATACCTATCTCGGTATATTTTATTAGGATATACTGAGTTTCGTTGTGAAATATCGAAAATGCGATCGCTAGAGCGCTTTTTAAATTTTCGTTTTAGGTGAACTCTTATACCTAATGGTTTTAGAACACACACCACACACACACACACACACACATATATATATATATATATATATATATATAGCGGCTAAACACTCGCCGCATCTAAAAACCTGCATGTACAAAATTTCAAATCAAAGGACCCAGTGCTTTTCGTGTTTTGCGAGTACAAACATATGCAGGCTGAATTTTAATATAGCCTATAAAGATTTTGTTACTTTTATAGGCAATCTATTTCAATATAACATAATAATTATATGGTCACACGTACAAATACATTATTAAAAGGAAATAGACAATTAATGCATTATGAGAAAAATTTTGAAGAAATGGCGGAATTCAATTACCTAGGTACAATAATTACAAAAAAGAATGAACTGCAAAAAGAAATTGAACAATGGTTCAACTGTGAAATCCCATGCTATTACGGATTCTAAGTTTCTTGACATTCTTCTCTCTGAAAAAACCTTAAACTTAATATATTTATAACGATGATTATTTTCAGTAACTAGGCATTATATGAATGCGAAATATGGTATTTTGCTTTAAAAAAAGGAGGAAAGGTTACGAGTTTTAGAAAATAAAGTACTTAGGAAAATTTGTGAACCAAAAAGAGACGAACAGCCAGGTGAATTAAGACAACTATACGAGTCACAAAATAATGTCAATCAGTCATACATCACATATTAGGTCATAACTTCGGTATTAATTGTGATTTAGGTTTATTATTTATTTAAAATGTAACTTGAAATGTGCCCTCCAAACGGTATTTTGGAAAATTGAATTAAGAATCACATTTCAGAGAATGATGTAGTGAACGTGTTAAGCTGCATGATGACTTGGCATTTATGTCAGTCAGTCACACATACTTTGATAGATAATAAATAACACTGTTTTTCTTCAGAAGTTGTATATTTATGTACAATCTTAATCAGATACTTTTCCTCTATCATATCTCGTATATAACACCTCTAATTTCAACCAATTGTAATATTTATACAAGCATTTTCCAGCAAAAGTGCATTGTAAATGGCAGTCAATCACATATGGAATTGTTCTTTAAAATACAATAGGAAGTAACATTAAGAGGTTTCTTTAAATATTAAAACATTTTGTCTGTTCATTCTTACCTCTTACAGTTGTTTTTGTCGAACATATGTTTCAGGGGTTCTTAGCCCCATCGTCAATGTTTTAATTATTGAACTATACGAGTTTTATGTTGAATTCAAATACCTAGGAAAAATAATCACAAATAGGAATGAGATGCACAAAGAAATGCATTACAAAGACTCTTGATGTCCCAACTCCTTTAAAAAAAACGTTAAACTGATAGTATATAAAACTATTATTCGACCAGTTATATTATATGGTTGCGAAACATGGACTTTTACTTAAAGGGAGGAAAGGACATTATAAATATTTGAGAATAAAGTTCTTAGGAAAATTTTTGGACCAAAGAGAGATGAACAGACAGGTGAATGGAGAAGACTCCATAACAGTCAACTACATGCTCTTTATAGGAAGCCAGATATAATAATAACAGTTAAGTCTCGTAGACTGCGATGACCAGGATATGTGGCACGAATGGGAATGAAAGACGTGCATGGAAACTTCTTGTAGGCAAACCAGAGGAAAACGCCCAGTTGGTAGACCAAGAATGACGTGGGAGAATGAAATTAAATATGATTTGAGGGAAGTAGATTATACAGGGAATGATTGGAAAATATTAGCTCAGAATAGCGATGTATGGAGAACTTATGTCCACGCAGCCATGAACCTACGGGTTCGATAGTGTCAGTGAGTTAGTTAGGTAGTTTTTATACTAGTTTTATGGGAAACATATTGTAATAAGAATAATTAAGTCTTATAGTCTGCAGTGGGAAAAGCATATGGCAAGAATGGGAAGTGAAAGAGAGGTACGGAAATGTCTAATATGAATAAATACCGACCAAAATTATGAATTTGTGGCCTAAGATCTTGTAACTGCAGCTATCGTACCCCCCCCCCATATGTGTAATTGCCAATAATAACACTGGTCTACATGATTCTTGTCTCATGAGTACCAATAGTTGTGCTTAATGAAGTTTTTTATCGTGTTTTCAAATATGTATTCGGAATTTCTCCATCACCCACAGTTTTTCATTTAAATTTCAATTAATGGATTTAAATAATTATTTTTAATAAACTTTCTTTTTTCGTCCATTTGTCCATTGTAAAATAAAACCAAATGAGCTAACTCAAATGGTTTCAGCTATGGAAAAGAGATATCAAGGCAAATGAAATCCTAATATGCTGGTCGATTATTGTTGGACCATCAAGAGGAATGCTCCACAGGCGAAATATAGCAGAAAATCGTCATTTCTTATTTTCTAGGTGAGTCCGAATGTTCGAATGTTGTGTAGTTACGAATGTATAAAATATTCAAGTGTTTGAAAATATAAATTCCTGTCTCTCGGAAACCTTGCGTGATGGAGAAAAACCGATATCATATTTGAATTCAGGAGAAAAAATACTATCGGAATCACATATTTTTCTTTCTGAGAAAAAAAAAGTTTATTTTTTGCTGCTCAGTAACAAAATATCAATGGAAAGTCTGTGGAAGGTATGATACAGCCTGTGGTGGTGGAAACGGAGTTTTACCTTAATAAAACTTATCAAGTAAAAAGGCAGAATAGCTTCAACTGTCGGAGAGACACAACGCGTCTCCCACTATCGGGAGAGAACACCCGCGAATCAATTAAATTTAGAAGTTTAAGTTTCTAGCTGCGGGAAAGGGACTTAGGAGATTTCCGTGTGACCGAATAAGGACTTAGACATTTTTGCATACTCTTGAGATAATCCAAGTCACAAGTCAGCATCGTAGCTTAAGTTATTCACGAGTAAAACTAACGAGTGATCTGACAGCATCAAATTCACATTCCGCAAGCCTGGCAGTTAATAATATTAAACCAGAACTTCCTGCAAAACGCACAATATTACATTGAATATCCAACTAACGTGTGAAATCTACGTTGGACTTTACCGCCAGTGTACTATCATCACTAACTGTAAATGAACTTCAACCGAGAAATATAATTAACATCTTCTCGAATCATAATCATTGTATTAATTAAAATTTTGCCCGTCACAAGTCCTATCGTGATTCCCTCATCGCTCTCCGATCCAATACAAACCCATCTTCGACTAGTCCAGAGCACCCAAATTCCTCAATCAACCTGTAATCTTAATCCCTAATCAATATCCTTTCTCGCATGTCGTCCAACATTGGAGCACAAATAGTCCTTTCACACCCTACAGGTAGTAGTCTTTCGGGGTCAAGTCGGGCGAATGTGCAGGATCTTTGGCACAGAAAATGCGGGAGAGTTGAACGTGTGTACTGTGGCATTTTGAGTGCGTGTAGCGGGAAAACGGTACGTTCCCGGACATGAGTTCCTGTGTTAAACAAAATCATTGTTATTACGTAGTTTTATTTGATTTTCATATTTATTATATAATTCAGTGACAGCTGATTCGATACACTGTACCTTCTTCAGACATGTTAACAAATTATGAATTGTGTTCCAACTGATCTAAGCATCAATACAACAATATTTATTTATTTTTTTTTAATTTAACAAAGGGGATTCATTCAAATCAAGTTGAGAATTTAACAGTTTTTTACTACTTTTAAATTTATTAATTTCTACAGCCTCCAAAAGATCTAACTTCTTACCCTTATCACAAATATGTAAAATTTCAAAATTTGGATCGAAACAATGATTAAATTGGAATAGGTGGTTAGCATATTTTGAATTTTCTAAATTTCTGTTATATGCTCTCATGTGTTCCTTTATAAATATGGATTTTCATCAAGTAAACACCAACTCAATTGATTATAAAATCATTGTTGTCCCCACTACATGTCCTTAAAGTCTGTAATGGGAATTCAGTTACAGCCTGTATATTATGTGGAATAATCATTGGATAATAAGATCAAATGAATGGCGTTATGCATCATCCGGTTATCTGCCATTATCTAAGTTTCGAGAAAAGTACATTTAAAGTTTGGGAAGTCAATCTTCACTACTTATTGTAGCGCCAAACTAACAGTACTGGATATTGCAAGTTACGTATTTTCCTTGTTCGACAGTTATGCATCAACAATCCAAGAGCGGAAACTTTTGGCGCTTAGCTGAATGATGCAAAATTTAAATTACCATTTATGAAGATCTGGTTTCATAACCGTTTGTTACAAAATATAAAATTTCTTATAGGACTGATGGCGTTTACATTTTTTTAATAATAAGGCTATATTTAAAGAGTCCACCACTGTGGTCTCGAGGTAGCGTGCTGCCTTGTCACGCAGCGGGCCCGGGTTCGATCCACGGTCGGGACAGTTTTTCTGGGTGAGGTTTTTATCGGGGTTTTTCCTCACCTGTAAGACAAATGTCAGGAAAACTTTAAGGCCCAAACGGTCCCTGAAATCATATGGCCATCATCATCATCCTTATCATTATCATCATCGTCCTTCACTGGTGTGGAAAGCAACGGGAAGCTACCACATCTACAATTCCCTAGTAAAGCTGCAAAGCATAGCATGAAAATGCTATGATTGCAGTGAAGGACCTGCCTTCGGACAGAATTATTATGGATGGATGGATGGATATTTAAAGATTTGGTGCTAAAAATGTGTGTACACTTAACTTCATGAGCCAGTGCAACAGATGACATAAAACTGTTTTTTTTTTAATGTCGCTTAACCGTTCTACGCATAACACCGCCCAAATAAGACTTGAATATGTGACTTTATTCAAGATTAATGTATTTTTTCGAGGATGAAATTTTCTTTGGAATGGAAGTTAAAAGCCATTGATTCCACATAGGTGTGATAGCATATTATATTCTAGCTAGGATGTGCAAGAGATACATTTCCTATATAGGATATGTGCTGTTCCCCTGACTATGCTGTTAACCTCAAAGCAGAGAGGTGACGTTATATTTACTAAACAAACAGTTCACAATGATGAATGAATCACTAATAAGTTATGAATTAGTCATGCCTGCGACTAATTTAATCAAGTGAGTAAAATGAATAACATGAAATATGTATACTTGATTCAACGTGTCATTACACTATGCAAGGAATAATGTTATCTATTAATACTCTCAATCGGGCATTTATTGCTGTATTAAATTCATTAGTGATGATTATAATGTTCATAATTACAATTCTTTCTTTATTAATCTTAGCTTAAACCTCTCCCTTTTAGGTACTTTTACGTGACCCCTGCCCCTCAGTCTTTACATTGACACGATCTGTCGGGAGAGGATTTTTAAACTTCGGATCACATAGACCTAATACTTTTCTTTAACACACAAGGACTTGAAGGTAACCGCGAATAAATAATAAGCTCAAAAGGTGGCTATCTCCAAGACAGTACGAACATTTAAGACAAGACGCCCCATTCAATCACACATTAATACTTAAACAATAATAATAATCCATACATAGTAATTCTGCCCAAAGGCAGGTCCTTCACTGCAATCATAGCATTTTCATGCTATGCTTGCAGCTTTACTAGGGAATTGTAGGTGTGGTAGCTTCCCGTTGCTTTCCACACCGGTGAAGGATGATGATGATGATGATGATCATATGATTTCGGGAACCGTTTGAGTCTTAAAGTTTTCCTGACATTTGTCTTACAGGTGAGGAAAAACCCCGATAAAAACCTCACCCAGAAAAACTGTCCCGACCGGGGATCGAACCCGGGCCCGCTGCGTGACAAGGCTCGAGACTACAGCGGTGGGCTATAATAATAATAATAATAATAATAATAATAATAATAATAATAATAATAAACTCACTGGCACTATCGAATCCATAAGTTCATGGATGGGTGGACATAACCTCTTCATACATCTCTATCCTGAACTAATGTTTTCCAATCATCCTCTGTAGTCTACAATTTACCTCCGTCAAATCATGATTATTATAATTCTCCCACCTCATTCTTGGCCTATCTACTGGGTGCTTTACCTTTAGTTTTCCTAAATGCAGTTACCACGCCCCTATTTTATTCCCCATTCGTACCACATGACCTGTCCATCATAACCTACGAGACCTAACTATTCTTAGCATTTCTGGCTTCCCCTAAAGTTCATGTAGCTCAAAATTAAGCAGACTTCTCCATTCACCTGGCATCTCTTTGATCAAAGTACTTTTTTTAATAACTTTATTTTCAAATAATCGTAATATTTTCTTTTTCCATAACATTTGAATCCATGTTTCGCATGAGTATAATTGAATGCTTAACAGTAATGATGATGATGATAATAATAATAATAATAATAATAATAATAATAATAATAAGCAGAAGAAGAAGAAGATGAATAAGAATCATCATCAGTTAAGTTGTTAGGCATAAACGTTTAGACATCCGTCTGCAACCTTCGTTTCGCCTTCTCCTTGCTCTTCCTCTTAATCTTCACCCTCTTATCATTCAAAAGCAGCCCTCAGCAATCTCTTGATCCATTCTTTCCACGTTTTCTCTTGCTCTACCTCTCTCGCCATCTATTTTTATAATCTGTTACATCTTAATTTTATTTCTGATTTTATATTTTTCCTAATATTTTTTTATTGAATATCCAGCCAAAGGCGTCTCAATACCCTCATTTTTGCATCTTCATTTTTATCTTGTTTTACTTCCACATATAATTATTATATTCGCTTTCAGATACACAACACAGAAATTAGAGACAACTACCATATTCAAGACATAACCAAATTTATTATAGATAGACGAAAATATTGGAAGGGTCATATAGAAAGAATGGAAGAAAACCGGCTTGCAAAAAGAGCTAAAGAAGATAGACCAATGGACGGGAGAAGAACAAGAGGAAGACCTGCCAAGAGATGGATAGACAGTGAATGTACATCCAGTACGTCTTCCTCCGAGGAGTGATTTTGGAAATAAACAGGATGAAAATCCTACAAATTAAGTTTAAGAAGAAGAAGCTTTCAGATCACTTCTTACAGTTTAAAAATGTGTATGAATTCATTCGCCTACTTAAATATCATTGTAAAATCTAATAATAATAATAATATATTGGTAAAACATTGGTGGAATCTGTTGCAATGTACGGAAGTGAGGTATGGACAATCAATAAGTACTGCAAAAATAGACTAATAGCTCTAGAAATGGATTATTTACGAAGAAGTGCCAGAAAGTCTAAATTAGAACGTGTCACTAATAAGGAAATTAGAAACATAATGGGTCCCGCGCCGTAGCCGAGCGGTTAAGGTAGGAAGTCTTGGCGCAGAGCTACGGGACTTGCGCTGGTTCGAGTCTCCATGGGGGAAGAAATTTTCTCATGGTATTTCGGTCAGTATGGGACCGGTGCCCACCCAGCATCGTGAGGCAATTGGGTAGCTACAGTAAGTAGCGGCTCCAGGTTGAGGAACCAGCTATAACGGCTGGGGGACTCGACATGCTAACAACATGTCACCCCTACACTGGCTGTTGATCATCTACCTCTGTGATTGATACATGTGGATGTGAAGGGCCAGCAGCCGGCTGGTAAAAGGGCAACCGCTGAAAAGTGGAAAGACCCTCAATCGGAGAAACATAATGGAAGCAGAAGAAAGCATAATTGAAAGAATTGAGGAAAAGGAATTAAAGTGGTTAGGATATGTTTTAAGAATGGAAGATGAGCGATGGCCGAAGCAACTATATGAATGGCATCCGAATAGAAAGAAGAAAAGAGGAAGACCAAGGTTAACTTGGAAGGAAAACATGAAGACAGTAATGCAAGCTAGAGAGCTAAGCATCGAAGATGCCCAAGATCGTAGGCTTTGGAGGTTTGGCACGGGAAGACGGCAGCAGCTGTAAAAACCCGAAGATAGATAGATGATGATAATAATAATAATAATAATAATAATAATAATAATAATAATAATAGTAATAGTAATAATAATAAATTAAATAAAAATAAAACTAAGTTTTATTTTTATTTAATTAATACATATGGTTTTTCATCAAGTAAACACCAACTCAATTGATTAATTAATAATAAAGTCTATGTCGCGACAGCCATATAGGGTCCTTGGCCTGCCAACCAGCTGTTCACATCCACATGTGTTAATCATAGAGGTAGACGATCATCTAGCCAGTATAGGGGTGATATTTGGTCAGCATGTCGGGTCCCCAGCTGTTGTAACTAGTTTTCTCAACCTAGAACCGCTACTTATTGTAGGTACCCAAATTCCCCATGATGCTGGGTGGACATCGGTCCCACATTGGCCAAAATTCCATGAGAACATTAATCCCCATGGGGACTCAAACCAGCGTGGATCCCGTATATCTGTGCCAAGCCGTCATGTCTTAAACCAATCGACTACGGCACAGGACAGCAACAACAACAACAATAATAATCCATCCATAGTAATTCTGCCCGAAGGCAGGTCCTTCACTGCAATCATAGCATTTTCATGCTATGCTTGCAGCTTTACTAGGGAATTGTGTAGGTGTGGTAGCTTCCCGTTGCTTTCCACACCGGTGAAGGATGATGATGATAATGTTAATGGTAAGGATGATAATGATAAGGATTATGGCCATATGATTTCGGGGACCGTTTGGGCCTTAACGTTTTCCTGACATTTGTCGTACAGGTGAGGAAAAACCCCGATAAAAACCTCACCCAGAAAAAGTGCCCCGACCGGGGATCGAACCCGGCCCCGCTGCGTGACAAGGCAGCACGCTACCTCGAGACCACAGCAGTGGACAATAATAATAATAATAATAATAATAATAATAATAATAATAATAATAATAATAATAATAATAATAATAATAATAATAATAAAGCAACTATTTTGTATGATAGCGAAGTATGGACATTGAAACAGAAGGATATACAGAGACTTAGATTAGATCTGCCGAAATGAGATATTTTCGAAGGACTGCTAGATACACACTACTATAGATCATAAACAAAATACATATTAGAAGAATTACACATGGAACGTTTAGAAAATAAAATTTCTGATTATAAGTCGAGATGCATGCAACATCTTCATCAAATGGAAGATCACAGGGTACCCAAGCCGATGTTAAGCAATCAACCTGCAGGAACAAGAAGACCAGGACGTCCACTGAAAATACTTTTGGATGGTATTTCTATTAAGGCCGAAACAGGTCAACAAATGTTAAAATTCGTGAATGGGCTATGGTGGTGATGATAGTATTTCACGCTTCTACATAAAAGGGAAGGGGGCACGCCGTAGCGTAGTGGTTAAGGCACTGAGCTACAAGCCGGAGGGTCGAGGGTTCAAGTCCCGTTGGGGGTCAGGATTTTTAAACTGACCCAAACCCTCTGGCGGCACTATGGCCCTGGGGTCGACTCAGCCTCTAACGGGAATGAGTACCAGACGCTTGTTCTGGGGTAAAGGCGGCCGTCACGCAGGGCTGACAACCCGGCTGACATCAAGTGCCGATTGTCTAGAAAAAGTGGCCTCCTGAGGCCTGTTGTGGGATCACTTTACCTTTTACATAAAAGGGAAAATGAAGAGATATAACGAATCGATAAAATATTTCTAAACTGATTGATAAAATAGAGCATATTATGTGATTACACGTTCTGATAATGAAAGAAAATCGAATACCAATAATTTATTTTAGAATATAGTAGAATGTCGATAATCGAATAAGAAATGGATCCAACTTTTCAATTTAAATATATGAGATCAGGGCTTAACACGTGAAATGTTGATGATGATGTACAGCTTTTATTCTTACTTTATTTTTTTAAAGTAGATGTTTCATAAACGTTGTACCATGACATAAGTTGGAATTGCAAAACTTGAACAAAGGCTTTCTTATGTGGATTTTTCTACCAATTAAATAAGGAAAATGAACTAGGCTGTATAGTGTCATTACGGATTTGAGGAGTCTGAGATCTCTGGACCATTCGCAGCCGTCGGCATCCCGTTCATTGACTCCCGTACCCCGAGTGAGTGACCTTCTCGGTCGTCAGAGCTCGGTAAGATTCGTCACTAGGTCTAGACTCGCTCTCAGTCTTCACTCCTCTCGCCGTGACGTAGTACAGAAGTCAGTCAGCGAACCTAAGAGTAAAATAGAAGAATCGCGCCTTGGAGTGCTGAATCTCTGCCAGTGGACACGTAAGCAGTCGTTTCGTGTAACTAGTTGTAGAAAGTTTAGTGGCTTACTTTTTGTATGGTTTTGTTATACGATTGAGGAAAAGCAAGACATATTTAGTGTTATTTTTTGGTATTTCTGTTACATTATGTGTGTTTAGTGAAAATTATAAATTTTATCTGACGAACATATTACAGTTTTTACGACATAAAACATAAAGTGTGTTAGTGTCTTATGAATATTTCCCCGCCCAATTCAAATGGATTGACTGATGTGACAATTTTCTGTGAACATGTAAGTATTACTTATTTTTATGTTTGTGATTGTGTAATTTTGCTTTTTTTTCTTAATATTTGGTATAATGTACTGCCAACTTTATTTTGACAGTTGACGTTTGTTTCTATGACAGTGTATCATAAATGTACATGCATGTACGTTTCATTACACTTATATTAAAAAAAAATCTCAATTATAAAGTACACATATCCTTTCGTATAGATTTGTGTTATATCTTAAAAAGTAGACGAAAATAAAATTGAACTATTTAAATAAAGTATAAAAGCTAATTTAGGAATTAGTGTTTCGTAGGAACGGTTTATGGATGACGGACTAATGATAAATTAATATATTTTTATGTAAAACACTTCATTCCAAGCATAGAATAATGTAAGAAGAAACGTCCATTCCTTAGTTTGGGGTAGATTCAAATAATTCCTGAACACTCGCTTATGCAAATTGTGCTTGCGTTGACAGTGGAAGACTTAAAAAAATGTAATAAGTGATGTTTTAAATATTTAAGTATTACGCATCTTCTTCTTCTTCTACTACAAGGTTTAGGCTATGCAGCCTGTTCCGGCGAAGTTAAAAGTGGAGTCCATCTTCTACGTGGTCGGCCAACATCTCTTGTTCTCTGGGATTATACAGGAAGGTTCTTTTTGGTATTCTTTCGTTCAATCTCATAAAGTGTGGAGTAGAGCAATTTCTACATCAAAAATTAAAAAGATGACTGCAATTAAGAAAAATCGCAGGGAAAATGGTAATCGGGCAGAATTTTTAGGGTCAAATCCGCATTCAAATGGAGAGGATTTTTCAATTTTGCATTATGTGGCATGCCTTTTTTGGCAGGGTTTTATTCTAAAGATTTAATTTTGGAAATAGATTCATTAAGATATTTAAATATCTTTGGGTTTTTTTTATTTTCTGTCCATTTCTTATTATTTTCGCTGATTTTATCTTCAATTTTGTATATATTTAATTCTTCTCGTATAGTTTCATTCCTTATTCTATCCGCTCTTGTGCATCCTTTCACATTACGTAAAAACAGCATTTCCGCAGTCTGTATCCTGCTTTTATCCCTTGATTTCATTATCCAATTTTCACTTCCATACAACAACAAAGGAACAGCCATTGTTTTATATAATTTAAGTTTCGTACCTTTCCTTGTTTTCCGACCTAAGGTTCTTATTATGGTTCCACAAATAGCTTGAAATTTATTTACTTTATTTTCTATATCTTTATTTTCTCTATAAGTTATATCACATCCTAAATATCTTACTTTTATAATAGGAAATACATTGGGGTGTTTGAATCTGGTATAGGGAGTAGAGTTTTATTCATCCCTCACACTTTATTTAGTGTAGATATTACAATCGTTAATACGAGTAAAATTCCACTCATGTTTAGAGAGAGAGAGCGAGAAAAAAAAACGCTCATCCCTGGGAAAAACCAGAGAAGTCAAAAACTGGTATAAACAAGATAGGTTGATATATCTGTTTTTTCCTAGTGAACTTCCTCCCTATTAGACTTATCTAAAAAATTGTCTATTATAGCTAATAGAATGAAGAATTGGCTTGCCTTCTTATTACCAGAGACTGGACGTTTAGGCATTATAAATCATTAAAATGGGCAGGAAAAAAAGGCATTATAAATACCTATACTAGGCAGAAAAAAGACATTATAAATAGCCAAAATAGGCAATAGAAATCATATTTTGCATGTGAGTACTTTACAATCAATACAGAATAAGTAGGATCCAAAAGTATTAATGTAACTGCACTTTGCTGCTTAGCCGAATGCTAGCTACAACAACGTCGCAATGAAAACTGAAAGAAAAGTAAAATTAGACCCGCACTCATTGTTGCCTTTTCAAATAAACTTCTTCTTCTTAAACTTAATTTGTAGGATTTTCATCCTGTTTATTTTCAAAATCACTCCTCGGAGGAAGACGTATTGGATGTGCATTCACGGTCTATCCATCTCTTGGCTGGTCTTCCTCTTGTTCTTCTCCCGTCCATTGGTCTATCTTCTTTAGCTCTTTTTGCAAGCCGGTTTTCTTCCATTCTTTCTATATGACCTTCCAATATTTTCGTATATCTATAATAAATTTGGTTATGTCTTGAATATGGCATTTGCCCCTAATTTCTGTGTTGTGTATTTTATCAAATAATGTTTTCCCCTGAATAGTTCTTAAGATTTTCATTTCGCATGTGCTTATTATTTGTTTAGTTTTTGTTGTATCAGCCCTAGTTTCTGCTCCATATACGATAACTGGTCGAACTATCGTTTTGTATATGCGGGTTTTGCTTTCTATTGACATACGTTTGTTGCGCTAAATTAAATCTCTCATATATCCTGATATTTGTGCTGCTTTATCAGCTAATTAAATTCTGACACTTGTTCTATAATTTTTCTTTCCACTTCTAATTTGCATCGTACTGGTTCTTTTGATATTGTTAAGCATTTTGTCTTATTCGTGTTAATTTCCATATTGTATTTTTTGACATCTATATTAAATTGATGTAAAGATCTTTGTAAATTATCTTCAGATTCTGAAAGGAGAACGACATCATCTGCGTAACATATTAAGTGACATCTAGTGTTTCCCATTTTATAACCCAAACGTAGTGGTATGTTTTCAATAATTTTATCCATTATAATTTTAAATAAGAATGGACTTAAAGAGTCACCTTGCGTGATGCCAAACATTAATTAAAGCTTTCTATTATTTATACACTTTTTTTGCACGGCAGCACTTATTGTTGCTCTTCTTCTGCACTTCCTGGATTAGGCATTAGTTGCCTGTTCCGCACTTATTGTTGCAAAGAGAATAATTATGAACTGGCTGAAAGACAATAATATATATTCGTTGAAGTCACTTTCATTGTAACGGTTATGGAAATAAATTGAAATATACCTAAGGTAATTTTTAATAATAAATTAATAAACAGTAGAAAAATAATTATTTTTATTATAATCAACCGAAGGCAACAAAAAGCTTGTATTTCGTATATTAGGCATTTATATTTAAAAAGGCAACATAAAACTGTGGCATTTGAATCACAAATTTATAATTCGTACAGATTTACTTTCTAATTGGAGATAGATTTGACGCATTTAAAAAGACATTCTGTCAAAGTTCCGGTCTCTGGTTATTGCCATATGAAGTGACATAAAGAACATTGTCCATAAAAATGAATCAAAATTGGAAAAATTGACTTATCTGTTTTTTTCCCAGGGATGAGTGGAATTATCTTTTGACTTGTTCTGAAGAATACGTCGCTAAACTATTCTCATTTTCGTACTTCAACTGTTTTCAGTAAACTGACATACATTTTAAAAATAACTACCTTGTTATCATTCAATATATTTAACTTTTAAGATAATAGTTTTTAACTTAAAAACTTACCGAAATAAAAAGAATTAACCCTAACCTTGAAGTATTGAGCGACGTATCCTTGATGTTAACCCCATTCTTAGGGTAGGTTATGCCTTTGTTTTTAGACCACTTCATTAAAATATGTTTCTCGGTTTTTATTATATTCATTTGAACCTCTCCTTGCTTCTTTCTCTATGAATTTTACAAACAAATAAAGAGAACATTATTATTATTATTATTATTATTATTATTATTATAATAATAAATGTGGCAGAAAACATACGCTTTAATGTATTGTAATTTTATAAAATAGGCGTACAGATAGACTGTCTCATTAAAAGTAGTATGAATTCTTGGTAGATCCGCATAGTACGAAATATTTATATTTTATGCATTATTCATTTTTATCTTTTGACTTTATTAAATATGCTTATTTGGCCTTTAATAGCACTATGCCATACATTTTAATTATGAAAACAGATTTGATGCAATATTTTCTCCTGTAATATGAATAATGACAGAAGAGGGGAATTTTTGGCTGAATTCAAATACCTAAGAACAATAATTACAAATAGGAATGAGATGCACATAGAAGTTAAATAGGCGTATACGCTCAATTCTGGGAATGCATGCTATTATGCATTACAGAGACTCTTGTCCAAAATTTTCTCAAAAAACGTTAAACTGAAAATATAAACCGTTATTCTCCCAATTATATGGATTCGAAATACGGACTTTTACTTTAAGGGAGGAAAAAATATTACGAGTATTTGAGAATAAAGCTTTTAGAAACTTTTTTTGGACCAAAGAGAGATGAACAGACGGGCCAATAGAGCAAACTGCTAACACTGAACCATGTGATGATTATAGGATACCAGATATAATAAGAACAGTTAAGTCTCTTAGAGTACATAATAAGAACAGTTAAGTCTCTTAGAGTACATAATAAGAACATTTAAGTCTCGTAGACTACGATTGACGGGACATGGGTAATGAAAGAGGTGCATGGATGCTTCTTGTAGGAAAACCAGAGGAAAACGCCCAGTTGGTAGACAAAGAATGAGGTAGATGGGAAAATAACATTACCAATGATTTGAGGGAAGTAGATTGTACAGGAATGATTGGAAAACATTAGCTCAGGTTAGGGATGTATGGAGAGCTTATGTCCATGCGTCCATGAAATCTACGGGTTTGATGGTGCCAGTGAGTTAGTTTAATATGAATAACTAACTAACTCACTGGCACTATCGAACCCGTAGGTTCATGGCCGCTCGGACATAAGCTATCCATACATCCCTATCCTGAGCTAATGTTTTCCAATCATCCCCTGTATAATCTACTTCCCTCAAATCATAGTTAATGTTATTCTCCCACCTCATTCTTGGTCTACCAACTGGGCGTTTTCCCTCTGGTTTTCCTACAAGAAGCTTCCATGCAAGTCTTTCATTCCCCCATTCGTGCCACATGTCCTGCCTATCGCAGTCTACGAGACTTAACTGTTCTTATTATATCTGGCTTCCTATAAAAGTAAAGTTTAATATGACTATTTAACTCATGCCCCAAATGGGAGTCAATGACCAATCACGTTTCAATGATTTCTGTTTTACAACCAATCAGAATCGTGTTTCACCAAATATTTATCAGTGTTATGATTACCATATTAAAGAAAGCTCCTCCTTACAATATTGCGTTCCTTTGGCAATAAATAGTATGATCTGGTTGCAGTGATAAACAAATGAAGCAGTAGAAGCGTACCTATCGTTTCTCATTTGTTTTCAAACATCGCCGTTTACATTAAATATATAAATATTTTAAAATAACTATAGTTAAATAATGATTTGTGAGTAAACAGCTTAATTTTATTCGTTAAATAGTCCTAACAAATGCCACTCTTGATTTCCAAATTCTCTAGATAAATTCACTCCTCACTTCGTGAGTCGTGAATTTATCGATAATTTGGAAATCACTCGTGGCATTACTTATGAATACATAAAACATTTACTGCATAGTGTCGTATCTTGGATATAAATGGAACAATGTATAACTATCTAGGCCTTAACATACTTGCACACCCGAATCCAGAGTTTCTTGGCCGAACGGACATAAGCTCTCCATATATCTCTATCATGAGCTAATATTATCCAATCATTCCCTGTATGATTCACCTCCTTCAAATTATGGGTAATGTTATTCGCCCATCTCATTCTTAACCAATATATAGTATATTTCAGAACATAAGAGCCTCCTCTCACACCACTGGCTAATGGCAGCAATCAGTGACAAGATCAACCCTCCTAAGTTAACAATAGCATTGTGTTATTTCTAGAAGTGTGTCTTTTTTGCCCACTGGTATTTAAAGGATTTTGTTCACTGGAATTTAGAACTCAAATGAGAGGGGATGAGGGTCAAGCTATTTCCTGGAACCAAGGTTCTCATATTTTGGAGAAAAGTATACTTACTCACTGGCACTATCGAACCCGTAGGTTCATGGCCGCGCGGACATAAGCTCTCCATACATCCCTATCCTGAGCTAATGCTTTCCAATCATTCCGTGTATAATCTACTTCCCTCAAATCATGGAGAAAAGTATACTTAACTTTCATAAGATTCATGATGTGTTCCGTTGAGGTATTATTCAAAATTAAAATATAAAATTATGAAATATTCACCTGAAAAGTCCGTCTCCTCAACTTAATTAATTATGTAACTGTAGCGCTTTCGGGACTTCTTCCATCATCGGCAAGAAGCGCTACAGTAGTCATCATCATCATCAACAATCACGGATTAAGCCCATGTGGCTTGTTCCGGTCTCATAGATTCTCATTCAAAAGTTGGATCCATCTCTTCTTCGGTCTACCAACATTCCTGCGTCCTTTTGGTTTGTATTTAAGTATAATTTTGGGAATGCGATCATCTTCCATTCTTTGAACATGTTCTTTCCATTTTTTTTCTAGATTCTTTTATTCTATCTGAGAGTTTAAAGATATTTAGCTCATTTCTAATATCTTCACTTCTTCTCTTATATAGAAGTTTGCAACCAGCCACACTTCTCAGAAATCTCATTTCAGCTGCTTCTATGATCTTCTCTTCTCTTTTAGTTAAAACCCAAAATTCACTACCATACAATAGTAAGGGGACTGCCACTACTTTATAAAATTTTAGTTTTGTGTATTTTCTTGTACTTTTAAATATACTTTTGATTGTTCCACATATATAATTAAATTTATTAAGTTTGTTAAATAGATCTTCATAATTAATTAAGTTGAGGAGACGGACCTTTCAGGTGAATATTTTATAACTTTATATTTTAAAAGTATACTTGGCGTTTTCCCCTCAGGTTTTCCTCAAAAATTTCCTATGTCCTTCTTTCATTCCGCATTCATGCAACATGTCCTGTCTGTCACAATTTACGAGACTGAAACTGTTTCTCTTACAATATTTCCTTATTGTTGACTACCTTCCCTTGACGTATAATTGCTTGCGAAACGACTATATTCAAGGGATATGTGTCTAATTTCTGTGTTATTATCTCTATAGTATTATAATGATATTGCGAAAAGAAATATGATCCATTATTGGGTGTTAAAATAACAGTATTGGAAAATGTTAAATATTTCTATAGCGTCCCACAACTGTATAATTTCCTTATACTACATTTTCCTAGGAACATGTCCCTGAAATAGTACCCGCACAGAAATACAAAATAGAGAACTATTTTTATCTAATGAGAATTTTACTCGTAATTCAATTTAAGCTCGCATTTTTGGAGATTACATCTTTAAATAAAATATTGTTACTCTGCCAATCAGAGTATCTCTATTAGTCTGTCTTATCGCCTTTGACATCTTCGGTATTGCCGCTCTTCTTTTACCAAGGCAACGCCGGTATAGCTCACGGGGTCATTTAAGTACGCTAGCCCCTCCACCACGTACAAGGTAAAGATACCATCGAAAAAATAGAATAATGAATACTTTTCCTTTTCCTCCATGGCGCGACAGGCCCTTGGCCTACCAGCCGGCTACTGGTCCGCTACAGTAGTCACAGAGGTGGACGATCATCCAATCAGTTTAGGGGTGACATGTGGTCAGAATGTCGGGTCTTTAGTCGTTGAAGCTGGTTTTCTCTTTTGGAGCTGTATTAATTATATGTACCCAAATTCCTCGCGATGTTTAGTGAGCACTGATCATTTTATTGTCCTGAATTCCACGAGAAAGTTTCTTCCCCATTGGGACTCAAACCATTGCTTATTCTAGATTTGCACCAAGATAACGCAACCATGCAAGATAGCACACTGTTAATAATGTTATTTTATAGATACAAATTGTACAGATATAAGTTGAATTTCTCATACTGTATATAGGGGGCTTCGTCTCATCTCATTCCTCGACCCGATCCTGAATTCGACACGAGCTGAGGATGTTTATTTATTTTATTTATTTGGAATAGGTACTCATTTGAGAATGAAGTTCTTATGAACTTTTTTGAACCAAATAGAGATGATCAGACAGATGAATGGAGAAGATTACATAACAGTGAGCTACACGGTCTTTATAAGAAGGCAGATATAATAAGAACAGTTAAGTCTCATAGATTGCAATGGGCAGGACATGTGGCACGAATGGGGAATGAAAGAGGTGCATGGAAGCTTCTGGTAGGAAAAACAGAGAGGAAATGCCCAGTTGGTAGACGAAGAATGAGATGGGAGAATAACATTAACCATGATTGGAAGGAAATAGATTATACATGGGATGATTGGAAAACAACTCAGGATAGGGATGCATGGAGAGCTTACGTCCGCGCGGCCATGAACCTACGGGTTCGATAGTGCCAGTGAGTTTAGTTAGGTACTAAAGTAAAAGGTAAAGTTAATATCACTAACAAGCTTGAAGACCTTGGGGTGCTATGAAGTTAAAGACTCACACCTTAGCAGACAATCGGTACGAGATGTCAGCCCTGCATGACGACCACTTTCCCTCTTCCCCCCTAATAAGAATATAGACATCTTATCGCAGTACATTCTATTGTCATCCGTTTAGGTATTTCAAAGCTGTAATTTTCGTCTTTACAATTTTATTGGACATTAACAATTATGGCAGTATATTTCATTAACAATTTTGTTTTTGTGACTACAAATTCGATTAAAGAGTGTATTTGGTAAAATTGAAGTGTTCTGTATACAGATTAATAAAAATATGGAGTTCTTTCGAATATAATTTGTTTTTGTCCAATGCCACCAGGTTGTCTTTTATGACATTTCTGACTTTCTCCTCTGGAATGCGGAGTTACGTTACCCCGATTATATAATATGTGATAGAGTCCTTAATCTGAATTTAATCTAAATTCCAGACTATGGTCAACCACAGAAATATTTCCCTTTAAGGAAAAAATTTCAGTAGTCTGTGCCGGATTCGAACTTGGGACGCCATTTAACTGTATTCAGAATCGCTGACCATTAGTCCATAGAATGGTCAATATTGGACTAAAGATACACGGAACAGACAGATGAACGGAAAAAACCAATAACAATATGTTACGATATTTATAGGTAATTTGTAATGAGAACAGTTAAGTCTTGTAGATTCATATGGATAGGACATGTGACATGAATCTGGAAAGATGGAGGGAAATGGAAAATTCTTGCAGGAAAAACCTAGGGAAAACACGCAGTAGGCAGGGCAAATAAGGTGGGCCATGATTTGAGGGAGATAAATTATACAGGAAATGTATTGACTTAGGCTTTCACGGCCGGAGTTGCTATGATTATCTTGAAGAAGATAACCGGGCTGTAGGCCGTGGTCTCGAGGCTTGAAGTTACCCGACGTTTCGCCAGAGACTGCGTATGGCATCCTCAAGGGTTGTCTTAAGACACGGCCTACAGCCCGGAAATCTTCTTGAAGATTATTATATACAGGAAATGATTGGAAAATATTACCTTAATAATTATGGACAGATAAAATAAAAAATAAAAATGTGCTAGATATAGTGAGTGAAGGAAGAACAATGCTGGAACTCATAAAGAAGAGGAAAATAAATTGGATTGGCCACTGGCTAAGAAGAAACTGCCTGCTGACGGATGCCCTAGAAGGAATGGTCAACGCAAAGAAGTTTAGAGACATAAAAATACATCGGATGATAAACAATATTAAAATAAATGCTTTGTATGCGGACACAAAAAGGAAAGCTGAGAATACTGAGTTTGCAGTAAAAGACCTGCTCTTAGGCAGAACATTATGTATCTATGTCTGATCGGCCACGAGTCTCCGGGTGTCAGTGAGTTTAGTTATTGAGAGAAAATGACGACTCAAAACGTTGTACATATAGTAATGGCACTGAATTAATGAGCAATGGAATTCAGAGAAATCAATTTTTCTCTCTCTCTCGGCGTCTCCGAACAAAATTATTGCTCATATTTCATATATCAGTATGTGAAAGGGAGGTACTATGTAAACATTCAAATTTGCTTATAAAATAATTCAACATAATTTATCTTTTAATTACATCAGTGATCCATAGATACTTATTTAAACTTTTTTAGAACATATTTCAACCCAAAGTGATTTGTTGTTGTTGCCAGAAATCTCCGTCCAGTGCACCTTTTGATTCCATTATTTTTTACTCCTTTCATCCACCCAATCACCATTATTCCTATATCTGGGTCTGCCTCGTCTCTTCCTTTTTTTAGCCTCCCAATTAAGAATATTATTCGGTATTGTGTTTTCTTCCAATCATATAATTAATAATGTTACTGTTACAAATTAATTTATCTCGTATATCTGTATTTCTTTACTTGTCCATTTTTGTTAAACCTAGGAGTGGGCGTAAAGAATAAGATTTTTTACGTCCACTCGTAGATTTAACAAAATTTGGAAAAGCGAAGAAACAGATAGGCTATACGCGATAAATTGAAAGTTCAAAATTACTTACTTACTTACTCACTGGCACTATCGAACCCGTAGGTTCATGGCCGCGCGGACATACGCTCTCCATACATCCCTATCCTGAGCTAATACTTTCCAATCATTCTCTGTATAATCTACTTCCCTCAAATCATAGTTAATGTTATTCTCCCACCTCATTCTTGGTCTACCAATTGGGCGTTTTCCCTCTGGCTTTCCTACAAGAAGCTTCCATGCAAGTCTTTCATTCCCCATACGTGCAACATGTCGCTGCCCATCGCAGTCTACGAGACTTAACTGTTCTTATTATATCTGGCTTCCTATAAAGAACCATGTAGTCTTCTTATGTAAGTCTTTTTCATTGTGTAGTCTTTTCCATTCACCTGTCTGTTCATCTCTCTTTGGTCCAAATTTTTTTTCCTAAGTACTTTATTCTCAAATACTTGTAATCTCCTTTCCTCCCTTAAAGTAAGAGTCCATGTTTCGCAACCATATAATATAACTGGTAGAATAATAGTTTTATATATTTTTCAGTTTAACGTTTTTTTGAAAGGAGTTGTGGACATCAAGAGTCTCTGCAATGCATTATAGCACGCATTCCGCAGAAATTGAGCCTATGTTTAATTTCTTTGCTGCATCTCATTCCTATTTGTGATTATTGTTTCCTAGGTATTTGAATTCAAGCCACTTCCTCAAAATTTCCCTCATTTGTCATTAGCTGTCCAGTTCCCCTTTATAATGAAATTTTCTACATGTGACCATATATTTAGTTTTATTGATATTTACTTCCAGTCCTAATTTCTTAGTGTTACTCAATAGTGTGTGCGTGTTGGCCTTTAGTGTCTCCTCGCTATCGGCCAATAATACTACATCATCAGCATAAACTAACAGCTTATTAATACCATTCAGTTGTAAGCCTTCCTCATTCTCTAAAGATTTAATGGCATGCTCTAGAACAAAATTATTTAAAGAAATTTAAAATTATCAAAGCAATTGCTTATAACATGTCCAAAGAATGGACCCATCTCGCTTATATAAATTAGCATTGCAGTAACAAACTAAAGGACTTCGAGGTAAAGGAAGACCAAAATTAAGATGGACTGACCAACCACATCTTGAGATCTCATAAGAACAGCCTCAAATGATCTAAACCTTAATAAGTTCATAGCGATGATGATGACTATTAGAAATTATAGACGCCTCCTGCCACATCTTTCCTTCCTGTTTCAAAAATAAAATCCATAGCATTATAGTTCTTGAGAACCAATGCCGACTGACTGGTTACTGTTACTACGAGCAGATGACAGTATAAGGAGTCATGTGGCTAGCAAAACAAAATCCTTCACTTTAATTTCAGTTTTCTTAACCAGATATATTATCTTCTCGTGTAAGCTGTCATCGTGAGGCTGAGTGAGCCTCGATTCACACTGTGTGCATAAAGTAAAATTCTGTTAATATTATTTTCCAACTTCATTCTCTGGGCGCTTTCCCCTTAGTTTTCTTACAAGAAGTTGCTATACTCCTCTTTTTTCCTCATTCGTGCAACATGTCCTCCCCCACGTAATCTAAGAGACCTAACTGTTATTACATCTAGTTTCGCATAAAGATCATGTAGCTCTCTCTTATGTAGTTTTCTTTATTCGGCTGTATGTTTGTCTCTCTTGGGGAAAAAATTGCCCTACCGGATTTTATTCTCATATACTCGTAACAATCTTTTTTGCGCGATAGTGCGTTTTGTACTTACAGCAATGGCGACCAGGATTGAAAGTTCAACTTCCTACATTTCGCGATTGCCAACCTAAATAACTGTACTGTAATATTACATTTACACCCACGTGCGGGAAGTAAAATCACTACCCTCTATGTATACTACGTACAATGTATATACAAAAAATATCCAGAAGGTAGTGTTAATATACATTATACGAAACAAATCATTGCATGTTAAATGAACTGAACTTTATTTGAAACAATGTAAAACAATAAATACGCACTTGCGTCCATTTGATCAATAATGATGGTTTCACGGTCTCCTGTTGTTTCAACTAATAAACGTCCACACTGTTAACATTACTCAGTTGTTTATAATGAACGCACATATTTCCAACAAAGATGTTATTATTTTACTATTATTTATTATTTTGAAAACACAATCGCGCAAAAAATAATGTACAACGCACGTTTGTGAAGTGTTTTACAGAATCTCGGAAATTAAAAACCTCGCTATCGCTCGGTTTTTAAATATTTTCCTCGATTCTGTAAATACCACTTCCCAACCTTGCATCATAATATACTATTCTCCTCCCTTAAAGCAGGAGACAACATTTCATATTCGTTTAGTTTAGTACAACTGGATTAACCATCATTTTATGTCGTTTTAAACATTGTTAGAGAAGTTGAGATAGCCAGAGTCCCTATAATGTATAATGAGCATGCGTTTCCAGATTTGAGCCAATGTTTAATTTCTGTCTACGCCTCATTCCTCTTTATAATTATAATTACAATATTGGGAAGGCAACTGGCACAGATGGCTTGAATTCAGAATTGTACAAATATGCAGGCAAACAGTTCCATGAAAGACTGTTGTCCTTCTTTAATAATGTATTCAAAAATGCAGATATACCACAAGAATGGAAGACAAGCATTGTTATACCCCTGTTCAAGAAAGGAGACAAGAGAAAAATGGACAACTATAGGGGAATCAGTTTGTTAAACACATGCTACAAAATTTATGCAGACATTTTAAATGGAAAATTGAAAAGTTTCAGTGAAAAATTCCTTATGGAATGTCAAAATGGATTTAGGAAAGGACGATCTTGTATTGATTCAGCATTTTCTGTTAAACTATTGCTTGAAAAAAGAAGAGAATTCAACTTAGAAACACATTTTGCTTTCATAGATTTTGAAAAAGCATTCGACACAGTCAAGAGATCAAAACTCTTAAATATATTGGAAGACAGAAATATACCAAATTTACTTCGGCAGAACATACAAAATATTTACAAAGACAACACCATAAAGATTAAATTAAATAACAGATTTTCTGAAGAAGGAATTATAAATCGTGGTGTGAGACAAGGCTGCCCCCTATCCCCAACACTCTTTGCAATTTATATCAATGAAGTAATATGTTGCTGGAACAAAACATATAAATTTGGAATAAGAATATCAGAAAATAGAAAATTAAACACCCTATTGTTTGCAGATGACCAAATAATAATAGCAAATTCCGAAGATAATCTACAGAAAGGTCTGTATGAACTTAACAAAATTACAGAAGAATATGGATTAAAGATATCTACAGAAAAAACAAAATTATGGCATTTCAGGTGTAGATCCTGTCAGAAGTAAAATTGTACTGGACAATACAATTTTGGAGCAGGTGAATAATTTTACATATCTAGGATGCAATATCTCATATGAAGAAGAAAAGGATGTAAATGCAAAAATATCTAAATTTTTAAGAATTTTAGGGTTAATAAATTCTATCTTCAAGCCACAGTTAGTCCAAAAGCATTCAAGACTGAAAGTATATAAACACTGGCTCTTCCAACTCTTTTGTATGGTAGCGAAGTATGGACGTTGAAACAGAAGGATATACAGAGACTTAGATCTGCTGAAATGAGATATCTTCGGAGGACTGCAGGATACACACTACTAGATCACAAAAAAAATGAAGACATCTTAGAAGAATTACACATGGAATCTTTAGAAAACAAAATTTCTGATTATAAGTCAAGATGGATACAACATGTTCATCGAATGGAAGATCACAGAATACCCAAACTAATGTTAAGATATCAACCCGCAGGAAGAAGAAGACCAGGACGTCCACTCAAAAGACTTCTGGATGGTGTTTCTCTTGAGGCCGAAACAGGTCAACAAATGGCCTAAATTCGTGAATGTACTATGATGATGATGATGATATTTCCAGGTTTTTTAATTCTGCCAATTCAAAATTTTGCTCTTTTGTTGCTGAATGTCTCTTCCCAATTCTTCTTCTTCTTCTTCTTCTTCATTTCACGGGCTAGGCAAAAATTGCTTGTTCCGCCTTACAGTTGTTCTGTCCATCTTTTCACTGGCCTTCCTACATTCCTTGAACCTCTTGGCTTGTAGTTGAATGCTGCTTTTGGTAATCTTGTTACAACCATTATTTCTACATTTCTAAACCATTTCTCTCTATATTCTTTGATTTTTATCGTTCAATGGATATATATAACTCTTTTCTTATATCTTCATTCTTCATCCGATCCAATCTTGTGCAGCGTTTTGTTCTTCTAAGGAAGTTCATTTCTGTGCTTTGTATTCTACTTTGTAATTTTTTGGTCATTACCCAAGTTTCACTCCCATAAAGTAATGCAGGAACTGCCAATGTTTTATAAAACTTCAATCCAGTTTCTCTTCTTGTTTTGTTCTTTAATGTTTTATGTTTAGTTCCACATATCATTTGAAATTTCCACAGTTTCATATGCATGTCTCTTTCTGTTTTTGTGTTTATAGTAAAATTACAACCCAAATAATTAAAATTTGTTTCTTGTTCCAAGAGGTTTGTAGTCTGTTATGATTTTTGATCTTATAACCTATGTTCATTTCCCCAAAATGCCATTATTTTTGTTTTTTTTTTAATTTTGATATTTTAAAATTATATTCCTGGCATAACTGATTCAATTGATGTAAAGAGTACTGCAAATTATTTTCATTTTCTTCAATAATAACCACGTCGTCAGCATACATTAAAACGTTTAATATTTTAAAACGGTCCATTCTTATACCTATATTAACATTACTTTTCCAATTTGGATGATGCCATTAATATATAAATGAAAAAGAGTAGGTGTTCCCAATTAATAATGCGTTACTGCTTGTGATTATGTACTGTATTTAGTTTTGGAATTAATATCAGAATGCAATTTAATCTGTAATGTAATTCAAATACAAATAAAGCTTAAATTAAAACGTTAAAGGGAGGAAAAGTACAAAATTATACATGTCACAGAAAATTACAAACGTACTCAGTGATTAGAGTACATTATATGAATAATACCGATAGAAAAATGGGTAATTAAATACGTACATTCTCTGATAGAGTTTTTATTCTGTAATATTTATTTTATGTAACATAATCATGAATTTTAATGTCATAATAGTATATTATTATTTTAAAGTTAGTATTAACTATTATTTTTTATATATATTTCAGCATAGTTGGAAAAGATGCCTTTATACACCGTTACCTGAAATGACCTCAATTGCATATTACGGCGTATTTTAAAACGACTACTGTGAGCGGTCAATCGGTCACACCGGACGTTTGAGCTAGTCAAGTGACCCTTCTATAGGTCATCGTCATAATCAACGGATGCCATTTCTCAAGACATTCACCGCGACTTACTTTCAGTATTCTGTAGATCATTCATTCGTTAAATAGTATATAAGTATTTCTTTATCATTGTAGAATTATCGACGTGTAGGAATTCTAGGAAACAAGGTGTGGTCTACAAAGCTGAATTATTAGTCTGCATATTATGTTTTCTACGCCCGGTCCGTAGATTACTCGTGAAGTGACTACATTTCTTTGCTTGCTGTAAATTTTTCATCGTCATCTTGAATATTTTTGGTTTAGGCTTAGTTGCACCCTCATTACTTATAAATTTATTGTAATCACAATTGAGGTTATGTAGTATTGTTTTAAATATTCCGATTGAGGGTCTTTCCACTTTTCAGCGGTTGCCCTTTTACCAGCCGGCTGCTGGCCCTTCACATCCACATGTGTCAATCACAGAGGTAGATGATCAACAGCCAGTGTAGGGGTGACATGTGGTTAGCATGTCGAGTCCCCCAGCCGTTATAGCTGGTTCCTCAACCTGGAGCCGCTACTTATTGGTAGCTACCCAATTGCCTCACGATGCTGGGTGGGCACCGGTCCAATACTGGCCTGGAGACTCGAACCAGCGCAAGTCCCGTAGCTCTGCGCCAAGGCTTCCTACCTTAACCGCTCGGCTACGGCGCGGGACTTGTTTTAAATATTAATATTCATATATGCATAGTGTTCTGCCCAAGAGCAGATCTTTCACTGCAAACTCAGCATTCTCCACTCTTTCTTTAACTCAGCTTTCCTTTTTGTATGCGCATACAAACCATTTATTTTAATATTATCTATCATTTGATGTATTTTTCTGCCTCTAACCTTCTTTCCGTTGACCATTCCATTTAGGGCATTCGTCAGCAGGCATTTTCTTCTTAGCCAGTGGTCAGTCTAATTTATTTTCCTCTTCTTTATGAGTTACATTATTGTTCTTCCTTCACCCACTCTGTCTCTAGCACATCTTTATTTATTTATTTTGTCTGTCCATTTTACACGCTCCATCCTTCACCATATCAACATCTCAAAATCACATAATGCTACACTCCACACAAAGCACTTCAGTAGACTCTTCCGTATTTATTTTGCCAAAGGTCCGCAGAAAAATATAATTACCTAATATATAAGTCTTCCACAATTAAAATTGACTTTTGTTTAAAAAATCTTCGTTAATTAGTTAAACAATGTAGGCTTTCAGAACATGTTCCATCTTTGGCATGCCATTTGTACTGTTCCTATACCTCAGGATATATAATCTGTTTCAGTGTCCTTTAGATTGAATTGTAATACCTTCTTCGTTAAACAATTCGGATCCATTCTCAGCCTCATAGTCTTCTGTCAAAGCTTCTGACTACAGTTCATGAGGTCCCGGGTTCGATTTTCGCTCAGACAACAGTATTTTTTTTCCTTAAAGGAAATTATTTTTGTAATCGCTCGTGGTCAGGAATTTAGGTTAAGTTTAGGTTTATTAACTCTCCTGATGCATCGTTATAATAATCACCCAGCATAACATCGGGAAAACGATTTAAAATAATAGTTATGATTTCAGCCAGGATTTTTATGAAATTTCATTTTTTAAACTATTAGTCAGAGAGCACTGACACAAAGTATCTGTACATTTTATGATCTGTAGAATCAAATAAGACCAAAATAGTTATCACATTTAATATTTTGGCAAAATGTTCATATTTTAGTAAAAATGTAATATTCCTTCATATTTTTCAACTTTCAATTTTTTAAATAAATTTTCTAATAATTGGTTAATTTTTTTTAAAGTAACTGTAGTTTTGAAATTTTTTGATAATGTAATATGGTAGATAGGCGAAAATTCCTCAGTATCCCATCCCAAAAATGATAAATATATTTGATAAAAGAAAATAATTGAATAAGGAGAGTCATGGAATGACCAAGTGGAGGATTTTGTCCAAAACAACAGAACAAGAATAGGGGTCTACACGAATAAGTAGAACAATGCTAGAATAATAACTACCTACTCTTTCTATCAGGTAGCAATCAGTTCCTTTTTGCTACCTTAGGACACAGTCCTTATTTTGTGAATGGATTACAGTATATAAATGTGGGAAAGACTGCTGCTGCTAAACTTGAAGCTGTGCTGGGAAATAGGTCTTACTCCACAGTTTATGAAATTAGTAAAGTTCTTGTACATAAGGCCAATATTATTCTCACATCAAGCTATCAAATATAGCGTGGTACAAATTTGCTTCCATAACATCATATGGTATCGAGCATACTTTTTGATCGTACAAAATAAACCTGACAGACAGGGGTTAAAAATATATAAAATATAGAAAAAGCTCCTAACTGTGTATTACGAATAATAATTCTATATCAATTACTGATAATTGAATGGTTTAAAGCGAAATGAGACCAAGACTAGATACTGTGGTCGGCATATTTCATGAATGAACTAATGTTAAAATAATTCTAACTACATTTCACCATATTCATATGTGTAGTTTATAGGATTAAAAGTAACTGTAATTGCAAAAGGAGTTTTGAAATACTCCCTAGAATTATTTGTGAATTAATTCATTTTAACATCTTGTCCTTCCAAATATGACATTCTGGACTTGGTCTACTTGTGTTCTGATTCGTCCAATTTAATGTTATTATGACATTTACATATACTGGAGTTGATTATCTTTATGCAAGGTAAATAGCAGTCATCCAAATTGTAACCACTCTAAATTTTGTCAGTGCTATATTCGATGGAAACATGTTTATTTCGGTTACTATGCTTTGTTTTTCTGTTTATGTTTGGATTTCGTAATTAAATATCATTGGATAAATTAATTGATCGTGTTTTATGTAGCCTAGAGGCCTACATATAATCTCCCAGTATTAATTTATTAAAGTAAAGTGTCAAACTACAGGCTTGGGAGGCCCTTGGGGTAGATGAATGTTTGAGACTTTCACATTTCTAGACAATCGCCAAGGGATGTCCACTGGGTTTTCAGTTGTGCGTGTCGGCCGCCTTTGCCTCAGAACATGCGTCTGGTACTCATTTAAATTAAGAGCCGAGTAGCCCTAGGGCTATGATGCTGCCAGAAGGTTTGGTCCAACTAAAAACGCTGACCCCATCGAGACTCAAACCCACGACCTTCCGACTAACAAGTGATTCCTCAAACAACTACACTGCAACGTAAGCCATTAAAATTGTTTCAAATCATGAACATAATATTTTATATTGGGCCAGAATTAAGAAAATTAATTTAAATGGAAATGCAGCGAAACTCTTGATTTCTTCAGCTATAAAAAGGTCTTATTGTCTCATTTGTGTGCTAATATGTATACCCATAAATTATATAGGGCTTGTGTATATAAATATATGTCATCATCATCATAGTACATTCACGAATTTAGGCCATTTGTTGACCTGTTTTCGGTCTCAAGAGAAACACCATCCAAAAGTCTTTTGAGTGGACGCCCTGGTCTTCTTCTTCCTGCAGGTTAATATCTTAACATTTGTTTGGGTATTCTGTAATCTTCCATTCGATGAACATGTTGCATCCATCTTGACTTATAATCAGAAATTTTGTTTTCTAAAGATTCCATGTGTAATTCTTCTAAGATGTCTTCATTTTTTTTTGTGATCTAGTAGTGTATATCCTTCAGTCTTCCAATATATTAATAGTTTTGATCTCTTGACTGTGTCGAATGCTTTTTCAAAATCTATGAAAGCAAAATGTGTTTCTGAGTTGAATTCTCTTCTTTTTTCAAGCAATAATTTAACAGAAAATGCTGAATCAATACAAGATCGTCCTTTCCTAAATCCATTTTGACATTCCATAAGGAATTTTTCACTGAAACTTTTCAATTTTCCATTTAAAATGTCTGCATATATTTTGTAGCATGTGTTTAATAAACTGATTCCCCTATAGGCCTAGTTGTCCATTTTTCTCTTGTCTCCTTTCTTGAAGGAGACAAGAGAAAAATGGACAACTATAGGGGAATCAGTTTATTAAACATATGCTACAAAAATGTATGCAGACATTTTAAATGGAAAATTGAAAAGTGTAAAAATAAAACAAACAAAAATGGTAGCTTCATAATTTTTTTGTGTCATAATTTTCATATTTCTCACATTTTGTTATTAAGATTTCATATTTTGGTATAATTTTCTTCATATAATTCCTCGCTCTAGTTATGACACAATTTAATTTTCAGTTGGCAGTATTGATTGGAACGAGTTTAATTTGATTAATTGTTTCAAGCAATAATGAAAAGTGCTGATTACATAGTCATTACTCTAAGTTTAAGTTCGTTTATTAATTTTTATTGGCATATATTATGGTTATATTACTTTTATTCATATTTTATCTTGAAATAGTCCTAATAACCTTATCATTAAATATGAACAAATTCATTGTGAACATATTTAATGATACTGTTTTCCATCAGTTATTCCAAATTTATACAGTATGAAGCCATATATTTTAAGAATATTTCGTAGCTTGTATTTTAATATTTTTATTATCTTTACAAGGTTTCTGTGGATTAGAGAGTGGATCTATTATGTAGATATCCAATGAAATTGATTCTCCTTGAGTCTTCTACATTATTGGATTAAAATTTAAACTTGAATAGCCTATATTGTGAAATTAAATTTATTAAGGCAGAAAAAAATCATATGCATATCGAATCCTTAGTTTCTTCGAATTGATGCAATAAATAAGTTGATAAATTTTATATTCTGGAAGGTGGACCAATTGATGTTAAACCAAATATTTCGTCAGTATTTTAGTTTAGTAAAACTGGTTTGTCAAGATGAAGTAACCAAGAGACCTGCTATAGCAAGTGGTTTATTTCGTGGCAGATAAGGCGGGGCTGTTGAAAAAGCTCTTACAATATATTGGTATCCAGAATGCCTATGTAATATTGTATGTCAGAAAAAGATCTCTTCTTATCTTAAATTACATTGAAAGTTCCACATTTTAGGCGCTGTTGTTCTCTAGATGAAACGAATTTATCATTCAATTAAGAACGTGTTATTTGTACGTTATAAAATAGAGGATGTTTAGATGAAATGAAGTTAGAGAAGAAGAGCTACAAACTCATTGCTTGAATACCGTTAAAAAATGAGAAACTTCATTATGTTCAGCAATACAGACTTTGAAAAATGACATGTCCAAAGGATGGATCCCACTAGATGGCCTAGATGATTTTTTGCTCATACACCAAAAGGGCGAATAAACTTGGGAAGACCTAAAAACTAAATATATGTTCACACATAGAAATGCATTATATAATGGAAATGGATAGTTAATGAGGAATAAAGGAAATTTTGAAGAAGTGGCATTACAGGTACTCTTGTCTTCCCAACTTCTGTAAAAAAATTAGTTAAACTGAAAATATGTATAAAAGTTTATTCTTCTGGTTATATCGATGGGAAACATTGGATCTTGCTTTAAGGGAGGAGAAAAATTACGAATGTTTGAGAATAAAGTTCTTAGGAATTTCTTTGAACCAAAGAGAGATGAACAGACAGGCGAATGGAGAAAACTACTTGACAGTGAGCCACATTATCTTTATAAGTAACCAGATATAACAAGAACTTTAACGTTTCGCAAACTGCAATCGGCGGGACATAATATCACATAATGCATCTAAGAAGTAATGTTTGTACTTAAACCCCTTTTCCCCCCCTAAACCGGAGAATTATTATAATAGTGAGAACGTTGGTTTATTTTGCTGTCGGATGATAAAGCCTTTCAATGAAAAAAAAAATTATTGCTGCTGCATAGATGAAATTTACTCTAATTCGATAACATAGTAGACTAGGCCTATACATGACAGGACAAAAAAATATCAGAATTTGAAGTTGAACCAGTCATTGATAAAATCAATCAAGATCGGATAAACGAAGTCAATAAAGAAACAATATTTATAGAGAGGTTACTCAATTCGGTTTAAGGATGTAAAAAGTATCTTCTCAATCAAGGTGAGCCTATTCGTTAGGGGGCCCATTTCAGGTAAAGGAAAGTATATACCCAATATTATTTTTAATATGCGTTGTAAAAAGTAAATGGAAGTGTCCATCAACATAACGATCGCTATCCCTTCGCCAAACGATTTGCCACGTGAAAGATGGTATAGGCCTATGACTAATACGAGGGCCAGTCAAAAAGTAATACCCCCTATTTTTTTCTCTCTTTTAATTATGAAGCATTTGATACCATGAAACCTACAACATTGACGATTAATTTGTCACTTTCCAATATATTCTCCGGCATTTTCCACTGTTTTTGTCCATCTTTTAACAAGGACATGTATTCCACTGTGGTAAAAAATCATGGTCTTGCTTCCTAAGCCATCGATGTACGGATGTTTTTACGGCCTCCTCATCCTCAAAATGAATCCCACGATGAGTTTCCTTTAGTGGCGCGAACAGATGGGAGTCTGATGGTGCTAGGTAAGGGCTATAAGGTGGACGAGGCAAGACTTCGCATCCACGTTTCACGGTCACTTCAGTGGTGTGACGACTGTATTGTCGTGGTACCCATCATGAACAAGCTTTGAGTATCCCTGTTGTTGTATGATCATCATGACATTACCTTTACTGATGGCGAGAATGTGGCACAATTCATCTGTTGTTATCCGGCGGTCTTCACGAATGATCTCATCGACTTGCTGAATGTTGCGTGAAATCACTGATGTCGCTGGCCTTCCGCTCCGCTTTGCATCAGCCAATTGTGTTTGTTCTTCAGCTTTGTTGTAGCGACGAACCCATCGTCTAACAGTACTGACATCAACTATTGAATTTCCATATATATTTTTCAACCTTTCGTGTGTATGGGCGTTTCACCTTCCGCGTTCAAGAATTCAATCACAGAACGCTGTCTAACCCTTAATAAATTGGCAAGACACACATTTCTTCTGTTAGTTACTTAGGCCTAATTGTGGCGGACCACAGTGAAAACGGAATCTTGTATAATTGTCATTATTAGATATATTGTATAATTATACACACATTTAAGTGGTTTATATTTGTTCGTTTTCTTATGATTTATTTAAAATATTATATTAATTGAACCAACTGATGTATCCAAAAAGATACATTACGAATTTAAGGGCTAATACGTAAGTCAATGTCAGCCATTTTATAAGAGGAGTGCTGCCACCCGTTGACGTAGGAAGTTATTACTGCAGCGGATTGGAGAAGAATGTTTGAGAAATTGTGACGAATTGAATTTTTTCACATAACTAACTTATTAAAAGAGAGAGAGAGAGAGAGAGAGAGAGAGAGAGAGAGAGAGAGAGAGAGAGAGAGAGAGAATTTGCTTTTTGACTGACCCTCGTAGTCAGGAACCGGATTCTACATCCAGGTTTTTTCATTTTAGTTAATTATAAAGGAATATGGTATTAAAAGCTGGAAGAAACGCCAGTTATAGACCACGGTCACATAGCCCGGAATCTTTTAATACCATGATTACCGGCCGTGAAAGCCTGCATTCCACAATTATGAAGGAATATGTCTATTGAGTCCACCGCTGTGGTCTCGATGTAGCGTGCTGCCTTGTCACGCAGCGGGCCCGGGATCGATTCCTGGTCGGGACAGGCTCCTGGAATTGTGGCGGACCGCAGTGAAAACGGAATCTTGTATAATTGTCATTATTAGATATATTGTATAATTATACACACATTTAAGTGGTTTATATTTGTTCGTTTTCTTATGATTTATTTAAAATATTATATTAATTGAACCAACTGATGTATCCAAAAAGATACATTACGAATTTAAGGGCTAATACGTAAGTCAATGTCAGCCATTTTATAAGAGGAGTGCTGCCACCCGTTGACGTAGGAAGTTATTACTGCAGCGGATTGGAGAAGAATGTTTGAGAAATTGTGACGAATTGAATTTTTTCACATAACTAACTTATTAAGAGAGAGAGAGAGAGAGAGAGAGAGAGAGAGAGAGAGAGAGAGAGAGAGAGAGAGAGAGAGAGAATTTGCTTTTTGACTGACCCTCGTAGTCAGGAACCGGATTCTACATCCAGGTTTTTCATTTTAGTTAATTATAAAGGAATATGGTATTAAAAGCTGGAAGAAACGCCATTTATAGACCACGGTCACATAGCCCGGAATCTTTTAATACCATGATTACCGGCCGTGAAAGCTTGCATTCCACAATTATGAAGGAATATGTCTATTGAGTCCACCGCTGTGGTCTCGATGTAGCGTGCTGCCTTGTCACGCAGCGGGCCCGGGATCGATTCCTGGTCGGGACAGGCTCCTGGGTGAGGTTTTTTTCGGGGTTTTTCCTTACCTGTAAGACAAATGTAACTTATTAAAAGAGAGAAAGAGAGAGAGAGAGGGAGGGAGGGAGAGAGAGAGAGAGAGAGAGAGGAGAGAGAGAGAGAGAGAGAGAGAGAGAGAGAGAGAGAGAGAGAGAGAGAGAGAGAGAGAGAAGATAATTTGCTTTTTGACTGACCCTCGTAGTCAGGAACCGGATTCTACATCCAGGTTTTTCATTTTAGTTAATTATAAAGGAATATGGTATTAAAAGCTGGAAGAAACGCCAGTTATAGACCACGGTCACATAGCCCGGAATCTTTTAATACCATGATTACCGGCCGTGAAAACCTGCATTCCACAATTATGAAGGAATATGTCTATTGAGTCCACCGCTGTGGTCTCGATGTAGCGTGCTGCCTTGTCACGCAGCGTGCCCGGGATCGATTCCTGGTCGGGACAGGCTCCTGGGTGAGGTTTTTTTCGGGGTTTTTCCTTACCTGTAAGACAAATGTCAGGAAGCTTAGGCCCAACGGTCCCCGAAAATCATCCGGCCATCATCCTTATCATTATCATCATCACCCTTCACCGGTGTGGAAAGCAACGGGAAGCTACCACACCTATAATTCCCTAGTAAAGCTGCAAGCATATCATGAAAATGCTATGATTGCAGTGAAAGACCTGCCCTAGGGCAGAATTACTATGGATGGATGGATGTCTATTGAAATTGTACGGTACTCTGTGAAAAATGTTTTGATACAAAAAAGAGATATAACAAATACCGTATCCATATAAATGTTAACACTGGGGAACAGTGATTTTGGTGCCTTAATGTTTTCACCTATTTATGGGTATATTTGGGTCACTGATTCCAAAGATGATTTCAGTTTCGTCCTATCAGCTCTAGTTTTTGAGATAGAGTTTATTCAAATTATATACCAGTTCAAAAATACTGGTCCACATATACAACTATATTACTCGCATACAATTAAATACAAAAGAACAAATACTTTCTTTTTCATGAAACAACTGTATCTATATAACTACCATAATTTATTTACACATTAGTCTCGTTAGAATCATTAATTTTCCTCCATCAGGTCGCAGAATCCCCGTTTCTGTGATTTCCTCCGATGCAATGATCTTGGACATTCTCGGTGGATGCTCCAACAGTAGTCCGCCATCATATGTATATCCCACCGTCCACGATACCTTTCTTCCATTGTACTTAATTCCTGGTGAAAACGCTCACCCTGTTCCTCACTTACATCTCCAAGATTGTCTGGAAATCGATCCAAATGACTGTGTAGGTAGTGTAATTTGATGCTCATGTTACAACCTAGTGCACAAAAAGCAGTGAGCATATTCTCCACTAGTTCATCACTATTAGGAGACTTATAGTTTCCAAGGAAATTCTTCACTACCATACAGAACGAAGACCATGCGGCTGCTTCAGTATCATTCATTGAGTCTTGAAATTGATGGTCATTAATAAGTTGGCGGATTTGTGGTCCATCCAATATACCTGCTTTTATTTTTTCCTTACTCAGTGCAGGAAATTTTGTACATATGTAGCCAAAACATGTTCCATCTCTATTCAACGCCTTGATGAACTGTTTCATTAAACCAAGTTTAATATGCAGTGGTGGCAAGATGATGTTGTTTCTGTCAACCAAAGGTTCTGCAACGATGTTTTTTTCTCCAACGGTCATGCTTTCTCTAAGAGGCCAATGCCTTCTCACCCAATGTTGATCTTTGGCTCTAGAGTCCCATAAACATATAAAGCATGGGTATTTGGTGTACCCACCTTGTTGTCCTAGAAGAAAATTCACCATCTTGAGATCGACACACATTACCCATTGGTGATCACGGTAAGAGATCTTCTCTAGCACTGTAGCTATTGTATGTTGATTTTCACGCATAGAAACTGAGTGACCAATTGGGATTGACCTGTATATGTTCCCATTATGCAAAAGAACACATTTTAGGCTGCGTTTGGAGCTATCTATAAATAACCGCCATTCACTTGGTGTGTATTTTCTTACACCCAGCTTCATTAACAGTCCTTCAACATTCATACAAAAAACAAATTGATTTTCTACTGTGAAGAATGGCAGGAAGTCTGTTTCTCTTTTGCGATAGACTGTGACCTTTGTTCCCGGTAACAGACATTGTTTCTCTGCCAGCCTGGAAGCTAACAACTCAGATGACTTCTTTGGAAGACTTAGATCCCTTATGAGGTCGTTCAGTTCCGCTTGACTAAAACCGGATGAAACTGATGAAGGTCCTGGGAAATCGCTGTCATTTCCCTCAGAATAGCTTTCAGTTGAATCATCCTCTTCTTCTGGTGACTCTGGAAGACTGGTAAAAATTGGAACAGGTATCTCCTCCTGAATGTGGAACAGGGCGTCTTGCGGAGCGTAGATTGGGATATACCCATCTATTCCGGTTTTTGCTATTGATGCCCTTTACATTGACTGAACAAAAATAGCAGTCATCACTATGGTTAATTTGTTCTCGCCAGATCATTGGTTCCCCAAATTTCAAGCATTTCCGTTTCCCATTTGTCCATTGTCGTAGATGCTCTGTGCACGTTTTACATACAATGTGAGGTGCCCAAGGCTTATCTTGATCTCCCAGTTGTACTTTGAAATAGGCCAAATAAGCTCTTCTTACAAAGTCAGTTTATAGGTTTTCTTTGTTGAGTGAATGTGTACTCCCCACAGATGAAACAAAACACATCAGGATTATTCACACATTTTCTTCGTGTTGAAGCCATGTCAGTCTAGAAAAAGGATAAACAATTGTCAAATTAGTAAAATTACATATGCAAACGGCAACAACAACATGAATATAACTTGGATTAAATCAATTAGTATTATGCAAACAATCGATTTACAATGGTGGTACATAAGAGCAGTATCATCAATATCTTGCAAACTAGAGCTGCTGCAACAAAATGGATGACATTTTTGGAATCAGCAGTGCCGAAATACCCAGAATCAGGTGAAAAATTTCAGGCACCAAGAAAAAAATATTTTTTTGTTCCCCAGTGTAATCAATAGAAATTACAGAAGGTTTCTAGTTTTGTATATCGTGGCTCCTTAAATAACGATACCAACATCAGTGAAGAAATTGGAAGGAGAATTCAAAATGCCAATAAAGCATACTTTGGATTACTGAGACACTTAAAGCGAAGGCTTCTTATAACAGGAACAAAATGTATTCATATAAAACCCTCGTAATACCAGTAATAACATATGACACTAAAAATGGACCTTGTTCAAGGCCGATATGTCAAGATTCAGTTGATTTGAAAATATATTAAGAAAAATATATGTTCCTATATGCAACGAGACTTATGATAGCCTATAACTTTGAGCTGTATCAGTTGTATAAGTGTCCTGATGTGGTTACATCAATTAAAGTTTCCAGATTGTGGTAGGCAGGGCACATACAAACATTGACTTATCATGAGATACCCAAGAAAATTTTGTAAAATAAAATTGAAGGAAAAAGGAACGTGGAACGACGGAGAGTGCGTTGATGGGTGGAATTTTAGAGAATCTGAGGAAGCTCTGAATTGAGGGATGGTGGCTACAGACAGAGATGCCTGGACAAGCGTTCTGAGGGAAGCCGATGCTCGAATCGGGCTATAGTGCTGCTGATTATATATATATATATATATATATATATATATATATATATATATATATATGTGTGTGTGTGTGTGTGTGTGTGTGTGTGTATGAGTGTGTGTGTGTGTTTCAATGCTCTAGCGGTCGGTTTTTTTCGGATCAAACTCGGCATATAGTAATGCATTGAGGAAATTAAGGTCGAGTTTATTAAGACGCACATTAATCATGATTTGAGGGATGTAGATTATACAAGGGATGATTGGAAAACATTAGCTCAGGATAGGGATGCATGGAGAGCGGCCATGAACCAACGGGTTCGATAGTGCCATTGGGTTAGTCATTTTCTAAATGCAATCTTAGTGAAAAATCTCAAACCCGAATTTTCAATGTACGATAATTGGAGATGGTGCGAATTATATTGACAATGACATGGAATCAATCGTCGTCGTCATTTCTTTGCTTTGATTGACTGGGCTTGCAAAATCTGTCTTAATCTCAATACGATTCAATTGTAAATATTCGCAAATGAATTACACTGAGCAACAAAAAAGAAACTTTTTTTTTTGTCTCAGAATGAAAAATTTGTGATTCTGATAGTATTTTTTCTCATGAATTAAAATATGATATCGGGTTTTCTCCATCACGCAAGGTTTCCGAGGGACAGGTTTTTATAATTTCAAACACTTTAATATTTTATACATTCGTAACTACACAATATTCGAACATTCGGACTCACATAGAAAGTAAGAAATTACGATTTTCTGCTATATTTCGCCTGTGGAGAATCCCTCTTGATGATCCAACAATAATCGGCCAGCATATTAGGATTCTATTTGCCTTGATATATCTTTTCCATAGCTGAAATCTCCCGATGAAAGAGTTCCCCGTACTCATCACTCACTGCGCTAAGATTTTCCGGGAAGAAATCTACGTTTATTAAAAAAATAATTATTTAAATCCATTAATTGAAATTGAAATAAAAACAACTGTGGGTGATGGAGAAATTCCGAATACATAAATGAAAACACGATATAAAACTGCATTAAGTACAACTATTGGTACTCATGAGACAATCATTTTGACCAGTTGCCTCTAAATCCTACTTTTAACAACTTTAATCAACCTACAATTAATTACCATGATGTGTTGACCGAATGTTCCTATAAATAGCAAAATATTTACTGTTCTTACATAAACAACCAACTCGTTGGCACTATTGAACCCGGATGCTCATTGCCGTGCTGACGTAAGTTCTTCATGCATCCCTATTCTAAGCTAATATTTTCCAAGCATTCTTTGTGTTTTTTTATTCAATGTCCCAGGTTGTCATTACGACATTTCTGGTGTTCTCTTTGTGTAATTCATCTTTTCCATACTTCATAGCCTACTCAATGTTATTCCTCCACCTCATACTTGGCCTACCTAATCATCATTAGCAGCAACACAACAACCGCGGGTGTGTCAAGGATTCCTTCAGAATTTTTCTCCAGATTTCTCTATCTCTGGCAACCTCCCCCTCCCCAATTCTTGAGATTTATAGATTTGGCAACCTGTAGCCTACTCCATCCATCCATCCATCCATTCATCTCAAATTCGATCTTTAAGTTCTCCGTCTTGTTCTGGCTTAGCATCTGTAATTCTTCTAACTACATTTTTTGGCCATCCTCTGGCGTATGTCTTGCCATGTTAGTCTGTTTACTTTAATATCTTCAATGATATCTGATTATTTATATAATTCCTATAAATTCCTATTAGGCTATATCTCATTCTTTAACAGCCAATCGAGATTTGCCATGTTCAGTCAGAACCCAGGTTTCATTCCCATAAGTTAGCACTGGTTTAGTTAGCGTTTTGTATAAACTGGTTTTTGTTTCGCGTATCAGATATTTTGACTTGGTCTACGTATTGGGCGCTTTCACTCTGGTTTACCGTGCCCCTCTTACATTCCTCTTAACAAAATGTTTTAATAGGCATAATTCATCTCTATCGTAGGGTGTTTTGGGTTTCCTGACTTATAAATTTTACTCTTAGTGTACTATAAATCAGCTAATTACAAGTTATCTGCCATACTTATAGGTTAAACGATAAAATGTATTATCTAAATTCCTAAGTATGCTGTATGATTCATGATCGTTTATTTCGCATGACGCCACTTAACATTATTTCCCGCTTTTAGATGCTTTACTTGGGAAAGGCGCTAATAGGCAGTTAAAATGTTATATTTGGAAGGATGAGAGATCGCGGAAGTCCATGTGGATGCGATGCAAGCTGTTCTGCACATTTGCAGACATGCGGCGTGGGCGGTTAGCAAAATGTCAGGATCCCATGCCTTACTTCAGAGTTTTTGTTCCTCGGTTTGTCAAACATTGCACTTGCTGCTACATTTTATCATGTATATTCTTAACATCATGACGATTTTTACAATAATTTGTTAAATTTTAATGTCGTGTCCTCTTAACACTATTTACGGAATAAAAATTATCAATTTGAATTTTTAATGCTAGTCTAAGATATTAAACATTGGCCGTATTCTGGAAATGCATACTATTATACATTACAGGGACTTTTGTCCAAACTTCTCCTAAGAAACGTTAAACTGGACAAATATAAAACTTATCCCCTAGTTATATTATATGGATGCGAAACATGGACTCTTACTTTAAGGGAGGAGAAAATATTACGAGTTTTGCAGAATAAAGTTCTTAAAAAAATTGGAAATATTACAAAAAATAGAAAATTACAAATATGTCAAACCATAATTCAGAGCATTTTAACATATGGTGCTGAAGTCTGGCAAATTCCTACCAGGGAAATGAAAATAATTTTAAGTACAGAAATGGATGTTTTAAGAAGATCAGCTGGAAAATCTAGAATGGATAGAATACGAAATAAAGAAATAAGGGAAATTATGGGTGTACAAGAGGAGCCGGACATCATAGACATAATAGAAAAGAAAAGATTGCAGTGGTATGGTCATGTCAAACGAATGCCAGAGCAAAGATTGCCAAAAATGGTTATGGAATGGATCACAATGGAAAGGAGGAAGAGAGGAAGACCGAAGAAAACTTGGATAGAAGGGGTACAAGCAGCTATGAATATCAGAGGAATGGAGGAAGATCAATGGATGGATAGAGAGGAATGGCGTTTGGTTTCCGGAAGACGGCGGCAGCTGCCATGATACCGGATGATGATGATGATGAAAAAAATTGGACCAAAGGTAGATGAATAAACAGGCGAATGGAGAAGACTTACATAGCATTGAGATACATAATCTTTTTAGGAAAACATGTTTAATAAGAACTGTTAAGTCTCTTAGACTGTGATGGACTTAACATGTGGCATGAATGGGGAATGAGAGAGGGGCGTGGAAGCTTTGTAGGAAAACCAGAGGGAAAACGTCCAGTTGGTAGACCAAAAATGAGGTGGAAGAATAACATTAACCGTGATTTGAGGAAAGTAGATTATACAGGGGATGATTGGAAAAACATTAGCACAGAATAGGGATATGTGGAGAGCTTGTATTCGCGTGGTCATGAATCTACGGGTTCGATTGTGGCAGTGAGTTAGGTTGTTTGTTATATCTGACTGATTTTGTGCTTATATGCTCGTCTCTGGTTTAGCAGTCAATAGTATAGGCCTACTCTCCACCAGTGAACTATAAACAAGTTTCTTTAGTTTGTTCAGAATGTTTTTACTCTACAGCACCGAATTTAACATTCCAGTTGTTTCCTTCCTTGACTTACCGATACCTTTTTGTTAACTGTCCAGTTGGTAGACCAATTTGTTAACTGTCTTTTTTTTTTTTTTTTTTTTCCCCCATTTTCAATCTCCAAACTTTCATTCATTCGCACTGTAGATAAAGTATTTTGTTTTATTGCAGTTAATATTTAATCTGTACGAAATTATAAATACCGTTTATTTTTTCGTAGTTTTCTTGAATCGACAATCGAAATTCGTTATTCGGGTCTTGTACGTCCAGAGTTCGTATTTTAACCCGACCTAAATTAGTTTTCATAGTTTCCTGGGGTCTACGAGCCAAATGCTTGGTTGCGATTTTTTAACCATACTTTTCAAAAATATCGTTAATAATTAAATTATTGAATTTGTAAAGAGTGAAGATATGACTGTCCCGCGTCATAGCCGAGTGGTTAAGGCAAGAAGCATTGACCCTGGTTCGAGTCCCCATGGGGAAGAAATTTTCTCATGGAATTTCGGCTAGTATAGGACCGGTGCCCGCCCAGCATCGTGAGGCATTTGGGTAGCTACAGTAAGTAGCGACTCTTGGTTGAGAAGACCAGCTATAACGACTAGGGAACGCGACATGCTGACTACATCTCACCCTATACTGGCTAGATGATCGTCTACCTCTGTAATTGATGTAATTGACACATGTGGATGTGAGGCCAGCAGCATGCTGGTAAGCCAAGGGCCTTCTAGGCCTGTCGCGCCTGGAGTGGAGTGAACATATGACTGCGTACCGGAATAGAAATAAATAGTTTGTAGAATACGACTAGTCGGCCGCGGTGGACTAGTGGTCATGCTCCTTGCCTCTGGTCCCAAGGGTCGCGGGTTCAAACCCGGCCGGGGTCGATGGATTTTTTAGGACGGAAAAATCCAAGGAGCAAGTCCTCCGGGAGGGACTTTAAGCCGTGGGTCCCGAGTCTGAAGATTTTCAGGCTCGTAAAAAATCCTTGAGCCTGAATGAAAAGGCCTCTGAGCAAAATTTACCGAATTTTCCGTCCTATTACCTTGGTTTCGTAGATGTCAGTATGAGGCGGAACGCTGACCACATACCACTCAAAAATGACATCTATACGAAAACAAGTGTAACTAAATTAGCATGGTTCAAATTCTTCCCTGTAGGGGGAAGCGCCTAAGTCTCTGTTAAGGGAAACATGGGCTTACATGATGATGATGATGAGAATACGACTAAAATATTATATTGGTATAGGGATATTTAGAGAATAATATATATCCGCGTGGACTTAACTTTCGGGTTCGATAGTGTCAGTGAGTTAATTGAAATGTGATTTTATCCATTTACATAATGGACACAACGGCGATGTTAAATGTCTTTTTTTTTTTTAATATTAGTTTGTGTAATATATCCCTTGTATAGAAATAATAATTTTGCTCGTGTTTGTTTTTATTGCCATAATGATGATTTTCTGACAACTTTAAACTGTTAATTTTAACTGTGAACATTTTAGTATTAGAGATAAATCTCTTACGAAGATTGCGAATGCTCTTCCAAATAAAATACCCCCTGTGTTCGATAAGTGGAATTGTACGTAGGCTGTAAATCAGGAAATTTGCTCTGGATTATACATTTTCACGAATGCATTGTTTACTGGTTTACAAAACATTTTTTAATTACGGCTTTTATCTCACACAAACGGTAAATAACCTAGTTACATATCATTATCGCGAGTTTTACCGTTTGTTTCTCGACTCTGGACAATCATCGCGTTCCTGCATGCATTTTCTCAATGCATGTATTCATTTTTTTCTGACTAATTGACTAAAATTATCCATTCATTTATTCTATACAAAACAGTTACAATTCGAAAGTACTGTTTTGTGTAAATATGTTATTTGTAGTCACCAGGGCTAGCGGATTCTACACCAAAACAAACGGCTAAAGGTAAGGTACCACGCGGAGTATAAAGAGAGGCGGGGATTGGTATGCGTTCCCGCGGAGTATCGTCCGATTACTACACAAATGTACACTGCTCAAAACAATTAGAGGAACACTTGTAATAAATTGAAAATAAGTAATTGTTTTTTAAAGCTGTGATGCTGAAAGTTGGACAATATGTAAATTGAATTATTAATTGTATCATCGGATACAAATTTTAAAGATCCATGGCCCTTAATACAGAGAAATTACCTCAAATTACAAATATAGAGAAATTTTTTTTTTTGGAAGGCACTGGCAACTTCTAATTGGTAAGCTTCCTGATGTTGCTATAATGACGAATGTTGATTATTGCCTTGTTTATTGAAGTCTCTGACAAAATGAGGCATTTAAATGAGTTTGAAGTGTATCATGCTCTACATCTTTTACGACAAGGTTAATCTCTGCGACAAGTGGCTAGAGAGCTTGGGGTTTCTCCTTCCGTGGTATCCAGGTTACGCAACAGGCACAGACAGACAGGTCAGTATTGTAGAAGACGTGGCCAGGGCCGTAAATTTAAAACAAGCCCTCAGGATGACAGATACGTTGTTCTTTCTGCTCTTCGACAGCGTACACAAACTGCAAAAGACCTGCAGAATGACCTTCGTATGGCTTCCGGAATCCGGGTTTCAGACCAAACCATAAGGAACAGATTAAGGAAAGAGAATATTCGTCCAAAAAGGCCCGTTAAAAAACCACGCTTAACAAATGGGCATAAGGCAGCAAGACGTACATATGCTGAAAACCATGGTGATTGGAACCTGAACCAGTGGGAGTCTGTGCTCTTCTCGGACGAATCCAGGTATCGTCTTGCACGTTGCGATGGTCGATTGAGGGTGTGAAGACGGCCAGGAGAAAGATTTCCTGCAGAGGCTGTACAGGAAATTGATAGATTCGGAGGAGGTTCCATAATGGTGTGGGCCGGAGTTATGTACAACAATCGTACGGACCTTGTACTTGTTCCCCAGCGACTGAATGCTGTCCGGTATATCGAGCACGTTCTGGAAGAGCATGTAGTACCTGCTGCCATTGGAGTAGGCCCAGGATTTCTATTTATGCAGGATAATGCCAGGGCACATTCTGCGGCTGTCACCAGGGATTTCCTGAGGAGGAATGAAATTGAGGTAATGGAGTGGCCAGCGGTCAGCCCAGACCTCAACCCTATTGAACACTTGTGGGATCTTCTAGACAGGAAGGTTAGGAACCGACATCAAGCTCCACAAACTCTGCAGCAACTTGGAGATGCTCTGAAGGAGGAATGGGAGAATATCCCGCAAGAGAAAAATCCAGAATCTTATTGGGAGCATGCCACGAAGGTTCCAAAGTGTCATCGAATGTCGTGGAGGCCATACACGATACTAACTCTATATAACGAGTGTTTAACTTTGAAAAATAAGCACAAGATTCAATTGCTTACATAGCGGAATTATTTGAAAAGTTAATTGTCAGCGTTATTCATTTGTTTTTACTGACATGATCAATAAATAAATAAATAAATAACTACAATAATGTACTTTATTAATTTCATGTTTGTACCTTTGTCCAATGAAAAAATATTTGCATATTTCATAGTGTTCCTCTAATTGTTTTGAGCAGTGTATAATACGTTCAGGGAGTAACATTCATTTCAGTTTCGATACACGTATTATAGGTATTGGTGGACTCACAATTAAGTGTGCATTGTTTTGTTTATTTATTTGTTTGCTAGCACCGACAATACTGCATAGTGTTTTTTTCACTTTATTGTACAATAGTAATTGTCTGCTGTATTATACAATTTTATAATACCTATCTAGTCCACCGCTGTGGTCTTGGGGTAGCGTGCTGCCTTGTACGCAGCGGGCCCGGGTTCGATCCCCGGTCGGGACAGTTTTTCTGGGTGAGGTTTTTATCGGGGTTTTTCCTCACCTGTATGACAAATGTCAGGAAAACTTTAAGGCCCAAACGGTCCCCGAATTCATATGGCCATCGCAATCATCATTCATATTCATCTTAGGTTAAGCTTAGGATTAGGGACTCTCCTGGTGCACCATTATCATCATCATCGCCCATCATATCATCGGGGCAACGTAACCCCGCCTTCCAGGCGCCCCAACCTCAGAAGTGGGTACGCCATGCCAGGAGAGAAACCAGGAATGTCGAAAGACAAACCTGAGCCATTTGAAAAAAAAGCCTATCTGGACTGGTACCATCTTGGCGTTGTGCTCCTTTTACTCCCGTCCCTCGTCCATGCAAGTGTTGTTTACATCGTTGCTACAGTTAGGCCATCCTGCATTTGAAGGGTTCGGTGTAGGATCCGCCCTGGTAGTCACATTACATTCTACTACGATGGATATGCCCTGTCTAACTTTGATTAACATTACCAATCTAGGCGAGGTGTTTTCAAACTTTCTGCTGTCGGTGGTACCCTGACACTCCAAAATCTCAACGCGCCTTTTATTGGGGATTGATCGTAAAATGGCGTAGGCAAATAAAAAGTATCATTCTGAGGTGTTTTAATTTTATTTTTAACCATGGCTGCAGCATTCATAGGATATGTATATTTGCAATTATGGCTGGGTTTATTCAATGATATCCATTATTTACAGTGCTTTCCATAAATCGTAAATGATCGTCATCATCACTCCAGGGATTAGGCAATTGCCCGTTCCGACTTCATAATGCATCAGCCCAACGTCTTCTAGGTCTTCCAACATCACGCCTTCCTCTTGCTTGATAATTTCTTGCTAACAATGGATATCTCTCCTTACTCATTCCATCCATGTGATCAATCCATTTCTGTCTGTAATTCGTGACTTTATCCAATAAAGGCTGTACTTTCAATTCTTCTCTTATATCTTCATTTCTTATTCTATCAAGTCTTGTACATCCTTTTACTTGTCTTAGGAACCTCATCTCCGCCGTCTGTATTCTATCCTTCTGTCTTTTCACTGGAGCCAAGTTTCACATCCATACAATATTGTGGGAACCGCCATAACATTATACATTTTTATCTTGGTTTCTTTTTAATTTTATTTTTGAATGTTCTCTGTATTGTTCCACACACCGTCTGAAATTTATTTATTTTGGAGTCAATATCTCTTTCCACATTGTAGCCAACATCACAGCCCAAATATTTGAAACTAGACACCTGTTCTATACTTTGATTTTCAAAAATAATTTTGGATCTCACTGGATCTCTTCCTCTAAAAGCCATGGTCTTCGTTTCCTTACAGAAATCTTTAGATCGTATAATATACATATTTCATTTAATGCATGCATTGATTTCTGTAAGTCGTCTTCATTTTTCTGTATTAATGATTAAAAACCCAATTTATAATTGTATTTGCAGGAGTAAACCTAACTTTTTTCCTCAGCACTTCCTCCCTTGTAATTAGTGAAATATGTCAATAACTATTCCTGTGGTTGCCCATGGTCTGGAATTTAGGTTAATAACTCTCCTTGCGCTACATTATAATTTATCATTTATCATACCATCGGGGTAATGTAACCTCGGCTTCCAGGTGCCCCAACCTAAGAAATGGATTACAATTCTGCCATTGCTAGGGGAGAAAGCCAGAAATGTCATAAAAAGACCTGATAGCATTAGACAAAAAATAGTAATTGTATCCTTAAAACAAACACTATCACTATGACAAAATGTGTTTAATATAAAATCCATAGCGCGACAGGCCTAGAAAACTCTTGACTTACCGGTTTATTGCTGGCCTCATATCCAGATGTGTGAATCACGGAGGTAAACGATTCTCCAATCAGTATAGGGATGACATGTGAGCAAGTTGGGCCCTCCAGTCATTACATCTGGTTTTCTAAACTTTTGAGCCGCTATTTATTGAAGCTAATCAAATAATTTACAATACTAAGTGGGCATAGTATCCATGCTGACTAAAATTCCACGAAAATACTCGTATGTTTTCAATCCTGGGGACTCGTAGCTCTGTACATGATGCCTTAAACCATTCGTTACGGAGCGGGACCTGTTTATTTGATTAATTAATTAATTAAACGTTATTTACTTACTCAATGGCACTATCGATCCCCAGGTTCATAGCCGTGCGGACATAAGCTCTCCATACATACCTATCCTGAGCTGATGCTTTCCAATCTTTCCCTGTATAATCTATTTTCCTCAAATCATAGTTAATTTTAATTAATTAAACATTAATAAAACCATTTCAATTATAAAGATTTTTGTACCTTATATAATACAGTCGTCCTCAACTATAATAATTTCTGTTATAAAATTATAGTTGAGGACGACCGTGTTATATAAGGTACAAAAATTTATAATTGAAATAATTTCAACCTCAACGGTGTTAAAAAATTAATATTATAAAGTTATATATTAATAAAAATGTCTCAATAGTGGCGTTTCCACATTCTTAATGTGACAATTCAATAAGTTATAATTACTGATAAATATTATATCAATTTTAATTGCTTGGCATTTATTATAATAAATACAATTATTCTTTTTTATTCCATTCATAAAAATTAACAAACTTATTTTGGTATTTCACTAAAGATTTATTGTGCAGAATTGAATGTGCATATTGTTGCATTATAATTATGTTTATTTATAATATTGCATAAGCCCTATATTATCATAAGTAATGCCACGAGTGATTTCCAAATTATCGATAAATTCACGACTCACGAAGTGAGGAGTGAATTTATCTAGAGAATTTGGAAATCAAGAGTGGCATTTGTTAGGACTTTTAACGAATAAAATTAAGCTGTTTACTCACAAATCATTATTTAACTATAGTTATTTTAAAATATTTATATATTTAATGTAAACGGCGATGTTTGAAAACAATGAGAAACGATAGGTACGCTTCTACTGCTTCTTTTGTTTATCACTGCAACCAGATCATACTATTTATTGCCAAAGGAACGCAATATTGTAAGGAGGAGCTTCTTTAATATGGTAATTATAACACTGATAAATATTTGGTGAAACACGACTCTGATTGGTTGAAAACAGAAATCATTGAAACGTGATTGGTCATTGACTCCCATTTGGGGCATGAGTTAAATAGTCATATTTATTACTTTATTTCAAAGTTACCGTGCCCCCCTTCAAAAACTTCATTGCTTACCCAGAGAGGCGAGCCGCACAGTTCGAAAACCCTTGAACTAGGCATAATAAACACTATTTATCAGAGATGTTACTTGGTTATTATTATTATTATATTATTATTATTATTATTTATTATTATTATTATTAAGACAGATTTTAGAAAATAAATGGGAATAAACGACACTGTACATCAACTGTATGTAGACTTCAAAAAAAGGTATACGACTAAAATTATGAGGGAGAAGTTCTTGCAGGAATTCGTAAAACGTTATAGTTGTTGGACTTATTTTTTAATGTGTTTAGGCAAACAGTTGTCATATACTTTTCAAATTCACAATGGGTTAAAACAGAGAGATGAATTACCTTTTCTACTACAATTTTGTTTTAGTGCATGTAATCAAATTTTTACAAAATAAAGATAGTCTAGAACTCAATGGTATTATAATAAGCTTTTGGTATATGCTGGTGATATAGTATGATATAGGAGATACTAAGGGCCAAAATAGAACAACGCTAAGAAATTGGAGTTGGAAGTAAATATCAATAAACTAAATATATGGTGACACGTAGAAATGCATTATACAATACAAATGGACAGTTAATGACAAATGAAAATTTTCGAGAAATGGCTGGAATTTAGATATAGTATCTACTTTAAGGCCCAAACGGTCCCTGAAATCATATGGCCATCATCATCATCATCCTTATCATTATCATCATCATCCTTCATCCTTCACCGGCGTGGAAAGCAACGGGAAGATACCACACCTACAATTCCCTAATAAAGCTGCAAAGCATAGCATGAAAATGCTATGATTGCAGTGAAAAGACCTGCCCTCGGGCAGAATTACTATGGATGGATCTAGGAACAATAATTACAAACAGGAATGAGACGCAAAAAGAAATTAAACACATGCTGAATTCTGGAAGAACTTGCTATTATACATTACAGATCATTTCAACCGCCCCCCTCTCTCTCTCCCCCCCTCTCTCTCTCTCTCTCTCTTCCTCTCTCTCTCTCTCTGCCTCTCTCTCTCTCTCTCTCTCTCTCTCTCTCTCTCTCTCTCTCTCTCATAAAAGTTAAAATAAAAATACATAAAGCTGTTATTCTTTCAAATATATGGAAGTAGAATATAGACTCTTTACTTTAAGGGAGGAGAAAATATTAAGAGTACTTGAGAATAAAGTTCTTAGGAAAATTTTTGGAAAGCCAGCAGACAATTGAATGGAGAAGATCACATAACACTGAGCTGTATGATCTTTATAGGAAACTAGATATAATATGACCTATTAATTATCTTAGACATCGCGCGGCGATGGTTTGGACATGTGACAGGGCTGAAGAATGAAAGAAAAGGGCATGGAGACGGAAAGCGCGCAGTAGGTGGCCCGAGAATGAAGGAGAGAGTAACGTTAGCCATATTCTGAAAGGGATACATTATACAGGGATGATTATAATACATTAACTCAGGATAGGTATGCATGCACAGCATATTATTATTATTATTATTATTATATTACTGTTTTTAATTTCGTTATGTATTACTGGTAAATTCTGCTTCTTATATTAAAACATATAGGCCCTAGTTACTGTAATTTTAATATTTATCTTCCGTATGAATAGGGCTCGGAAATTGAGGACCTATAAATTGTCTATAAAATGGCTTTAAAAAGATCTAAACATATCTTACAAAAAATCTGAAAACTGGGAAAAGGACATAGAAAGTGTTGCAGTTGCTGACGAGTTGGTAAAGACAACCTCGCTGCCTTTACCCTCTGCTCGAGGTAATTTTCACAAAGTGGCAACTTCTTAGAAAATTTGAAGTCGAAATACATTAGTTCAGGCTGGTGGTTAAAAATAGCGGGATATTTTATGAGTGTTCAATAGTTTCTCGTGGGACAAAATTGTTTAGAATATGAAAAGTCTTTGGAAAGTAAAACTATATAGTATTTTTAAAACAAGTTAAAAACATCGAAAGGGGGCAAATAAAACCCACCATTTTCTGGCCTACAACGACCCAAAATGGGCCTCATCTTCATATATAAAATTAAAATAATGATTTTTCTTCAACTTACGAGCCCTACTTATAAGTTGGTGAAAGCAAGATGATACGCATTTCAAAACAGGAAGTAATAACAAAATTCTGCTAAAATTATTAAATATAATCCCGTTATCTTTCACGTCGCTGTAGAGGCGTAGACATGTTTACCCAGCTATATTTCTGCACTTGTTCTTTCTGAGTAGCTTGCGGGGCTGGAAATTTTAATTACAAAATTTACAATATCAGGGTTAGGAGCTGTGATGATGTACACATAGCCTACATTTTAATCGCTAGATTGTGCAGTAATATTACTAGGCGATAGCGAGGAGATACTAAGGGCCAACACACACATTATAGAGTAACACTAAGAAATTGGAACTAGAAGTAAATATCAACAAAACTAAATGTATGTTTACACATGGAAATACATTATATAATGGAAAATGACAGTTAATGACAAAGAGGGAAATGTTTGAAGAAGTGGCTGAACTTATATACCTGGAAACATTACAAGTAGGAATGAAATGCACAAAGAAATTAATCATATACTCAATTCAGAAAATGCATGCTATTATGCTTTACAGGGACTGTTTTTGTCCCAACTCTTTTCGAAAAACGTTAAACTGAAAATATATAAAAACTGTTATTCTTCCATAATGTTGAGTGATTCCGGGTTCTGTGGCCGTGGTCCATAGTTGGTGTTGATACCAGACGTTTCGCCCTCAACTGCGGAGGGCATCTTCAGTGGCGAGTGCTTCTAGGCGTGTTTCCTGGTCGGAAGCTCTACTTAGAGTGAACGCTGCGGGTGTTGTATTGATACTAGTGGTGGGAGCAGGGTGAGCGGGCGTGGCTCTTGCTGATTGGCTAATGGTCGTCTCCTTGTTGTCCCTAGTGTTGATGCATTTATTTTCTAGTGTACGGTACCAGGCCTTAGACAGTTTAATACCTTCCTCTTTTCTGTTAATATTTTCCTTATGCTTGTGTATTTCTATAGCCTCGTCGCTATAATCTAGGGAAATAATAGGAAGTTGTGGCTAAAACTTGTTTATCATCGAATAGAATCTGGTGTCCATTCATAATGGCATGTTCTGCTACAGCCGATTTATCCATTTCTCCTTGTCTGCAGTTTCTTTTGTGTTCTGATAAACGGGTGGCTATACTTCTTTTTGTGGTCCCTATGTATGGTTTACCACACGAACAAGGAAGTCGATATACGCCGCAAGTGGAGAGAGGGTGGCCGAGGATCCTTAGCTGAGCGAAGGCAGTCTTCTATTTTTCTTGTAGGTCTGTAAACTGTTCTTATGTTGTATTTTCGTAGGAGTTTTCCGATACGATCTGTGACTCTTTGTACATATGGTAAGTAGGCTATGCTGGTTGAGGGTGTGTTATCCATTCTGACGTGCTGTCTTCGTGGATGTATGGTTTGTCTTATTTCCTTGGATGTGTAGCCATTTTTCTGGAAACAATTGAACAGATGGTGTTGTTCTTGTTTAAGGTGTTGTGGTTGGCATAACTTAGTCGCTCTGTCGAACAGTGTCTTAATGACACCTCGCTTTTGTCTTGGATGGTGGTTAGAGTCTTTGTGCAGATATCGGTCTGTGTGTGTAGGTTTTCTGTAAACTGTATGTTGAATTTCCCCATTGCCAGTCCTTATTATTTGAACATCCAGGAAAGGAAGTCTTCCATTATCTTCTTTTTCCATAGTGAACTGTATTTTGTTGTGTCTGATGTTAAGGTGTTGAAGGAAACGTTCCAATTCTTCACTGCCATGTCTCCATACTACGAATGTGTCATCAACATAGCGAAACCAATGTTCTGGAGACTTGGGAGCTGTTTTTAGTGCTTCTGTTTCGAATTTCTCCATGAAAAAATTCGCTACTACTGGGCTTAGAGGACTGCCCATGGCTACTCCGTCGGTTAACAGGCCTCCTGAGGCCTGTGGTGGGATCACTTTATCAATGTGACAGTCAAAGTCATTTTCATATGTATTCACTGACTTACCAATCACAAGATTTTCCGATTGCGATTGAGGGACTTTCCACTTTTCAGCGGTTGCCCTTTTACCAGCCGGCTGCTGGCCCTTCACATCCACATGTGTCAATCACAGAGGTAGATCCAATCACAAGATACTATGTCCAAAGTTAATTGAGCGAAATTAGAATAGTCCACAGTAGCCATGGGCAGTCCTCTAAGCCCAGTAGTAGCGAATTTTTTCATGGAGAAATTCGAAACAGAAGCACTAAAAACAGCTCCCAAGTCTCCAGAACATTGGTTTCGCTATGTTGATGACACATTCGTAGTATGGAGACATGGCAGTGAAGAATTGGAACGTTTCCTTCAACACCTTAACAGCAGACACAACAAAATACAGTTCACTATGGAAAAAGAAGATAATGGAAGACTTCCTTCCTGGATGTTCAAATAATAAGGACTGGCAATGGGGAAATTCAACATACAGTTTACAGAAAACCTACACACACAGACCGATATCTGCACAAAGACTCTAACCACCATCCAAGACAAAAGCGAGGTGTCATTAAGACACTGTTCGACAGAGCGACTAAGTTATGCCAACCACAACACCTTAAACAAGAACAACACCATCTGTTCAATTGTTTCCAGAAAAATGGCTACACATCCAAGGAAATAAGACAAACCATACATCCACGAAGACAGCACGTCAGAATGGATAACACACCCTCAACCAGCATAGCCTACTTACCATATGTACAAAGAGTCACAGATCGTATCGGAAAACTCCTACGAAAAATACAACATAAGAACAGTTTACAGACCTACAAGAAAAATAGAAGACTGCCTTCGCTCAGCTAAGGATCCTCGGCCACCTCTCTCCACTTGCGGCGTATATCGACTTCCTTGTTCGTGTGGTAAACCATACATAGGGACCACAAAAAGAAGTATAGCCACCCGTTTATCAGAACACAAAAGAAACTGCAGACAAGGAGAAATGGATAAATCGGCTGTAGCAGAACATGCCATTATGAATGGACACCAGATTCTATTCGATGATACACAAGTTTTAGCCACAACTTCCTATTATTTCCCTAGATTATATCGAGAGGCTATAGAAATACACAAGCATAAGGAAAATATTAACAGAAAAGAGGAAGGTATTAAACTGTCTAAGGCCTGGTACCGTACACTAGAAAATAAATGCATCAACACTAGGGACAACAAGGAGACGACCATTAGCCAATCAGCAAGAGCCACGCCCGCTCACCCTGCTCCCACCACTAGTATCAATACAACACCCGCAGCGTTCACTCTAAGTAGAGCTTCCGACCAGGAAACACGCCTAGAAGCACTCGCCACTGAAGATGCCCTCCGCAGTTGAGGGCGAAACGTCTGGTATCAACACCAACTATGGACCACGGCCACAGAACCCGGAATCACTCAACATTATGATTACCGGCCGTGAAAGCCTGCATTAACTGTTATTCTTCCAGTTCGGTTATATGGATACGAAACATGGACGCTTACTTTAAGGGAGGAAAAAAGATTATGCCTACTTGCATTTGAGAATAAAGTTCTTTAGGAATATTTTTGGACCAAAGAGAGATGAACAGACAGGTGAATGGAGAAGACTTCACAACAGTGAGCTAGGTTATATGATCTTTATAGGAAACCAGACATGATAAGAACAGTTAGGTGTCGTAGACTGCGATGGGCAGGACATGTGGCACTAATGGGAAATGAAATAGGCTTGTAGGAAATCCAGAGAGAAAACACTCAGTTGATAGACCAAGAATGAGGTGTAAGAATACTTAACCATGATTTGAAGGAAGTAGATTATACAAGAGATGATTGGAAAACATTAGCTCCGGATAGGATTGTATGAATAACTTATGTCCTCGCAGCCATGAACCTACGGGTTCGATAGAGCCAGTGAGTTAATTTAGTTAAATTGTGCACCAGATGCCTGGATTAAATTCCATGCCTCTCTTGTTTGGAGAGAATTTTTTAACTCTGGATCAAATACACATTTTTTTTAATCGTACTAAATTGTGGTTGATCTTCTCGGATGAGTGATCGGTTAGATGCCGGGACCACGAAAATTTAATTCAAGACACACAATTGAATTATACATTCATAAAAAAAGCTAAAGTTATGAAAAGTATTCATGCAGGAAATGTTTTGTATGGATGCGATGATGGAATAGTGGCCCACTGCTTCCAAAGGCGACGATGTTTCCCTTAGTTAGACCAACTGGATGAGCAATGTCATTCCTAATTATTGAAATAATGTAAAACAATTTCTGTCATGTGTTTGTGAAAGAGTATTAATAAAGTGTAGTTGTTTCTAAAGTTGTTTGTCTTCACTACAAGACATCTATTCAGAAACTTAAACGACAGTAATTAGGAAATTTCTATGTTAATGTTATCTTTTGGCATACCAAGTGGGGAGAACGTATACCTGAGTCTATTTTAACATGCATTTCTATTACATTTACATTGAACCTTTCAGACTCTACCATCTTTATTGTATACCTATTTTGTATTTTTTAATTTCATTGTTACCTTCTATTATTAGGATGGTTAAATTTTACCTATATATTATTTCTTAAATAGATTAACAGAAGAGAATATAATCTACCAACTTTTATGGCATTTATAGATCTTGAAAAGGCATTTTACAAAGTTAACAGAAATAAATTGTGGAATATAATGAAAGAGAAAGGAGTACCTCAACACCTAATAACTTCAATAAAAAGTCTATATGTAGAAAATAAAATAACAATAGAAACTGTAGGCAAAAATAAAAACAATATAACAGCAACGATAAATAAAGGTGTAAGGCAGGGATGTCCACTCTCATCCTCCCTTTTAATAGTTATATTGACGATATCATATATGATTGGCAGATAAATTTGGACTCACATTTCAAAATAAGAAATAAGATGTTAGATACCTTACTTTTTGCAGACGACCAAGTTCTAATATCTAGTTCAGAGGATGGTCTACAGAAATCACTCTTTCAGTTAAATAACATTATACAGAAATATAATTTCAAAATATCAATAAGTAAAACGAAAATCCTAGCTTTTAAGGGATCAGATACCGGTAAGAGCTAAAATAATTCTGGAGGGGAAACCCATTGAACAAGTGAACCATTTTAAATACCTGGGTCATGAAATCTCCTATTTTAAAAATGATCTATTTAACAAACTTAATAAATTTAATTATATATGTGGAACAATCAAAAGGATATTTAAAAGCACAAGAAAAGAAACAAAACTAAAATTTTATAAAGTAGTGGCAGTCCCCTTACTATTGTATGGTAGTGAATTTTGGGTTTTAACTAAAAGAGAAGAGAAGATCATAGAAGCAGCTGAAATTAGATTTCTGAGAAGTGTGGCTGGTTGCAAACTTCTTGATAAGAGAAGAAGTGAAGATATTAGAAATGAGCTAAATATCTTTAAACTCTCAGATAGAATAAAAGAATCTAGAAAAAAATGGAAAAAGAAACATGTTCAAAGAATGCAAGATGATCACATTTCCAAATTATACTTAAATACAAACCAAAAGGACACAGGAATGTTGGTAGACCGAAGAAGAGATGGATCCAACTTTTGAATGAGAATCTATGAGACCGGAACAAGCCACATGGGCTTAATTCGTAATTGTTGATGATGATGATGATGATAGATTAACAGAAGATATTAGAAATGAGCTAAATATATTTAACCTCTTAGAAGAATAAAATAATCTAGAAAAAACTGGAAAGAACATGTTCAAAGAATGGAAGATGATCGCATTCCCAAAATTATACTTAAATACAAACGAAAAGGACGCAGGAATGTTGGTAGACCGAAGAAGAGGTGGATCCAACTTTTGAATGAGAATCTATGAGACCGGAACAAACCACATGAGCTTAATCCGTGATTGTTGATGATTATTATTATTTCTTAAATTAATTTTTATTTTTGTTATTTAAAAGCAATATATAGTCCACAGACGAAGAGAATGAAAGCACGTGACAAAGGGGGGCACGGGGGATTGCAAGCGATACAATGGCATACTACCTGAGAATAAAGGAACCATCATGCCGTATGAAATACCTACTGCTTTCATTCACCTCGTTTGTGGACATACCATTTTTAGGAATGTATGAAATAGTTAGAATACCAACTTTTCAGAATAAAATATTAAGTTGTCTCATAACTAATGTCGGTTTTTAATCTAATGTTGTGTGTCTGGTGGAATTTTGAAAGCGTAATTCACTGGGAGTTTGTTCCAAATGGGTGTGCTGTCGATGTAAATGTTTATTCTCAACAAGTGGAATGAGTTCCTGAAATGTTAAGGGTAGCAGGTTTCAAACCCTACCAGACCCCGTACTGCACGAATAGCCATGATAAAAATTCAGGAATTGGGAGAAACCGAACTACTACCACTCCAAGCATATAGCCCTGATCTTACGCCTTCGGATTACCATCTATTTAAATCCATGGCCCATTTCGCCCATTTCTTGAATGAAACTTCAGAAACATTGAAGCTGCGGAAGTGGTTCTCAAAGAATTTTTCACATAAAAAACCAGAGACTTGTATCATCGCAGAATAATAATCCTCATTGGAAGATGGCTCTAAGACCATAGAATCTGATGGTATCTAGATTGAAAGAGTAGTTTAATTTCTTGTCAGAAAAAAAATTCAAAATGAGATGTTAAAAAAAGACATTACCGATGGGACAGTATCTATAATGCTTTACTACCAAAATAAACCTTGTGACAATATTTGGAAAATGTTGGTTGAAATTCACCCATGTCTAATGGTCAAATAAAAATATTTGTGCAAATAAAATGATGATGATAATATAACGGTGTACTATATGGACTTTATAGGAATCCAGATATAATAAGAACAGTTAAGCCTCGTGGACTGCGATGGGCATGGCATGTGGCACGAATGGGAAATGAAATACGTGCATGGAAGCTTCTTGTAGGAAAATCAGAAGGAAAACGCCCAGTTGGTAGACCAAAAATGAGGTGTGAGAGTAACATTAACTATGATTTGAGGGAAGTAGATTATACAGGGAATGATTGGAAAGCATTAGCTCACGATAGGGATGTATGGAGAGCTTATGTCTGCGTGGCCATGAACTTACGGGTTCGATGGTGTGTGTTACAATAATAATAATAATAATAATAAGCATGGGGAATAGAAGGGTTCTGTTGATATTTCATGTTTGGTAAATATACAATAAATGCATTTGTAAAGTGAATATAGGCCTATGTTATCTTCATCATCATCATAGTACATTCACGAATTTAGGCCATTTGTTGACCTGTTTCGGCCTCAAGAGAATCTTTAAACATTATTTATTTGTTCGACGATGAATACATTGTAATGCAGTGTGACAAAAAAATCTTACTGCGCTTAATGGAAACTTCAGCCATCTCATCATGCTGACCTCATATCACCCCTATACTGGGAAAATGATCGTCCACCTTAGTAAATACAAGTGGATGTGAGGTCAGCATGGCTGACGCGCCGTGGAGTTTAAATTATACAGAGAATGATTTTAAAAAATAAAAACTCAAGATATGTTATGGAGAGCTTATGTCCACGTTTCGATAATGCCACAGTGAGTTAGTTATTTTGAGTCAAATAGAAGTTTAATTTTCTTACCTGAATTCAGCGTTGGAAAAACTATTAGTTTTTACACGCTTTATATTAGCTTGACGTGTATCTGCCTATGTGACGGAATCTTTCAACGCGATTTTCACCCACTTAAAATCATTGGATCTACTTGAAACTTTGTATACTTGTAAAGGACCCGTGACAATACAATAATTTCATATTTTGTTCTAAAATCCTGGCCAGAATCATCAGAAAATAAAAAAAGTGTCTTTGTATCTATGTAACGGAATCTTCGAACACGATTTTCACCCACTTAGAAACATTGGATCGACTTGAAACTTTGTATACTTGTAAAGGACCCGTGGCAATACAATAATTTCATGTTTAGTTTCTAAAACTCTGGCCAGAATCATCAGAAAATAAAAAGAAGTGTCTTTGTATCTATGTAACGGAATCTTCGAACACGATTTTCACCCACTTAGAAACATTGGATCTACTTGGAACTTTGTATACTTGTAAAGGATCCGTGACAATACAATAATTTCATATTTTGTTTCTAAAATCCTGACCAGAATCATCAGAAAAACAAAATGAAAACTAGTATAATAGGTTGCGGACTTGTCGACTTTTTAGTCAATCGTTGTAATAGCTCAGTTGGTAGAGCGGTGAACTCTAGTGGTATATAATTTCAGTAATCAATAGGTTGTTGGTTCAAATCCGGCTGGGAGGATTTTTTTAGAAGAGTATTACTTTTAGCTCATACTACAATAGTATCGAATTTAAAGATATTTACATTTTTACCTTATTCTGTAAAATATCAAAAACAACACGCTTTATTAGAAAGCCGAACTAAAAAAATGAAAAATAATTTTAATTTCCAACACGCTTGGGATAAAATTAAAGTGGCCAACAAAAAAATCATCTCCAACACATATAGAATAAAACTAGAGTTATTAACAAAAAAATAATTTTACCATCAAAAGCGTGGGGTGCTCTATATCAATTAATATATTTTATAATAAACAGATATTGATAAAAGTAAAGTCTCTAAGTAGAAAATGTAAAAATGAAAAAGCACCCCACGCTTTTGATGGTAACATTTTCTTTTTTGTTGATGTAACTCTAGTTTATTCTATATGTGTTGGAGATGATTTTTTTGTTGGCCACTTTAATTTTATCCCAAGCGTGTTGAAAATTAAAAATTATTTTTCATTTTTTAGTTCGGTTTTCTAATAAAGCGTGTTGTTTTAGTTTTTTAAAACTACTATTTATTATGTATTGAATTGATACGTTTACTTACTATATGAGATGAAATTTGTATTCATATTTAACATCCTTACAAGTAGTAATAATTATTCCTTACCTTAGTAAATAACACAAGTGGAAGTGAGGTCAGCATGACTGACGCGCCATGAAGTTTAAATTGTGCAGAGAATGATTTAAAAAAATAAAAACTCGGATATGTTATGGAGAGCTTATGTCCGCGTAATCACGAACCATAAGTTTCGATAATGCCATAGTGAATTAGTTATTTTGAGTCCAATAGAAGTTTAGTTTTCTTACCTGAATTCAGTGTTAAAAAAACTGTAAGTTTTTATATATTGAATTGATATGTTTACTTGCTATATGGGATCAAATTTGTATTAATGTTTAACATCCTTCCAAGTAGTAATAATTATTCCTTATGTCTACATTCTACATTAAGTGAAACGCATTAATTCCCTTTCTGTTATATGCTCAGATCCTAGATTTAGAATAATATATACATGAGAAACTGGAGAAAGGAATCCAACTTAACGTCCTTGGAGTATATCTTTATTCTAACACACGTTATTTATCACTTGTGCAACGGGATGTGCTTCAGTCTTGTGATAAAGTAACTTAAACTAACAAATATTTCTTAATACATTTTATTTTTTCGAATTACAAAGTATTCTTTATTCAAGTTACCAAGAACGCTTCTAGAGAAACAAGAACTGTGATTGCAAATACAAATTATAAGGCCCAATGAATGTACATTATATAAATTAATTAAAAAGAAAAAAATGCAGGCAACCAATTTGAAATATAGAATCAAGGATCCGTCGTCCCAGGCCGTAGCCGAGTGGTTTAAAGCATGATGCCTTGGTACAGAGCTACGAGACTTGCACTGGTTTGAGTCCCCATGGGGAACAAATTTTTTCATGGAATTTCGAACAATATGAGATCGGTGTTCACCCAGCATCGTGAGAAATTTGGGTAGCTGCAACAAGAAACGGCTCCAGGTTGAGAAAACCAGTTCTAATGGCAGGGGAACTGTCATGCTGAACATATGTCGCCCCTACGCTGCTGGATATCGTCTCTCTGCAATTAACACATGGGGGTGTGAGACCAGCAGCCTGCTGGTAGACCAAGGACCTTCTAGGTCTGTCGTGCCATGGAGTTAACCAATGATCTCTGACAAAGAATATCTTACGATTAAGTTATTTGCAATTGACCACTCATAAGTAGAGTCCGGATTCTTATGTCTTCTCTTCTTCTTCTTCTTCTTGCAAGGATTGAACCTTTTTGGTTCCGGCTCCAAGTATTGTAGCTGTTGTGTCCATAGGATTCTTATGTAATTACGTATATTTTTACTTCATATGTTCATTCGTAATAATAAAAAATTTGGTGATTCACATAAATCCAAACCTTGTACTCAAGTTTAATATTATATTATTTTACATATTTTGCCCAATACTACATATTTGTTAGAATATTACATATTCTTACATCTATCTATCTATCTATCTATCTATCTATCTATCTATCTTCGGGTTTTTACAGCTGCTGCCGTCTTCCCGTGCCAAACCTCCAAAGCCTACGGTCTTGGGCATCTTCGATGCTTAGCCCTCTAGCTTGCATTACTGTCTTCATGTTTTCCTTCCATGTTAACATTGGTCTTCCTCTTTTCCTCTTTCTGTTCGGATGCCATTCATATAGTTGTTCTTCGGCCATCGCTCATCTTCCATTCTTAAAACATGTCCTAACCACTTTAATTCCTTCTCCTCAATTCTTTCAATTATGCTTTCTTCTGCTTCCATTATGTTTCTAATTTCCTTATTTGTGACATGTTCTAATTTAGACTTTCTGGCACTTCTTCGTAAATAATCCATTTCTAGAGCTATTAGTCTATTCTTGTAGTACTTATTGATTGTCCATACCTCACTTCCGTACATTGCAACAGATTCCACCAATGTTATCCATAATTATTCCCAAATATTTAGTTTGTTTCACTTGCTTTATTTGAATTCCTTCTTCCAATATTAAATTTTCTCTTTCATTGCCATTTATTGCCAGATATTCTGTTTTTTTGACATATTCTTACATAAAAGTCTTAAAATATAAATTCATAAAATTTTTGTGTATCCTTCTAGGAATCGGTAAAATTTCTGAATGATTTGTTCTCAACTCTTTTGGAGGCTTGGTGATTGACAGGTCATAGTACTACCACTATACTTTGTATAGTCAATCCTGCTCACATTGATTCACATTACAAACTCTCAAAAGGTGTATAGTCTTCTAGGAAAAATGATAGGGAAAATCCCAAAATGCAAACCTTAATAAGGTTTATGATTTTCTAGGAAAACCTTAGCCTCATTGTTTTTCCCTAACTTGTAATACTTTAAAAAATCGAATCAAATGTTAAAAGAAGTTTGCTCGTCGTTTTCCCATCTCCATGAGGATTTGGTAGTGTTGTGTGTGAGTGAGTGAATAGTTTCTAATATTCTATATTTAAAAAAAGGTGGAGGACAATTTTCTGTCTCTCTCCCCTCAATTTTCAATTACATCGTGATGTTTTTTTTTAATTGAATACACTTAAGTTTAAAAACAATATTTTCCAACGCATTGACATTCTGGGTGGAGTGAGGAATGTCAGGACAGATCACAAGTAAGGCTCACAAAATTAACTGTGGACTATTCTAATTTCGCTCAATTAACTTTGGACATAGTATCTTGTGATTGGATCTACCTCTGTGATTGACACATGTGGATGTGAAGGGCCAGCAGCCGGCTGGTAAAAGGGCAACCGCTGAAAAGTGGAAAGACCCTCAATCGCAATCGGAAAATCTTGTGATTGGTAAGTCAGTGAATACATATGAAAATGACTTTGACTGTCACATTGATAAAGTGATCCCACCACAGGCCTCAGGAGGCCCTTGGGGTAGTAGGAGGTTAAGGCTCCCACTTTCTTGACAATCGGCACTTGATGTCAGCCCTGCGTGACGGCCGCCTTTACCCCCCAGAACAAGCGTCTGGTACTCATTTCAGTTAGAGGCTGAGTCGACCCCCAGGGCCATAGTGCTGCCAGAATGTTTGGGTCAGTTTAAAAATACTGACCCCACCGGGACTCGAACCCTCGACCTTCCGGCTTGTAGCGCAGTGCCTTAACCACTACGCTACGGCGTTACCTGCAAAAAAAAAATCAGTCGTGGATAAGCTCTAATTACCGATGGTACTTTTACCACAGAAGATAAAATAGAGTTGTATTACCCGTTTAAGGAGTAAGCGCAGTTGTTGACGGAGGGCACTGCAGTCGTGTTTATGAAGGAATAGATCACGTGACACTGCTATCTACGAGTGCAAAGGGGAATGGGACGTGGGACGCTGACAGTGTACACTGCCTTATATGACGTCACGTGTACCAACAAACAGAGCTTCCTGATTCTTCCGCCTGCAGAGATACTTTGAATGAGTAATATATACCTGTCAGCCTGTGCAACAAGCAATAATTGAAGAGCAAAAAGACTGTAAGTAGGCCTACTGTATTTTCAGAGTTATATGTAAAATAATTTAAACATCTTACTTAATACAGGTTTCCACTTTACAGCAGTTTGCCCTTGATTCCTGCTTTCCAGAGACTCCTATCTTCCCATTGACCATCTTCCATACCCCTCTTCATCATGGCATCATATATTCCCCCATACCATGCTCTTCTACTTCTCCCCCTCTTCCTTCTGCCTGGTACCAACCAATCCAACACTTGTTTAGGCCAGTGGTCTTCCGACATCCGTTGTACATGTCCATACCACTGTAGAGCTCTCTTTGTTATCCTATCGATAACAGTTTCTTGTGCATCCATTTCTTGTCTGATATATGTATTTCGAATATGTTGTAGCATGGATGCTCTCATACTTCTCCGTAATCCATCCATTTCTGTCGCCAAGATTCTTTTCTGCATCCTTTCATTTATTGTCCAGTTTTGTGATCCATATGTAAGTATACTTTCATCTGTATAATCTCTTTTTTTGTCTTTCTGTTCAAATTTATATTCCATAAAAGACCATTCAGGGATCTAATCGCCTTCCTTGCACAATTTACTCTGTTAATAACATCTTTTTCACAAGTACCAGATTTATCTATTATAGATCCAAGATATTTAAATTCAACACATGTAATTATCATATTATTTATTTATAGGTCTTCTGAATTTCCTCCGATTACCATATATTCTGTTTTAATATAATTTATCTTCAGTCCACCTACCTCAAATGCATCGACCAACTTTCTGATCATATATGCTATATCTTCTTTATCTTGTCCTATTATAATCTGGTCATCAGCGAATAATAAATTGTGCAGTAAAGTGGCCATTAATGTTGATTCCCATTCCCCTACATAACTTATTCCATTTCATTAATACATCTTCTAAATATATCTTGAACAATGTTGGTGACATTTCTGAGGATACTCTATTTCCAACCTTAATACTTGCTTTACAATCATACATTCTTTTTATAAAATGTACAAGATATTTAGGTATTCCAAAGATCTCCATTGCCACCCAGAGCTTGTTGATGGGTACATAGTCATATGCCTTTTCCATCTAAAAATATAAATAACTTTAAAAAACTGTTATATATATAACACTCTGTTCTAACATGTGTTCTTTCTTTAGTAATAGTATTTGTCTTAATTTAATTTAGGTTCGGGATGTAAGTCTTAAATATACACTTTTACACGAAGACGTTTCTGTATTGTTTGTTACTTTAATATTGTTACTATAAATATTAACCTCATTATTAGCGACAAGTTAATTCATTTTAAGAGATAATTAACTCATAACAAAACAAAGTTATTGCAAAGGAATAACACATTTTTTATTAAAACATAAATTTTTATAAAATGTAGTAAATATGTAATATTACATAAAAATCCGGACTGTACGTCGTAAGTCGAATTCCAATAGGGTCTCGCAGTGGCGCGTTTTCTATTCCCGAAGAGTTTAGGATTTGTAAAATGGCTTATAGACTCTCTGGCGGTACTATGGTCGTAGAGTCGACACAGAATCCAACGGAAATGAGTATGACCTACCGGAAGCATGTTCGTGGGGGGGAAATAAAGGTTGCCTCAAGCAGGGCTTTACAATCCGGTTGTGTGTCGATTGTCTAGAATAATTGTAAGCCTTACCCCATACTACCCCAAGAATCTCCCAAGGCCAGTAGTGGGATCACTTTACTTTCACTTTTATTTTACTCATAACACCCGGTTTTAATATTAAATATGAGTGTGGAATTGTATGGGATGTCTTAGGACCTTAACTATTAAAGATTGCATGAAACCCAACTGTTAAGAATTGATTAACTGCTCGTATGTTTTGGAGATTTAGTTTTTAAAGGGTCTCTAACAAAAAGAAATGAACTGGAGATATTTTCAATTCTCGATAAACTAGAAGAGTACAAACACCGATGGAAAGAACATTTAGATAGAATGGACAATACAAGATTACCCAAAACGATCAACGCCAACAAACCGCATGGGAAAAGATCTTTGGGACGGCCAAGGAAACAATGGACTTGAGACCGGAACAGGTCGCGCATTGATCTAATCCTGGAAAGGAAGAAGAAGAAGAAGAAAGAGTCTGTAAAATTCCTACAAATAATGAATAATCTCACTATTTAAAAGTTAAAATTTGAAAATTCTTTTGATAACTTAATGGTTGTGGTAAAAATTACTTTCGTAATATGATTATGCTTTTCTTTTGAAGGCATTGAAAATAAAACTCCTTTACGGACTGGTAAGACACACAGTAGAATTACCATAAGGCAAGCAAATAACTCTCGTCACGTGGCCGTATTTCCCTATTTTACAAGGCTACGAGGTTAGCATCATAGAAAGTTGGAATGAGGAGGAAGTGTTATTTTACAGTAAGAACGAGACATTTAAAACTTTTTTGACGTTTTATACTATACAGTATTTGTGTTATGGGGTTCCAATGATTGATAGCATGTTAATCGCATAGAACCAATTGTACCATAACACTAAAGTAAGTTACTATTATTGATTATATTCACACGTCGATACAATTAAAAAGAAACAGGGATTTGAATCCAAGATCTCCAGCTTTATGCTCTGTGCTGGTGCACTAACATTTGTGCTATTAAGGCAATACAGAAGTAGACCCACATTCTTCTCTATTTGAAAATATCGTGAATCCTGGTAGTAAACTTCTACTAACATTACAACAGGGTTGCTTCTCCTAAGAAGGAATTATGATGGGTTTTATTCCTTGCCATGTCAGCTAAGTACGAACGTAATATTAAAATTAATGTAATCATGGATCTATCGAATCCGTAGGTGCATGGCCGCGCGAACATAAGCTTTCCATACATCCCTATCCTGAGCTAATATTTCCCAATTATCCCCTTTATAATATAGTTGCCTTAAATCATGGTTAATGTTATTATCCCATCTCATTCGTGGTCTGCCACGTTTTCTCTCTGGTTCTCCTACGAGAAGCTTCCATGTTCCTCTTTCATTCCCCATTCGTGGAACTTGTCATGCCCATCGCGTCAACGAGAGTAACTGTTCTTATTATAATTTGTTTCCTATAAAGATCATGTACCTCACTGTTATGAAGTTTTTCTCTATTCGTCTGTCTGTTCATCTCTCTTTGGTCCAAAAAATCGTCTGCATTAATTAATACAAATAAAGAGAAAAAAATCCTCCTGAATCAGGATTTGAACCCAAGATCTTCAGCTGTAAGCGCTAGCGCACTTTACTCGGCTGAAAATCCACGGTTCAAATCCCGGTTCAGGTATACATTTTTCTCTTTAGTTGCATTAATTATATCATGCGAGAAGCTTCCCTGATTACAATAATATCAATATTACATTCGCACGTCGGTCACTATAAACTAGTGGTTAACATGGTTGTCTCTGGTTCTGAGGTACTCGGGTTCAAACTCTGCCAGGTCGAAAGTCATATGGATGCTTCTCAGTCTGGATTCCTGTGACTATTTAACTCATGCCCCAAATGGGAGTCCATGACCAATCACGTTTCAATGATTTCTGTTTTACAACCAATCAGAGTCGTGTTTCACGAAATATTTATCAGTGTTATAATTACCATATTAAACAAAGCTCCTCCTTTTTAATATTCTGAACAGGTCTGACCGTTATTTTGCAGTGACTGAGCCTATAAAAAATACGGCTACCAGATTGTATAAATAGTGCATTCATGTCAACATTTGTAGCAATTGATTATACCACCAAAAAAAGAAACCACTGTTTGCACTTTCTTAAATGTATTTTTTCCCAGGTAATAATCCAGAAAAATAGAATTGTCATATTTACATCATATGCATCAGAAATGAATTAATATACATATTGATGTGTTTCATTTTTTCTCCACTAGAGAGCATTCTTACAATATTGCGTTCCTTTGGCAATAAATAGTATGATCTGGTAGCAGTGATAAACAAAAGAAGCAGTAGAAGCGTACCTATCGTTTCTCATTTGTTTTCAAACATAGCCGTTTGCATTAAATATATAAATATTTTGAAATAACTACAGTTTAAATAATGATTTGTGAGTAAACAGCTTAATTTTATTCGTTAATAATGTCCTAACAAATGCCACTCTTGATTTCCAAATTCTCTAGATAAATTCACTCCTCACTTCGTGAGTCGTGAATTTATCGATAATTTGGAAATCACTCGTGGCATTACTTATGATAAACCTACTGTTTTCAAATTTATGTAAAAAATAATGTAACAACCTGCGTGTCTTATCCTTGAAACATAACACATGTCTAGTTTATGTCTGGACACGCTACTATTAATAAGTACCGGACTTATGTAAAACACTTCTGAACAAAATAGCTACAAAATGTTGTCAGGAAACTTAATATTTTCCTTGTTTTAATGAATTTCATCAAAATAACGACGAATGGGGATCTTGAAGATAACGTAAATTCAAGGATCAGTTATTAAAGATAGGAGAGCAATATCACGATTAAATATTATTTTGTGGGATAAAGATTATAACAAAACAAACGTATATTTATAATGAAATTGTTAAAAACGCAATAGAATATGAGTCAGACATATGGCATTAGAAAGAAGAATATGCGTGTATGTGTGTGTGTATATATGTATATATATATATATATATATGTGTTGTGTGTGTGTGTGTGGTGTGCGTGCGTGCGTGTACTCCTTGAGACGACAGACCTAGAAGGCCCTTGGCCTACAGACGACTGATAATCTTCATCCACATATATTAATCGCAGAGGCGGACGATCATTCAGTCTCTACAGGAGTGACATGTGGTCAGCAAGTCGGGTCCTTTCTCAACCTGGAGCCGCTACCCATTGTAGCTACCCAAATTTCCGATGCTGTGTAGACACTGGTCCCTCACTGACCGAAATTCCACGATAAAATTTCTTCCTCCATGGGGACTTAAACTAGCGCAACTCCCTAGCTCTGCATCAAGGCAGCATGCTTTTAATATAACATTGAACAAAATTAGATGATCAGTGACGATCGGCATCTCTTTTCAAAGAGAGAAAATTACAGAGACTATTTAAATCATGCCCCAAATAATGGGAGTCAATGCTCAATCACGTTTCAATGAATTTTGTTTTACAGTCAATGATAGTCGTGTTTCACCTCGTTCTTTATTGGTTTATCTTTATCAGCTCCTGCTTTTGTGATAAAGGAAGCTCCTCCTTTTTAATATTCTGAACAGTTCAGAGCATTATTTTTCTCCAACAAATACATTGAATGTAACAAATAATGAACAGATTCCTTGATTTCACTGAGTTGTTTACTAAAAAATAAATGAATAACCTATAACGTTGATTATAATATACAGTTTGATGTGTTTCATTATTTCTCCACTAGGGTGCATTCTTACAATATTGCGATAATATATGATCAAGTTGCAGTGAATATATATAACCTCACATTTCTGATTTGTTTTCAAACATCACTGTTTACATTATGTATATAAATATTTTAAAATACCGGTAACTATATTTAAATAATGATTTTGAGTAAACAGTTTAATTTTATTCGTTAAATAGTCCTAACAAATACCACTCTTGATTTCCAAATCCTCTAGATAAATTCGAAATCACTCGTGGCACTACTTATGAAAAGATGAAAGCGGAATGTTCGGTAGTAGAAATTATCAAAACAGCACGATTAAGATGGTTTGGACATATGAAATGATGATGGAAGACACATAATCAAATATGAATTATGAATGGAATCCAATAGGAAGAAAGGAAGAGGGAAATTATCAAAATTAGCTTGGACACAAGAAGTAATCAGGACAATGGACAAAAGAGACTTGGAGGAGGGATGAAAAAATGGAGAGTAGTAGAAGATTGGTTATAGAATCGTGATAATAAAGCCTTAGGAGGCCCTTGGGGTAATAGCAGAATAAGACTACCACCTTTCTAGACAATCGGCTCGAGATATCAGCACTGCGTGAAGGCATTCTTCATCCCCAAAACAAACGTCTGGTAGAGGATAGCCAAATAAATTGTCCGCACTGTGCGCGAACGGGCGTGGGTTAGTAATTTGTAAGGTCAGCTGAAAGGTGGAAGACATGGTAAGGAATGCCATGGGTGGGGACGCGAGTAATTGCAACTTAAGATGCGAGAATATGATTGACGCGATCGGTTGAGGAGGGAAATAAAGAGATAGGACGTGTCTGGACGAAAACATGTCGTTTGATGTGGACAATTTTACTTTACTCTAATCATTTCCTATTGGACCAAGGTTCTACCAGAGGGTTTAGGCATGTTAAAAAATCCTTACCCCACTGGGACTCGAACCCCAGAACTTAATAAATTTCAAGTCCGTAACTATTACTACTCCAGTATAAACTTTTAAATCATAAATAATAGGGTAACTTTTAGCGTATTGTCTTAAGCAACTATATTACGGCGATGCGATACACAGAAGATCTCGAAGAAATTTTAAACCGTGAGATTAAATTATCATCATGAACAAATCCGTTTTAGGCCATGTGGCCTGTGACGGCAAACCTAAGATGGTCTTCATCTTCCCACCGATGTTTTGGTCTTCCTTGGTCCCTATGTTCAGTTGGATTATATTTGAATGCTTATTTTGGAAGTCTATTTCTTTTCAGATGATTTTTCCATTCTTGTTGGTATCTTTCTATATCTCCATTTTCTGGTACTTCGAGTTTTTCTGTACTTATCTCATGGACCGATAATTTTGCCCCTTCATGATGATAAAATTAGTCCCGCGCCGTAGCCGAGCGGTTAAGGTAGGAAGCCTTGGCGCAGAGCTACGGGACTTGCGCTGGTTCGAGTCTCCATGGGGGAAGAAATTGTCTCATGGTATTTCGGCCAGTATGGGACCGGTGCCCACCCAGCATCGTGAGGCAATTGGGTAGCTACAATAAGTAGCGGCTCCAGGTTGAGGAACCAGCTATAACGGTTGGGGGACTCGACATGCTAACCACATGTCACCCCTGCACTGGCTGTTGATCATCTACCTCTGTGATTGACACATGTGGATGTGAAGGGCCAGCAGCCGGCTGGTAAAAGGGCAACCGCTGAAAAGTGGAAAGACCCTCAATCGGATGATGATAAAATTGCCTCTTCCTATTCGTAATGAGAGATATCTCCGCAAATTAACTTCTTTGACAAGGATATCGTTTCAATAATGTACGATAGATATGGTACAGCAAGAAATGCCAAAAGAAAACAACTTCAAAAAATACAAAAAAAAAGTTATGTTGCTCTAAAAAATGTTTAAATGTTGTATAATGAATATGCATTATTGTTGTTAATAGTTATTTCTCATACAATCATCTGTTATTGCTTTTTCCCAAGCCTAAAGAGATTTAACAGTTAAGATATGCTATTTAAAACTATACAGCCGGCTTAAAAATCGCCGGGAAGTAAGTTCGGAATACATAACCTTACATTTGGTAAATATTAAACTTTATAATTATTTTTAGCTAATGATATATTATTCGCTAAGTAGTCACTCCAAATCCAACGCGAGGTTTAGTTTTTCATTAGACAAAATCATCCGCGGCTTTGTCGCTCGTGATTTTTTCAGAATAACACAACCTCTTGTTAGATTATTGTTCATAATAATGTTCCTTTTATCAGAATAATTAATAAGCCTAATGGGTGAAAAAAAGCTAGGGATGTAATTTTAAAAGAAGCAATATCAATGGAACTTATCTTGCAGTCATCTTGCGCGTTAAATTAGAGGATTTGTATTTGCTGACGTCAAATAGCAGTGAACGAAATCACCCGCGTCGTCACTCGCATGTTAACAGTCTACAAATCATCTGTTTGGCATCAGTTCAACAAGGTCTTCTAATTGCAGGCCTATTTGTTCACATAACTGTTTCATCTGTACAGACCTTAAAGATTTTTATAATTCTCGACGACATTCAAGAAACTCTTTACAACCCCTCCCCCGAACAACGCCCATATATTGGAATATCTCAAGAAATCCATACTTACCGTGTTATACAGTCACTAGTTCATGTGTCATTCATTTTGCTTGTTTATCCGTAATTAAATTAACGTATTCAGTACATCTAACTATCGAACCCGGAGGTTCGTGGACTCGTTGACATATATAAGTTCCTCATGCATCACTAATTAACTCAGTCACTATCGAACCCATAGGTTCATGGCCGCATGGCTATAAGCTCTCAACATCCGTATCCTGAGCTAATTTTTCCAATCTTCCCCTGTGTAATCTACTTCCCTCAAATAATGGTTAATGTTATTCTTCCTCCTCATTCTTAGCCTACCTATTCTATTGGGAGCTTTCCCTTTAGTTTTCCTACAAGAATATTCTGCGTACCTCTTTCATTTCTCACTCATGCCACATGCCCTGCCCATTACAATATGCAATAATTAATTGTTATTATTAGATATGGTTTTCCATCAAGATCATGCAGCTCACTATTAAGTAGTTTTCTCAATTCACCTGTTTGTTGGTCTCTCCTTATTCCAAGAAATTTCCCAAGCGTGAACTTTATTCTCAATAATCTTTTCTTGTCCTCTCTTTAGTAAGAGATCACGTTTCACATTAATTTAAGTTAGTAAGGGCAGAACTGGTAGAATCGCCGTTTTATAAACTTTTAGTTTAATTTTTTTTTGAGAGATAGAGAGAGAGAGATTTAGAAATAGGAGTCTGCAGTGCATAACGGCATGCTCGTCCAGATTCGGCCAAAGTTTAATTTATTTTTTCACCTCAATACTCTGTTCTGTGGAAAACAACGGGAAGCTACCACACCTACAAATTCCCTAGTAAAGCTGCAAGCATAACATGAAAATGCTATGATTGCAGTGAAGGACCTGCCTTCGGGCAGAATTACTATGGATGTATACTCTGTTCATAATTTTTTTTGGCAAAAGTGACAAAAGTAATTTTAATATGTATTACCCTTACGTGATATTAGATTATATTAGCAAAGATGGATTAGGGTTTTAATAATATCCTAACACGGCAACCTTATTTTTTGGTTCATTACATTCCAATTTTCACTTTTATGGAAGGGATGAGATGATATGTAGTCTGTTATGGTTTTCCTGATTCGACACACATCACGGAACCACACACGTTTCACAACGCATTTTTTTCTACAACCCTCCTTTTGGCCCAATTTTGCCCTAAGTTGACACATAGGCTCGGAGTAATGAAAAGTAAATGAAAAACCATATTAGATCGCCACAACCGTATATTTTAAACGTACGTGGTTTCCTAAATCAGATTATTTTTACGTAACATGAGATGAGGTGAAAGGCGGAATGAAATGAATTTATTAATGAATGAAGATTAAATTACGTGATGAGGGAGAGAAGAATAGTGCAGTGTGTTGGTAAGATGAAATTCAGGAAACTGAGAACTCCCAGGAATTGAAAAAAATCCAGGTTTGGCCCACTAATACCCTCTTCGACCGTCAGGAATATATTGTCTTTACTTCGTTATCTTGGTATAATAGGATTATTAAGTTAGGGGTATTGAGATGGGTAGGTCAAGTAGCTGGAATGAGTGACAGTTGAAATTTGTTCAAAATTTCTTTTATGTTACTCTTGGGGAAAATACCAATAGGAAGGTGTAGGTGGGAGGATAATATCAGGATGGATCTTAAGGAAATAGATTCAGTTTGCTGAGGACAGATGATTTTTATAACCATATAATGAATCCTATTAATGTTGAATATAAGGAAGGTTTATTTATAATTTTTGTTAAGTAAGGAAAATTTACAGATTATTTTATTATCTTGTTAATTTTTTTCATTTCTAGAAATAGAACAATATCTTTGTAAACACGATATCAGCGCATGGTAAATGCGATCAATTTACATTATGTCAGGGGGAAAAGGGTTATAATAGTTTTCTATACCGTCTGGTTACAACAGTTTAGAATAACCACTTTACATTAGTTACATTTCACTCCAAATGTTACCAACAGTCAGTGCGCAATTTTTATTATTATGCGCCCAAGTTGCACGCGGGAAATTTGCTAGGAATGTGCTGTCGATTCTCTTTCTTCTCTTACTATGTACCACTTCCTGTCCTCTTTTATTAGGAGAGGAGCGCTGGCAAATACTGTGCTTTATAAATGACCCGACACCTACTGTAGTCGTTGACTAAATGAATAATCCGGCAACCATGTTACCACTGGAGAGTGAGCTGTCCCTCCTTTACCTTCCTCATTTGTCATTACATGTTGCCAATTCCCGTCCACTGTGTTGTGTTGTGAGGCAGGTAATATAGAGGTGACGAACTGTGTAATTTTAAATGATCCGAAAACTTAAGCAATCGTCGAATAGATAACTAATTTGACAACCACGTAATAATATTTCACTTGTGTTTAGGAATTCTCCCTTCCATAGAGAAATAGTTTGGCGTCACTAACGTTAATACACTTCCCCTCTAGCCGTGCAGACCAAACTTGGGCGAGTAATATAATCCAACGAAGTATATTTTGTGTTAGATATCAGTCGTGCAGCTAGAGGCCAGGATGCTCGTGCCCTTAGTCATAAGAGATAAGAAGAGAACGAACAATAGATAACACCAATGTCTGAAACATGGGAGATAAATCAAATATATTTTTAGAAGACGGACATGGACAAATAAAATCTGATGAATATGTATATTTGGAGACAAAATTAGTGCAGGTGGAAGTCATGATGCTGAAATTAATGGTAGGATAAATAAGGGAAAACACTGAGATATCATAATTAAATGGTGTTTTATGGGATAAGAATATAAGTTCTAAAACAAAAACGAACATTTTAATGCAATAATGAGTACAATGGCATACGACGCAGAAACATGGGAATTAAAATCTAGAACAGTGAGTAAATTTAATTCAGCAGAAATGGGTTTTGGAGGCGTTCAGCTGGAATCTACAGAAACACGAAAATAAAAAAACAGCGTAATTAAACAAAAGATGAATGTTCAAACTTCATTTCGTGGATTTCATAATAAAAAGCCAATTAAAATGGTATGGTCATGTAAAAAGGATGACAGAAAGCAGATTCCCAAGAAGAATACTAGAATGGGTTCTACTTGGTAGAAGAGGAGAACGGTAAAAAATAACGTGGATTGATGGCATTTTGCGCAGCATGAGGGGGAAGAAGATTGGACGATGGAGATTAGAATGACAGATGTGGAGAAGAATGGCAGTAGATTAATTGGGCGCAGAAAGATGTGAAACATTGTGAAACCTGCTAATTAATTTAAAAAATAAATATGAAATTATTGTATTGTCACGGGTCCTCTACAAGCATACAAAGTTTCAAGTCGATCCAATGTTTCTAAGTGAGTGAAAATCGCGTTGAAAGATTCCGTTACATTGATACAACAAACACTTTTTTTTTTATTTTCTGATGATTATGGCCAGGATTTTAGAAAATAAATATGAAATTATTGTATTGTCGCGGGTCCTCTACAAGCATACAAAGTTTCAAGTCGATCCAATGTTTGTATGTGGGTGAAAATCGCGTTGAAAGATTCCGTTACATTGTTACAAAAACACTTTTTTTTTATTTTCTGATGATTATGGCCAGGATTTTAGAAAATAAATATGAAATTATTGTATTGTCACGGGTCCTCTACAAGCATACAAAGTTTCAAGTCGATCCAATGTTTGTATGTGGGTGAAAATCGCGTTGAAAGATTCCGTTACATTGTTACAAAAACACTTTTTTTTTATTTTCTGATGATTATGGCCAGGATTTTAGAAAATAAATATGAAATTATTGTATTGTCACGGGTCCTCTACACGTATACAAAGTTTCAAGTCGATCCAATGATTTTAAGTGGGTGAAAATCGCGTTGAAAGATTCCGTTACATAGATAGATAGATACAGGCCAAGCTAATATAAAGCGTGTAAAAAGTATATTTTGTCTGTAAAACTGAATCCTGCTCTTGTTTACAATCTAATCGCTGTTCAGAGTGACTTCTACTGTATGGTTAAGCTTGTCAACCTCGCGTCATTGGAAGGAGGTTTCATCTCCACTCATTACTAAAAAAAATGCTTTACAAATAATAAGTGAGATTAAGCTAATGAGTGTTGTGCTGTATGTCAAACTACTTTCATAAATAAGTGCAGCATAATGAAGTTACATTTATTGTTTGTTTCATTCAGTTGTTTCCGGTTGTGAATGGAGAACGTCTGGAGGTCATCAATATAATTAAGCTCCTTTCCTTCCTGATTAAGACACTATATTCTACTAACTGCACATTTTTACATTCAGATGCGTACATTCTCTTTTCCTGGTGATTTTTGTAACGAAGTAAAGTAAGAAATGACAGTCACAGGTTATATAATCCATCCATAGTAATTCTGCCCGAAGGCAGGTCCTTCACTGCAATCATAGCATTTTCATGCTATGCTTCCAGCTTTACTAGGGAATTGTGTAGGTGTGGTAGCTTCCCGTTGCTTTCCACACCGGTGAAGGATGATGGGATGATGATAATGATGAGGATGAAGATGATGGACATATGATTTCGGGGACCGTTTGGGCCTTAAAGTTTTCCTAACATTTGTCTTACAGGCGAGGAAAAGCCCCGATAAAAACCTCACCCAGAAAAACTGCCCCGACCGGGGATCGAACCCGGGCCCGCTGCGTGACAAGGCAGCACGCTACCTCGAGACCATAGCGGTGGACAGGTTATATAAAGGGTACCAAAAAAAGAACATTTTTTGTCGAAGTGAAGTTTGAGGTGTCATTGGATTTTCCTTGGAAAGCAGTATCATTTAGAAGTGTAAAAAAGAAAGTGTTCCAATTACAGGTCATAGGAGACCCTTGGGGTAGTAGTAGGTTAAGGCTCACACTTTTTCTAGACAATCGACACTAGTCAGCCTTGCGTGACGGCTGCCTTTACCCCAGAATAAGTGCCTGGTACTCATTTCCGTTAGAGACTGAATTGACCCCAGGACCATGATGCCACCAGAATGTTTGGGTCCAGTAACTTAAAAGTGTGAAACGGTAAAATATACCTAGTAGTTGTATGTTTACTAATCTCCAAAGTTTACAATACAGGTAAGGAAGTATGGATGCTATACAACTAAAAGTACGTTTTCTAGATTTCAAGGAAAAAAGTGATTTGTGTAGTTTTTTTTTTTCTGTACCCTTTACAACTCTTAAAAGAATTTTAATCCAAACTTTAGTGATGCCGCATTTTGACTACTGTGACGTTCTACTAACTGACATAAGTGACGGATTGTCGGACAAACTGCAGCGTGTCCATAATATGTGTATCAGATTCATATTTAATGTTCGAAAATACGATCACATTTCTCCATTATTCCACGAATTGTCATGGCTACATCTAAAAGAGAGAAGAAAATCGCACTGTCTAATTCTCCTATTTAAGATCCTACATACCTCGATTCCCAATTATTTATCATCCCGTTTCCAGTATCTATCCTCAAACCATAACTTAAACACAAGATCACAACATAGTCTCTTACTTAATATACCGCAACATAGGACATCACATCACTCCATGTCATATACCATCTCCACTTCTTGCAACTGGAATTCCCTACCACAAGAAATAAGGGGCTGCCGGACATTGGCATCTTTTAAAAGAAATCTAAATTTATATTTGCTCTAAACTCGACTTCATTATTATCCAGTGTAAGATATATATATTAATTGGTGTTTCCCGTATAATGTATCATATTATTATTATTATTATTATTATTATTATTATTATTATTATCGTATCATTATTGTTATTACCCTATAAAATGTTGTTTGTACATGACATTTACATTGCTACATTTATTGTATCTTTAACTGTTTATAATTATTATAGTGTATATCTATATTTGTCGAATATTTATTTGTATTTGTACTGGTTGAGTGGAAGAGAGGGCCTTATGGCCTTAACTCTGCCAGAATAAATAAAGTATTATTATTATTATTATTATTATTATTATTATTATTATTATATCAGGGTGTCCAGCAGTCGGGAACATCTTCAAAACCGGGAATAAGTTGGGAACTTGAAACTAATCGGGAAATAGACGGGAATTCGTAAAGCGACGTTCATATATCTTGTATTCAAATCAAAATAATCGCAATCCTTAAACCACATCCTAAAAATGCGTACAGATATCGGAATATTCCTTGGAAGAAATGCTTTTGAAACTGTAACATGCATTTGACGGAGTCAAGCTGCCGCTCTAAAGAAATGCCGGCCCTTACCAACACGATATCCAAAACAATACTTCATCACACGTAGTTCAATAAGACAGATCAACTCGGACTCTATGCAAGCAAGCTTTCATTCTGGTATCGAACACACGAATTTTTAACGGAACTCTCGGCGAGTGTTTTCTCTCGGTCATTCGCTTTTCGTATACAATAAACCACTTCTCCCTATTATTAATATTTTATTGAAATCTATACAACTTGTCAAATTATTTAAAAAAAATAAGATAACAATAAAGTACCGTAATTTTAACGTGAGGTGTTTGCAGTATTTTATGGTAACATAGTTCCTGTTCAAATTATATATTTATATATATATATATATATATATATATATATATATATTGCTATTCTTATCAAGCCCCTACCATAAAAATAAATTACATTTTTATTGCTGACACATATGGAAAAAAAAATATTTTTACAAAATTAGCTTTACTACAATTCAGCGCTAAAAAAAAAAGGCGAAAAAAATGGAATTATTTTTTGATTCCATGAAAAGTCGGAAAATAGTCGGGAATTTCATATTTGTAATTTGCTGGACACCTTGAATATGGTGATAAAAATGCTCATTAGTGTTTTACGATAAAAATATATCTATCAGAGATTGAGACGAGTACAAGATTTCTTGTTATAAAACTTAATACAATTACAATTTAAATTTTATGTAGGTTGAAGCTTAAATTTTAACATAGATTTTAACAGACTGATTTTTTCCTTGCCCCTATTTAATTCAATATTAGTGCCATATGCCAAGCCCATTGCATTATGTGAGACTTAACTGAACTTATTAATCTGATTTATCACGTAAATCAGGAGCACGCTGTTTGATAGTATCCTCCAGTCACCTGTCTGTTCATCTCATTAGCCAAAACAATTCTGAACATTTATCAAAAACTGTTATTATTAACGAAATAGTTTCTTCTCTATTGAAGTATGACTAATATACTAAATGTTTCCATCTATACATCATCATCATTTTCTCTTCGAGGTATAGGCACTGAATTGCCTGTTCCGTCTTTAAGTACTTTCAAGTATATTCTAGGTCTGTTTCCACCATCTTTATAACTCAATATTTGTTTAGTTTATCTTGAATTTGGCATTATTTCTATATATTATTTTCATTGTTATCCTCTATAACTTAATCCATGCAATATAACATCTTAAAATTATGCAGGTCCTGGAAGACTAATGGTTACTATTCTTCGCCTCTGGTTCCGATTAATTAGTTAGGTAGGTAATTAGATACAAAGAGGAAGGTTATAACGTCATAATACACACATTTTATTGGATTTTTTTTGCGTAATTGAATAACTAAAAAAATAAAACCTGCCAATGTTTTTCTATTTGATGGTATCAATGAATTTCAGGGCACTGGATATTGGATAAGATTTAGAGGATATCAGCGTGTGTTTGAAGCTGATTGTAGTTGTCAGCAGGAGATATGAAGTGGAGAGCATGCTTGTCAATAATATGTGGGATTGTCATGTCAAATCTTCATTGTCTTCCGCACTCCGCTCTTCCCTGCCTGACATTCAATTAATTAAATCCGCTATTTCACCATTGTTTTCAAAGTAGGCCACAGTACTTCGTTTTCTAAATTCAAGTGAAACCGCTTTGTTCGTTTCAAGTCATGTTTTAATGTAACCTGCACTTTAATAGTTGTTTTTAACTACACTAACAGTTTATGAATATAATGTGAATGTGGCAAGAAATGTAGCTTTCTTAAAAGCAAAACTTGCTTACGTGGAGTTTTATGATCACTCAGATATTTTGGTTAGGCCTATTAAGTAGAATCAACTATATAGTGCAGATGATATACTGAATATAATTGGGCTAAACTTTACAATCTCTGACGGGACTTTTTTAATAACTTCATAAACTCCTGTCAAATTTTATTCTTTGGGTTTAATTTTTTTAATTATATTCCACCATTTACAATGATATTTACATTTTTGTAACGATTATTTCAGTATATTTTTGTGTGATATTTAACTACATACGTAGCATGAAGACGTGGCAGCCATATTGATTTTAACGAATATTCTAGGCAAAAACAAAGACGTCTCCCATTGCAGCCAACATAGAGTATGTACACACATACTTCCGAATTTCAGAATTATTTATTTTTGGGCGTTACATTCTTTCACAGGTTAGAGTGCTTAAATTGCGTTGGGTTAGCTTTTATGTTGATATTTCACAGGTTAGAATACTTAAATTACGTTAGGTTAGTTTTATGTTGATATTTCACAAGTTAAAATACTTAAATTGCGTTAGGTTAGCTTTTAGGTACGTTAAATATCGTGTATATGTTGGCTGCCTCCCGTGATTCCATAGTGTAAACCGCTTCACGTTTGTTGGCGCATGTGAATGGCGTATAATTGGAAAAAGAAAATTCGCGTCACATGTTGTAAAGTATTTCCTACAGCTGCAATATATAAAAATTTGGAATTAAAGAGCGACACGGAATCTTCTTGTAGGAAAACCTGAGAGAAAGGGACTAGTAGATAGGCCAAGAATGGTGTGGGAGGATGACATTAAAATGATTAAGGAGCTGAATTATAGTTTACAGGAAACAATTGGAAAATATTAGCTCAGGATAGGGGTAGTGTATCTTGACTTAAATGTTCGTGATGTCTAGGAGGTGACCCTGGCATTGAGTTGATCATTTGTCTAGAGGGGAGGGGAGGCTAGGCTCCATGTCCTTGTTTGGCTAAAGTATGTATGTGATCCAGAGTAATAAATCCTCCCGATTGATTGTGACCCTGTGAGTCCCGGAAGGCGTGAGGTACTAAGAGTGCATATAAGGGGAGGTTAAACTAAGGTAAAGGGAAAAGAGGTAAGGATGTATGGGATACAACGTGTCATAGAGAAAAAGTTAAGACATTGAAAACAAAATAAATTTAATTATATATGTTGCACATAAAACGAAATCTCAAGGGAACTAGAAAGGATACACTCTTAAAATTCTATAAAACAATTCCGGTTTCAACACTACTATATGGATCGGAACACTATTTTTATATACTTTCGAGCGTAAAGGCTATTTATCTCGATGGGCTATAACTTTTCCCTTAGGTTTTATTTTAATATGAAGCTTATATGACAAGCTTATATGACATGAGGCACGTAAAAGTACATACAAAGGGATAGGTTAAGGGGGGATGTTCGTCGGTGGGGATAAAAAAAATGTATATTTTTGGAAATATATTTGAAATCTTCACACTTTTCTTCGTAAACTGTGAAAATTTAATTTATGTACCTCATAAAGAAGTACCTAAAAAATTAAAAAAAAAAAAACCTCTACCGTGCATTTAAAAGCCCACGCCGGACACACCTCAGTTCCTAACATTGGATTATTCCTTCTATAAATTGTTACTTCCCATAAGTTTCTCTTTGAATTCTGCTCCTAAATTGCAATATCCATGTATAACTGTAGTCTCCTGTTTCATAGTTCTCAAACTAGACACCAGATTTCACCTTTATCAGTTCGTTTTATTTTTAATAAAATTCTGCGTTTTCATAACATTTAGTGGTCTTACATCATTAGAAAGTGGGGAGAGCACGTCCTGTTTTTAAGAAAAAAAAGTTTACGGAAAATATTTATACAAGAAAACAGTTACAGGAACCAGGAACGAAACATAACATTTTCAGAAATGAATGAGTTTTTTGAGGTGTGTGGCTGGCTACAATAGCAGATCGGAAAAAGTAATGAAGATATATCAACAGAACTAAATATATTCAAGCTATTGGATGGGATTGCACAATACATAGATGAATGATTGGACCATATCAATAGAATGAATAACAACAGAATCTCGAAACAGATTCTTCACTACAGACTACTAGGACGAAATATTGTAGGAAGACCCAGTAACAAATGGACAGATCAATTCTTACATTAGATCGAAACAGACCTTAAAGTCTTATCCTTGATTCTGATAATGATGAACATTAAGTGGGCAAGAATAAATTACGTAAGAGGATAATGCATACTCAAACAGCACCCCATAGTAAATATTCGATCATGTAAGCCCAAACACTATTTCATCATCGATAAAGTGAATATGTTCGGATAAACTATAATGCCAAACATATATTCCACAATAGAAGTATATAGAAATAAATGGAATGGCAATGTCACGAGCATGCTGTCTCAAACTAACCATATTACAAGGCAAAAGGAAAAGAACACTTAAGACGATCCAGCTTTCTTGGAAGCTGGAACAGGCGTAACCTTTAAATAAAATAAAGAAAAGTGAGTCGTACATATTGCTACGGGTAATACCAAAAGAGTATTCACCTTGTCGATAATAGTCCAAAGAGTTCAAACGCGTACAATAAAAAAAAATGAAATTAAAATACCATTTTTTTTAACTCCATTTCGAAACAGGCCTGAAAGCCCTTAGCCTACCAGCCGGCTGCTGGCCCACATCCACATGAATTATGGGATGGACGATAATCCAGCTAGTAAGCCTATCAGGGTGACCTGTGGGTACTTAAATACATGACATGAAAAAGAAACCTGAACGGGATTTGAACCCGAGACCTCTAACTCTATACGTTAGTGCGCTACCAACTGTGCAACACAGGAATCCTAGCACAAACATTTATTTTCTAATTCTCAATTCACGAGAGGCAGCGGGGCAAGATCGAACTACCATCTCGTGGCTACTATAACAAATAAGTAATACAATGAAACCTGTTTTAGCCGGAACCTTTATAAGAAGGAAACCTGTAGAGAGGGGGAAAAAATCTCCAGAACGGTACGATTTTATATGTAAAATCGTCCTGTATAAGCCGATAACCTTTATAACGCGGAAAGGAATGGTTTTTAAAGTATCAATAGTAGATAATTTTTACCTCAGTAAGGCGGAATATTATTCTTAAGCACGTTCTAATTACAGTATTAATGACTACACGTGAAAATTCTGCATATGACGCCACTGCCTTATATCGTTTTACCTTCTTGTGTTGCCATTGTATTGCGGGGATACCCTTGCTTATGTGTGACAGCGGGGAATCCCTCTCTTTTCCTTGCCTGCTTACGTAACCTGCGAGGTAGTTGGGAAACTCTTCAGTCCTCTTGTAGTTGAGTTCCTTCTCGTTTTTTGTGTAGTAAAAGTTGTCTTGTATTGCAGTGCAAACTGTGCTGTGTTACATACACTATTTTGTCTGTATTTCAGTTCAATACGTTATGTCTTTAAAGCGTACATGTAAAACCCTTACACTGCGTTACAAAATTCAAGCTTGTAATTTGGGAACCCTTTACAAGAAGGAAAATTGCCAAGATGGAAATATATTTAAGGAACCGTCATGCTCCTTCATAGACAGGTTTTACTGTGTGTGTGTGTGTGTATATATATATATATATATATATAACGGGCTTCCGATATAAAACCGGACCGGCCTCTCGGAGTTTCACCCGGCACGCAGTGCTGTCTCTTCCTCCCGCAATTCACCCTGCCTGCCACCCGTCCTTGAACTGATTCTTACCTTATAGAAAATGCTGTAAATGTTGTCCTCCCGCACACGTGCTATGGGATCACCTTGGTTTAGACAATGAACACGTGTACACTTGTAAGGTTTGAGTTTTAACAATTTTGTTTGCTGTATGTGCAGAAGATACTGAAATCCCAACTTGTTGTGCTAATTTCGGTAATGATTTTGTGGTGGACGTTCCAAATTTTCGTCAATTCCGTCTAATTTTTCTTGGGTGAGAACCGTACGCCTTCGCGTGTGTTTCTTATTTTGCACTGAACCAGTGGTCTGAAATTTTGTCACAAGATCGTGGATTGTCGATCTGGAAGGAGGTAATTGTCCAGGGAAGTTCCGAATAAATTCCTCGCGAACGCGACGAGCTGATTCGTATTTATAACAATATTTACACACATAAATGCGCTGCTCTAATGTCAGCTGACGTCTCATCTTGTCGAACGATAGTAAACTGACTAGTTCAAGGACGAGCGGCTGGCAGAGTGAAATGCGGACGAGGAGAGAGCGCTGCCTGACGGGTGAGACCGGTCCGGATTTATATTGGAAGCCCGATATATTGGTTATGGTTATTTTCGGTGTCTACTAGATAGGATCGGTGAAGATTTACAATTTTAAAAAAATGTTTTCATGAAACAATCTCAGTAACTTAATGTTTTCTAAATTCGTTAAGGACAGCTTTACATAAGATTGTGTATGTGGGGGCGATGTTGGAAACCGGATGCATACGAGATCAGGCGTTTGTGATGAAGGCGACGGAAGTTATTGTGTGAGTAAGGCTTTTATATGCAAGTGTTCTTCCGCAGAAAGTAACAAGTCAGCTCAATGTTCATATTGTGCTATGTTTTCACAGAGGGAGGTGTCCTCTGTGTTGTGTATGCTAGTTTGTGTAGGTCGGTGCAGTTGTTACAAACAAGAAGTCATTTATTTTATATTAACTTCCGAGCATTATTTCCTTCAATACACTTCATACAGACCTAACCAACTACATAGGGATGTATTTTATAACATCCTTCATAAGATTCCTTATTCTTAGCCAATTTCCTTTGGTCGGCCTCGGTAGTCTAGGTGTTAGGTTCTTTGACTCTGGTCCCGCCGGATATATTCCAGTTCAAATTCTACCCCCCTTTTAAATAAAACTATAAGTACAGTATAAGTCTACATCCATCCAATGGCTGATTGGCTCTAATTCGAGCTTTGGCCTCCCTTAACTTCTGCCTCCAATCATTTCGATTTTGCGACGCTTAAGTAGGTTTGCAGCATCTTCCTTAATACCATCCTCCCATCGTTTTTTTCGGTCTTCCAACTCGTCTATTCCCCATGAAACTTGCTGAAAGCACCTTTCTTGGTGCTCGGTCTGTTGAGAGTCTTTATACATGGCCAGCCCATTCTAATTTCTTTAACTTAATAAAATTGACAAGGTCAGGTTCATTGTATTTGTCATACAGTTCTTTGTTGTTTCGTATTCTCCACTGACCATTAATATTTATCGGTCCAAATGTTTTCCTGAGTACTTTTTTTTCAAAATTATTTAGGGCTACATCTGATCTTTTAGTGAGGCTCCATGTCTCACTACCATAGGTCAAAACTGATCTTATTAAAACTTTATATAGCCTTATTTTAGTTGCTGAGTGTATGTTATTACTCTTCATTATTTTATGAAGTGAGTAATAAGCTTTTTTGGCCAATTTCAGTCTTATTTGTACTTCAATGTGTTGGTCGTTATTACCTGTAATAAATGAGCTAAGATAGTAAAATTGTTCACAATGTTAAAACCTAATTCTTTTATGCTATTAGATTGCTGCTTAATATACCATACCAAGAAAATATTTATAAATTGACTTCGCAGGTTGGGATCGATGGATTTTTTACAATGGCAAAATACAAGGGAGAAGTCCTCTGGGAGGGACTTAACCTATGGGTCCCGAGTGTGAAGATTTTCGGGCTCGTAAAAGGAAAAAATCTGAAGGCTAGATTGTGAAGTAAATTAATGACAAGACGTAGAAATCATCCATTCCATCTATAGATCAGTTCTGGTAACTATAGCCGTCCTGTGAAGCCAAAGGTGCGTGGCAGAAGGGAACATTGTCGAGTAACCTTGCAAAAAACATTTTCTTATTAATAATAATCGTAATCAAATAAATTATTATAAAAACAACGCTATTCTATAATCAACACTTTAAACGTATTAGTCACAAACACAGATATAGTAAATACGAAAATTCAATGTATAGCAACTATTATGTTTTCGAAACTGAGGATAGTTGCTGGCAGTACCAATAACTCGCTCTCCCCTCCTACCGTACCATACACCATAGACCCCTCAAAAGCGGCTACATGACCCTTAACAGGAACTATTTTTGCCTCTGAGCAAAAATTAATCGGCTTTCACCATCCAAGTATAACTTGTTGTATACTAGATGTCTATTCCAGACGATGTGCTGACCACATATCTTTAGCTGACATGTAGATAAACAAGCGAAACTAAATTAGCCTGTATAAGAAACTTCCGCTGTGTCCCCACGCATTTTGAACTGAGATAAATCGATAAAATCAATCAACCCTTAAATTGTCAGCGTATCCTATATTTTCTTTAATAAAACGGTATAAAAATGAATGAGAAGAAATGTATTTAAACGGTGTCTAATTAGAAATATGCAATAAGCCTAATAACTTAATTACACTTGATTTTATTTTCTCTTGTTCCAGTACATTTAGGTAACTAGTACAAGAAGTTGGTCTATTTCGACATTCTAAGGGTTAAATACAATTACTCATGTGTGTTTTTGCATGGGAATACTAATTTTTGTAAGAGTAGAATATTTGTTGAACACGAGCGCCCTTACATGACTTACTTTAGGACTTATGCTGGGTAATTTTTATAATTTGAATTACTTCTGTTGGGCGATAGCGAGGAGATACTAGAGGCCAACACGCACACACTATTGACTAACACTAAAAAATGGGACTGGATGTATATATCATCATCATCATCATGAACAAATTCGTTTTAGGCCATGTGGCCTGTACGGTATGTATATATCAATAAAACTAAATATATGGTCACACATAGAAATACATTACATAATAGAAAAGGACATCTAATGTCAAACGAGGGAAATTTTGAGGAAGTGACTGTGATTTCAAATATCTAGGAACAATAATCACAAATAGGAATGAGATGCACAAAGAAATTGAACATGGGCTCAGTTCTGGAAATGCGTGCTATTATGCATTACAGGGACTGTTGACGTCACAAATCTTTTCAAAAAACGTTAAACTGAAAAAATATAAAACTATTATTCTACAGTTAGCCTATATTATATGGATGCGAAATATGGACTCTCTTACTTTAAGGGAGGAAAGGAAATTACGAGTATTTGAAAATAAAGTTCTTAGGAAAAGTTTTGGACCAAAGATAGATGAACAGACATGTGAATGGAGAAGACTACATAACAGTGAACTACGTGGTCTTTATAGCAAGTCCGATATAATAAGAACGGTTAAGTCTCATAGACTGTAATGGGCAGTACATGTGGCACGAATGGGGAATGAAAGACGTACATAGAAGCTTCTTGTAGGAAAATCAGAGGGAAAACGTCCAGTTGGTAGAACAAAGAATGAGATGGGAGAATTACATTAACTTATGATTTGAGGGAAGTAGATTATACAGGAAATGATTGGAAAACGTTAGCTCAGTATTGTGATGTATGGAGAGCTTATGTCCACACAGCCATGAACCTACGGGTTCGATAATGCCAGTGAGTTAGTTACTTAGAATGTATTTCACTTTATTACATTTTTTATATAAAATACAAACTATTGCTGTTTCACTCTGTCTTTCTATATTGTCCTCTCCCTTACTCTTATAGTTCTTTATGTCAGAAAGTGTCATTATTTTCATTCCCTTATAAGGCTTTATTCTTGCCCTTAGGCTTATTGGAATTAATTTTATACTGTGACATATTCAACTTTTCCATGCTCTAAATTCAGTATTAAAACTGACCAGTTTTTCTTTTCAGAAGTATGTGGTAATTAACTGAACTAACTCACTGGCACTATCGAACCTGTAGGTTCATGGCCGCGCGGACGTAAGCTCTCCATACATCCATATCCTGAGCTAACGTTTTCCAATCATCCCCTGTATAATCTACTTCCCTCAAATCATAGTTGATGTTATTCTCCCATCTCATTCTTGATCTACCAACTGGGCGTTTCCCTTCTGGTTTTTCAACAAGAAGCTTCCATGCACGTCTTTCATTCCCCCATTCGTGCCACATGCCCTGCCCATCAAAGTACGTGGTCATCATCATCATCACTCCAGGGATTAGGCAATTGCCCGTTCCTACTTCATATTGCATCAGCCCAACGTCTTTTAGGTCTTCCAACATCACGCCTTCCTCTTGCTTGATAATTTCTGGCTAACAATGGATATCTCTCCTTACTTATTCCATCCATGTGATCAATCCATTTCTGTCTGTAATTCGTGACTTTATCCAATAAAGGCTGTACTTTCAATTCTTCTTTTATATCCTCATTTTTTATTCTATCAAGTCTTGTACATCCTTTTACTTGTCTTAGGAACCGCATCTCCGCCGTCTGTATTCTATCCTTCTGTCTTTTCACTGGAGCCCCAAGTTTCACATCCATACAATATTGTGGGGAACCGCCATAACATTATACATTTTTATCTTGGTTTCTTTTCTAATTTTATTTTTGAATGTTCTCTGTGTTGTCCCACACACCGTCTGAAATTTATTTATTTTGGAGTCAATATCTCTTTCCACATTGTAGCCAACATCACAGCCCAAATATTTGAAACTAGACACCTGTTCTATACTTTGATTTCTAAAATAATTTTGGATCTCACTGGATCTCTTCCTCTAAAAGCCATGGTCTTCGTTTTCCTTACAGAAATCTTTAGATCGTATTATTTACATATTTCATTTAATGCATGCATTGATTTCTGTAAGTCGTCTTCATTTTTCTGTATTATGATTACATCGTCAGCAAATAGAAGATTATTTATGCACATTTTATTATCCATTCTTATTCCTGGATTTACTAAAACTTTCCATTTATTTAAAATATCATCTATATATATATATATATATATATATATATATATATTAAACAAAGTGGGTGATAAACTACATCCTTGTCGTAATCCAGTATTTGTTTTGATTGCATCTGTTCTTTTCAATCCAGTATCTATAATTATATTTGTGTCTTCATATAATTTCTTTATTGTTTCAACAAGGCACAGCGGGTATCCTTTCATTCGTAATACTTCCCATAATTTTTGTCTGTACGTGGTAATACACTAATTATTTACCATAAACTTCTAATTTCGGCATACAATTATCATAGTTGGTTATTCCACGAAAATTGACAAATCTACATTGATTACTAAAACAAAATTACTAATACTTGAAGTAGGCAAATAAAACAATATTTATAGTTACACTGCTTATTCTAGATAGATAACATCATATAAATTTGACTGGAAGAAACAATTGTAATACATTTTAAATCAATCCTGAATAAGATTGTGCACATACTTAGGAATCTCAATAAGAAATTAATGTGAAAGTACGCTGATTTTTTCCTTATTGATTTTAACAGGTATATGGAAAATTGTATATTTATTCCATAAGATATATAGGGATGTATGGAGAAATTATGTCTCCGCGGCGATAAATCATGGATCGATGATTTTAGTGAGTTAGGACTATTATTATTATTATTATTATTATTATTATTATTTTTTTTTATTTTCAGTCCAAGGTCTAATATTCTTTCATTCCAGTAAGTGTAGTGTTGAATTTTATTTCTTATGGTTGTATTAATCCAAATCATTACTCCAGCTTGTCCATGGGTTTTCCTGTTGACACCGCTATATATAACCTGCAAGAAGAAGAAGAAGACCAGGACGTCCACTCAAAAGACTTTTGGATGGCGTTTCTCTTGAGACCGAAACAGGTCAACAAATGGCCTAAATTCGTGAATGTACTATGATGATATGATTATTATTATAGTATTGTTGTTGCAAGCCCGTGTTTCTTTCAGCGAAACATAGGCGCTATCACCATATAGGGGAGAAATTCAACCATACTGATAAAGTTACTTCTGTTTTTGGATATATGTCTTTGAGTGGCTCGAGGTCGGCGTTCCGCTTGATAGTGACATCTAGGAAACCAAGATAGTACTTGGATGGGAAAATTCGGTAAATTTTGCTTAGAGGCTTTTTTATTCAGGCTTATGGATCTTGTACGAATCTGAAAATCTTCAGGCTCGGGTCCCACGGCTTAAAGTCCCTCCCGGAGAACTTGCTCCTTGGATTTTTCCATCCTAAAAAAATCGTCGACCCCGACCGGATTTATTATTATTATTATTATTATTATTATTATAGTTTATTATTTTTATTATTAATAATAATTGCGATATATTATTCACAATGTTATTATCGTTTATTCGCTATTCTTACAAATTAATTTCTAATCGCCTACATGCCTAAACTGATTTTTAATTACAATTAAATATTTGTTTGGCTGAACGTTTTTGTAGTTCTGTTTCTTCAAAGACATCAATGGAACGTTTTGTATTAAAGTAGTTTAAGCGTTTTATGTTAATGGATTTGAAAACTTTTAAAAATACAGTACGTAGAGAAGTGTTCATATAATATGCATGTAGCTGGTAAGTGTAAATATTCAAATGAGAGAAAGAGACGAGACCCGTTAAACGAATTCTTGGAAATACATGGTTGTAAAGTTATTGACAGTCATTTCTTGCTAAACAGAGTTCATGGACGGCCTCCATTATATTTGGGTATATGGCCTTCGTCGTCAATTTTCTTAGACAGTTCACTTAAACGCACTAATCTTAAATCAGACAACAGTGTGAGGAACTTTCCAAACAGATTTAGCATTTTCTGTTCTTTGATGATGCATTTGCATAACTTTAGCTCTATATTATAGAAACACTTTAAGCTGTCTAATTTCATGCAGTTTTTATCCTCTTTCAGCAATGGAAAAAAGTATTAAAAAAAAGAAGCGATACACGTGAAAATGCATAACTAACTCAAATATAGCTTGTTCAATAGATTATTTATTAGTCATTCAAACTTAAGATAAATTTATTCACTGTCTTATATCCGGCCATCGTCATCATCCTTATCATTATCACAATCATCCTTCACCGGTGTGGAAAACAACGGGAAGCTACCACACCTATAATTACCTAGTAAAGCAGCAAAGCATAGCATGAAAAATGCAGTGAAAGACCTGCCCTCTTGCAGAATTACTATGGATCCATATTTAAAATTTGTTGTAATAAGTTTGCCAAAATTTGGTCCAGTGTTGATTATATTGGTAATATAGGCTAAATAAAATCCTCTTATTTAATTAATTGTTATTTACGCCATAGATGCTTTTACATCTGAGATAATATCGTGCTTGGAATATTTAGGTTATCCTATAGAGGTTATGTTTATGACGCGTTTTTTTTTTTAAACTGACTGATTTTTAATTGCAATGAAAGGGAGGTATGAAATGGAATGATATTGTAGAAGAGTAAGAGTAGTTTTATTATGAAATGAGGCCTGATAATGAAATTTCAACCCGGCCTTTGGCTTTAAAAAATCTGGTTGATCGGCACCGGAATCACCCAAAACACGAGTCCCAAACGCTACTGCCTGTACCAATTCACTCAGTAAAATTCTCTTTTGCAGGTACTTAATGAAGAGGTCAATTCAAGTTTTTCTTGTATACAATATTTAATGTGATAAGATAACAAAATTTGAAATGTAATTCTGCCTGGTTCTTACTTTGTTTAGAAATAGTAGCGTGTTCTATAATCTAAGCAACTTTTGCTGTTAGCGTTTGAGAAACATATACTAGGAATCAATCAGTGTTGCTATTAGATGTTAAAATTCCATTTGCGCATTAATGTACCTATGATTTAAGTATGTTTATATTTATAAATTTGTAATATAAATCATTTAGATAATATAAATAACTTATTAAAATCTAATACATGTGTATACAACACACACACACACACACACACACACATATATATATATATATATATATATATGGTATGATAAGAAAAATAAATGCTTGGACGGGATTCGAACCCGGATCTCTGAGTCTTTACCCCAGGGTGTTATCCATTACACCACCAGGCGAATCCAATCCATCTCGCGACATCTAGTAATAATGGAGAATATAATACATATATAAGAAAAATAAGTGTTTGGATTGGATTCGCCTGGTGGTGTAATGGATAACACGCTGAGGTACAGACTCAGAGATCCGTGTTCGAATCCCGTCCAGGCATTTATTTTTCTCATCATACCATATCAAGCTTGCATTGCTCAATGTTAAACATTTAATTATAACATATATATATATATATATATATATATATATATATATAATTCCTTGAATGTAAACATGATTGTTTCACAAATCCTTTGAATAACATTATTAGAAGGTATTTAGAGCCACAGGCCTAAAAGGCTCTTGTTCTACCAGCAGGCTTACATCCACATGTGCCAACCGCAAACATAAACAATCATACAGTTGTTGTAGGGGTGACATGTTGTCAGCACTTCTTTGCCTCCCAGTCGTTATAACGCGTTTTTCAAATCTAGAGCTCCTTATATTAGCTACCCAGATTCATAATCATGCAGGACAGAGACCTCTTACACTGACAGAAATTCTGTGGTTTCCTCAGGATATTATTTTTTACAACACGTCTGTTCGTCACTCTTTGAGCCACTTTAGTCTCAAACATTCGAAATATTTTTCCTCTCTTGAAGCAAGAGACCGTGTTTCGAATCCACATAATATAACCATGTTTTTAGTTTAACATTTTTTGAGAGAAGTTAGATGGATTACATATAGCATGCGTCATCAGATTTCAGCATTTTTTTTTCTGCACCTCATGCTGAAATTAAATATCGAATCAAATCAGGAAAGTCCTGTTATTTTAGTTAAAATGCCTCCTATTTTTTTTCGGATTTTTAAAAAATCTCAAGTTTAAAATTTATAGACGAAATTCTTACCTGCAGCACTCCATGGGAATGAAATACAGGAAAGAAAATAATAACTAACTTACCGGCATCAACGAATACGTAGGTTCATGGCCGCATGGACATAAGCTCTCCACACATCCCTATCCAGAGCTAATGTTTTCCAGTCATCCCCTGCATAATCTACTTCCCTCATCATGATTATGTTATTCTCCCACCTCATTCTTGGTCTACCAACCGGGCGTTTTCCTACTGGTTTTCCTACAAGAAGCTACCATGCAATTGTTTCATTCCCCATTCGTGCCACATGTCCTGCCCATCACAGTCTACGAGACTTAACTGTTCTTATTACGCCTATATCTGGTTTACTATAAAGACTATGTAGCTCACTGTTATGTAGCCTTCTCCATTCGGAAAACAAGCTAATAGTATTCTAAACTGGGACTCTTATGAATATACAGTCCCATAAATGATATTTGAGAATGTTTTAATTATAATATCGATACATATAATCGATTTCCTCTATGAAGAAAAATGTACAATGATCTTTAATTTATACGCGGATTTATATATAGGTCTACTATTAATATCAGTCAACAAAATTAATTTCTAGATCTGCTTCTCATTTCACAACTTTGTTTTCATTAGCAGTTTGAAATAGTCAATTTATATCACAAAAAAACTATGAAACTTCTCACTTGAAAAAATCGTAAAACTTCCTTTTTCTGTGAATAGTGTGATATTGAACTACCTTGGTAAACTTGGATTTTTTTTTATGATTTAGCCTGTTATTCTTAAAATATCCTCCGTTACGTTATTCAGCTTTCAAATTGACAAACCTTTTGAAATAATGTAGTAACGTAAGTTATTTCCACCCCTGGTAGCCGGAAAAGATTGGCTGGAATCCAGACAGAAAGAACCGGAGACAAGAAAGCGAGAGAGTTGTCCTCCTTGGAGTGTCACGTCCATTCAAATGGAGGGTTACCACGTGAGACACGAACATGCATTTCTCAGTATTGCTGCAGTTGTTTCAATTTTAATATTTAGTAACAATACGACAGCCTTTTTCGTCATTTTCATTTAAATCTCTGTATTTTGAATCATATATACTTTTTCATCATCATCATCATCATCCCGTATCATGGCAGCTGCCGCCGTCTTCCGGAAACCAAACGCCATTCCTCTCTGTCCGTCCATTGATCTTCCTCCATTCCTCTGGTATTCATAGCTGCTTGTACCCCTTCTATCCAAGTTTTCTTCGGTCTTCCTCTCTTCCTCCTTTCCATTGGGATCCATCCCATAACAATTTTAGGCAATCTTTGCTCTGGCATTCTTTTGACATGGCCATACAACTGTAATCTTTTCTTTTCTATAATGTCTATGATGTCCGGATCCTCTTGTACACCCATAATTTTCCACATTTCTTTATTTCTATTCTATCCATTCTAGATTTTCCAGCTGATCTTATTAAAACATCCATTTCTGTCCTTAAAATTCTTTTCATTTCCCTGGTAGGAATTTGCCAGACTTCAGCACCATATGATAAAATACTCTGAATTATGGTTTGATATATTTGTAATTTTCTATTTTTTGTAATATTTTTGCTCCACCAAACAGAGTTTAAAGCATTTATTACTTGTTTTGTTTGTGCGATTCTAGTTTTAATTTCCACTGTGTTATTGCCTGAATGGTCTAATTATGTCCCTAAATAAGTGCATTCAATACTAGGTTTTAGTTCTTCTCCATTGTTGAAATTTGTATACTATTTATTAAATTAAAACACGAAAAACTTGTTTCAGTAAGATAAATTACACTATACATTTTTGTTTTGTTATAAACTTTATTGGAAGTACAGAATTACAATTATTCAAACTCAAGTTGTTTAAAATACTGGCACTATCGAACCCAGAAATTCCTGTGTAATTCACCTCCCTCAAATCGTGATTGATGTTATTCTCCCACTTCACTCTTGGCCTATTACAGACCACTTTCCCCTCTGATTTTCCTGCAAGATGATTCCATGCACCTATTTAATTTCTCGTTCTTGTCACATGCTTTGCCCATCGAACTCCAAGCGCGACAGGCCTAGAAGGCCCTAGGCCTACAAGCCGGCTGCTGGCCTCACATCCATGTGTGTTAATCACAGAGGTAGACGATCATCTAGCCAGTGTAGGGGTGACATGTGGTCAGCATGTCGAATCCCCCAGCCATTATAGCTGGTTTTCTCAACCTAGAGTCGCTACTTTGTTATGGCTACCCAAATGTCTCACGATGCTGGATGGACATCTCTCCCATACTGGCCGAAATTCCATGAGAAAATGTATTCCGCCATGGGGACTCAAACCAGCGCAAGTCCCGTAGCTCTGCGCCAAGGCTTCTTGCCTTAACCACTCGGCTACGGCGCAGGATTCTTATTATATCTGGTTTCCTATATAGATCATGTATCCACCGCTGTGATTTCGAGGTAGCGTGCTGCCTTCTGACGCAACGGGCCTGGAATTCGATCTCTGTTCGTTACGAGTTTTCTGGGTGAGGTTTTCTTCGGGGTTTTTTCTCACCATCTGGCCATCATTATCATCAATATCATATTCGCCTAATTAGCTTAAGTTTTGTTTAAGGCCTCTCCTGGCGCATCATTACCATCATCATCAATTCATATTGAGGCAGCATAACCCCGCCTTTCAGACGCCCCAACATCAGAAGTGGGTTGCAAGTACGCCATGCCAGGAGAACATCAGAAATGTCGAAATAACCACCTGGGGCATTTAATATATATATATATATATATATATATATAGATCATGTAGTTCAGGTTAAAAAGTTTCCTCCATTCGCCCGTCTGTTCATTTCTTGTCGTTCCAACGAGTTTTCAGATACTCGTAATCTTTTCTGCTTTTTTTTTTTTTAAGTGGACACCACTTTTCGTTTCCATATAATTAGATTGATTAACTGTTGTATTATATTCTTGTTTTAATCTATTTTTAAAGGTAATCTGAGATGACAAAAAACACTTTATGCATAATAGCATGGGTTTCCAAAGTTGTCCCTATGTTCTCTCTGCGCCTCACAACTTATTGTACTTAATGTTCTTAGGAATTTAAAATCCGCCACTTCAGAATTTTCCTATTTGTTGTTAAATGTCCATTCCCATTTAATAATGCACTTTCATATGTGACCATTATTATTTGTGAGACATGAAATTGCATAGAGGCACATTATTTAATATTATACTAATAGTAAGAGATGTAATATCTTGGTATAATTTTAAATACCTTCGAATCTTAAATTTACCCCGGACCTACTTTTGTTTCTATGAAAAATAAAATTATCGATCTATTATAAATACTTTTCTTGCGCGATAGTGCGTTTTGTCGTACTTACAGCAATAGTGACCATGATTGAAAGTTCAGCTTCCTACATTTCGGGACTGTCAAGATAAATAACTATACCGTAATATTACATATTACAAACCTCATACGGGAATTAAAACCACTGCCCTTTATGTATACCACGTACAGTGTATGTACAAAAATATAACCAAAAGCAAAAGGTTGTGTTAATATACATTATACACAAACAAATCACTGTATTTTAAATGAACTGAACTTTATTTGAAACCATATAAAACAATAAATACGTACTTGCCGCAATTTTATGACTGATTGGTGTCACGGTCTGCTGTAGTTTCAATTAATAAACATTGTCCACACTGTTAACGTTAGTCAGTTGTTTATAATGAACGCAAATATTTCCAACAAAGATGTTATTATTTTACTATTATTTATTATTTTGAAAACACCATCGCGCAAAAAAATAATGTACAACGCACGTTTGTGAAGTGTTTTACAGAATCTCGGAAATTAAAAACCCCGCTGTTGCTCGGTTTTTAAACATTTTCCTCGCTTCTGTAAAAACCACTTCCCAACCTCGCATCGTAATATACTATTAAAACTCTATCTGCAATATGGCATTACCATTATTCAGAATTGGCAATTATTTACTTTTTTCAACATGAAAATTCGAAGAACTACTGAAAACAGTGGTAGTAGTGTATTTGAATCTCGGTTCTTTTATTCAGTAAACTCATTTACTTAAATTTATTAGAGCGTCGTGATAGAGGAACTTCGTCTTTGTAGTTGTTCGCCTTGCAAAACGAGAATGCTGCTTTGCACTTTGCTTATCTTGGAATCCTTTGAGACGACGAAGTGCCCTTGGCATCTAATTATTATGTTGAAGGGTACATCTTCATCAAGTGTCATGCAATGTAGAATCTAGACGCTCCAATGGAACACATTTGTGCGAAAACTACTACCCAAACTGATTTGAACAAAATGTCGTATTCAAGCTGTTCTTAACTAGAACGTCGCCTTTTTTATATTCCATAATATTGTCAGAACTTAGGCAAGGTATATTTAAATATATGCATCGCATTCTTAATGTCTAGTATATTTTTAATTATCTTAAGTAATGCCACGAGTGATTTCCAAATTATCGGTAAATTCACGACTCACGAAGTGAGGAGTGAATTTATCATAAGTAATGCCACGAGTGATTTCCAAATTATCGATAAATTCACGACTCACGAAGTGAGGAGTGAATTTATCTAGAGAATTTGGAAATCAAGAGTGGCATTTGTTAGGACTATTTAACGAATAAAATTAAGCTGTTTACTCACAAATCATTATTTAACTATAGTTATTTTAAAATATTTATATATTTAATGTAAACGGCGATGTTTGAAAACAAATGAGAAACGATAGGTACGCTTCTACTGCTTCTTTTGTTTATCACTGCAACCAGATCATACTATTTATTGCCAAAGGAATGCAATATTGTAAGAATGCTCTCTAGTGGAGAAAAATGAAACACATCAATCTGTATATTAATTCATTTTTGATGTCGTATGATGTAAATATGACAATTATATTTTTCTCGATTATTACCTGGGAAAAAATACATTAAGAAAGTGCAAACAGTGGTTTCTTTTTTGGTGGTATAATCAATTGCTACAAATGTTGACATGTAAGCACTATTATATACAATCTGGTAGCCGTATTTGTTATAGGCTCAGTCACTGCAAAATAACGGTCAGACCTGTTCAGAATATTAAAAAGGAGGAGCTTTGTTTAATATATGATAATCCTAACACTGATAAATATTTCGTGAAACACGACTCTGATTGGTTGTAAAACAGAAATCATTGAAACGTGATTGGTCATTGACTCCCATTTGGGGCATGAGTTAAATAGTCTAGAGAATTTGGAAATCAAGAGTGGCATTTGTTAGGACTATTTAACGAATAAAATTAAGCTGTTTACTCACAAAATCATTATTTAACTATAGTTATTTTAAAATATTTATATATTTAATGTAAACGGCGATGTTTGAAAACAAATGAGAAGCGATATGTACGCTTCATCTGCTTCTTTTGTTTATCACTGCAACCAGATCATACTATTTATTGCCAAAGGAACGCAATATTGTTAGAATGCTCTCTAGTGGAGAAAAAAATGAAACACATCAAACTGTATATTAATTCATTTCTGATGTCGTATGATGTAAATATGACAATTATATTTTTCTGGATTGTTACCTGGGAAAAAATACATTTAAGAAAGTGCAAACAGTGGTTTCTTTTTTTGGTGGTATAATCAATTGCTACAAATGTTTTTATATTAACTCCCGCATGCGGCATGTGTTGACATTCATGCACTATATATACAATCTGGTAGCCGTATTTCTCACAGGCTCAGTCACTGCGAAATAATGGTCAGACCTGTTCAGAATATTAAAAAGGAGGAGCCTTCTTTAATATGGTAATTATAACACTGATAAATATTTCGTGAAACACGATTCTGATTGGTTGGAAAACAGAAATCATTGAAACGTGATTGGCCATTGAGTCCTATTTGGGGCATGAGTTAAATAGTCGGAAAAAATTATTAATTGATAGAATTTACTTTTTAATACGGTATTTGTTTTATAATCATACTTGAATATTTGATAATGTTACTCTCGTCGTCTCTTAACATTTTGAGATTTGGTAACGTTTTAATGTATATATATATATATATATATATATATATATATATATATATATATAGCGTCCACCGCTGTGGTCTCGAGGTAGCGTGCTGCCTTGTCACGCAGCGGGCCCGGGTTCGATCCCCGGTCGGGGCAGTTTTTCTGGGTGAGGTTTTTATCGGGGTTTTTCCTCACCTGTAAGACAAATGTCAGGAAAACTTTAAGGCCCAAACGGTCCTCGAAATCATATGACCATCATCATCATTGTCATCCGTCACCGGTGTGGAAAGCAACGGGTAGCTACTACACCTACAATTCCCTAGTAAAGCTGCAAGCATAGCATGAAAATGCTATGAATGCAGTGAAGGACCTGCCTTCGGGCAAAATTACTATGGATTATATATATATATATATATATATATATATATGTGTGTGTCGGCCGCGGTGGACTAGTGGTTATGCTCCTTGCCTCTGGTCCCGAGGATCGCGGGTTCAAATCCGGCCGGGGTCGATGGATTTTTAGGACGGAAAAATCCAAGGAGCAAGTCCTCCGGGAGGGACTTTAAGCCGTGGGTCCCGAGTCTGAAGATTTTCAGGCTCGTAAAAAATTCTTAAGCCTGAATGAAAAGGCCTCTAAGCAAAATTTATCGAATTTTCCCGTCCTAGTAATACCTTGGTTTCCTAGATGTCAGTATGAGGCGGAACGCTGACCACGGACCACTCAAAAAATGACATATATACGAAAACAAGTGTAACTAAATTAATATGGTTCAAATTCTTCCCTGTAGGGGGAGAGCGCCTAAATCTCTGTAAAGGGAAAACATGGGCTTACAATAAATAAATAAAATAAATATATATATATATATATATATATATATATATATATATAGAGAGAGAGAGAGAGAGAGAAAGAGAGAGAGAGAGAGAGAGAGAGAATTGCAAAAGAACACCGACAACTGAGGTGAGGTGATATATTGAGATATGTTGATCATTTCTTAATGAGGTACCAATGTCCGGAAATGATTCGTTTTCACGCTATGAATAGATAACTTCTCAAGATTACCGTTAGTTGGATTTCAAGAATCAACATTGTCACGTCAATTTTTCAAAATATCCACCTCCCATCTCATTTTAGAGGGTACTTCGGCGGTGTAGTGATTGGCGTACACGCTCAAATATGCATGGCCTCGTTTGAATTATTTCTGCAGCAGCGTAGATTCGTTCTATAATATCCATACGTGACTTTACTAGAGTCTGATAAATAGACTGTTGCATGTCGCACCACAAAAAGTAGTCGAGAGGGTTAGAAACAGAATATAATCCTGTTTTATAATTGCAAATTGTTTTGTTTTATTAGATTAGTTAAGTAAAACTTGATTGGTATGTTCTCTTACATTTACATATTTCTCATTAAAGTTAGTAGGATGATGCCGTTAAATTTCTGTGAGTTATCTTCAGTGCATTAAGAACATGACAAGATTGCGATCCTGTAATATTACATTACGATTCAAGTGTGGGAAGTGTGTTATAACAGAATCAAGGAAAATCTAGAAGTATAGAGAGAAAGTTGATTTTTTTTTCTCCAAAATTCTTTTACACACTTCATACACGTACTGCATACAATTTTTGTGGATAGTATAAATTTAAATAAATAAAAAGCAAGTTCTACGGTTTTGATTAAATATTTATTTTCTTTCTTAACATTTTATATTGTATTGTGAATTTGGATTTATTTGCTCTTACTTTGCTTTTATCCATGATTGCTAGGTACCGTTTTTCTTCATTATAATTACATTTTTTATTTATCTATAAAAAATTACGCCATCCAGAAAATTATTGTAGTAATCGAAATCCTCAGCAAGTCGATTTTGGCCCGACTTTGCTGGTTTATGAAAAATATTTTTCTTTTGATAACCTTAATTACGTGAATGATTAATTTCTCCTGCCACTTATGTAAGTTAAATGTGTCAGATGGCAGTGAAAACAAAGCAATTTTTTAAATTCGTGTTTTTGGTAAACCCCCAATTCTAACGGCCGGATTTCGCTGATTTTTCGACAATACAGTCCTAGTTTTATTTCAGTAGTATATAATGTTTATTATTATTTATTTAGTCCACCGCTGTGGTCTCGAGGTAGCGTGCTGCCTTGTCACGTAGCGGGCCCGGGTTCGATCCCCGGTCGGGGCAGTTTTTCTGGGTGAGGTTTTTATCGGGGTTTTTCCTCACCTGTAAGACAAATGTCAGGAAAACTTTAAGGCCCAAACGGTCCTCGAAATCATATGACCATCATCATCATTGTCATCCTTCACCGGTGTGGAAAGCAACAGGAAGCTACCACACCTACAATTCCCTAGTAAAGCTGCAAGCATAGCATGAAAATGCAGTGAAGGACTGCCTTCGGGCAGAATTACCTATGGATGGATTATTAATTTATTTAAACTGGCAGAATTAAAGCCACGAAGCTTCCACTCAATCAGCGAAACATATTAAGTACAGAAAACACATTTTACATAAGATCATACATTACATACATACAAATTTAAGTAAATATTTATACAAATGAAACTAAAATTATGATTAATCGAGTGAATATTTAATATAAAAGCAAAAAATCACAAATCATCAATTAATTCACCGAAAAAATAATTGTTAAAGAAATATAATTAAATTTCTTTTAAAGGAAGCTAATGTCCGCAGTCATAGTAGTAAAGAGTTCCACAGTCTAGCATTATATGCTGAATAGGAATTAGAATAATAGGAGGGTCTGCTGCGATCATGTAATCCAAATATTGTGTTTGGAAATAAGGAAATGGAAGCGAGAGCATGGCTAGCTTGGTGTCGTACTTTTGAATAGCGAGTAAGAGAATGCATTTTTTTACGATCATGGAGATGGAGCCAGCTTAATTCGCGGAAGTGTGAAGAAATAAGTCATATTTACGAATAATAAAAATATATCTGACGCATATGTTATGAATACATATATACTGCATTTCGTTGCGAAAACTCGAAAACTTCAGCCGCTAGATATTTTTTTTTATTTTTCGTTTCATGGTCCAATTTTTCTCTATGTGTGGCCATCCTATATTTAGTTTTATTGATATTTACTTGTCCCGCGCCGTAGCCGAATGGTTAAAGCAAGATGCTTTAGCGCAAAGCTACGAGACTTGCGCTGGTTCGAATCCCCATGGGGAAGACATTTTCTCAAGGACTTTCGGCCAGTATGTGACCGTTACCCACACAGCATCATGAGAAATTTGGGTAGCTATAAGAACACTGTGCAACACGAAATTTGTCCTTATTATGAAAATAGGTGTATTAGGTAGACGTTTTAATCGTAAAAACGAATCTGTAATTAGATTTTGTCTATCACGTACCGTTTTTTCAGAAACCCGAAAGAAATATCTTTACGAATGTTATTTTAGTCTAACATGTATTTCATATTAATTGAATCTCCCACTTTCCACATACTACGTCAATTTCGTGTTTTTATTTCTTAGGAGATAGGTCGACATCTGGTGATAAATATTACTACTAAATATTAGCATCCCATCCTGTGCTGCCATCTGTATTTAGCATTTTATAGCTAATGATATTTCATTTATTTTCAGTCTGTTGTTGATTTCCTGTTGGTGTTCAAGGAGTGAGCTAGTGTTTCATAATTGTGCTTCAGAAGAGTTTGAAGGATAGTAATTATGCTATAATGCCACGTCACGTGTAATTCTTTTTGCTATGTATGTGGAGAACTAACCTTCAAGAGCCAAAAGTGTAATATTACACCTCTAGTTCGAAAGGCATATGAACTGTATTTTTGACGTCGTGTGGGAGACCAAGATAAGTAATTTGCACCTCACATATGCTGCAATTGATGCTCTAGAAATTTGAGAAATTGGCCACAAGGTAAACGCAATGCAATGAAATTTGCTGTACCTATGGTTTGGCGAGAATCTCGGGACCATGTAACAGATTGTTATATCTGTTTGGTAGATATAGAAGGATATACTTCAAAATCCAAAGGGCAGATCCAGTACCCTAATTTACCGCCATCCGACCAGTTCCTCACAATGAACATTTTCCTGTACCTAAGCCTCAACAGTACACCGTTTCAGAAGAAGACACACCCAACGTCTCAGGCTGTAGTAGTCCTACTCGAGATCCAGAGTTTCAGCCATCTACATCGTCTTTACCCTGTAATCACCAGATGTTCACACAAAACGCCCTCAATGATCTCGTCAAGCAGAATTGTTGGGCTCTAGACTGCAAGAACGGAATCTTATAGATATCAATGTTAGAATAACTTCATTTAGAAAACGACAAACTCATTTTATTGAATAGTTTTCTGGGAATGAAGGAATATTTTTTTGCAACGATGTGAATGGCTTATTTCAGGCTTTGGGACATGAACATAATCAAGAGGACTGGCGCTAATTTATAGATTCCTCCAAACTAAGTCTAAAGGCAGTACTTAACCATATTGGCAATATTTTCCCATCTTTTCCTATCGCATATGCCATTCATACGAAGGAAACTTTTGAGGTTATGAGTGCAATACTAAGGTGCATTGAATATAGACATATATGTGGAGACTTGAAAGTTATTGGACTCTTAATGGGTATGCAACAAGGGTACACAAAATACTGTTGTTTTTTATGTGAGTGGGATAGCCGCGACAAAGCAAACCACTACTTTTGTAAAGAATGGCCTGCAAGACAAACCTACATTCCTGGAGTCAAAAGTGTTTCCCATAAACCACTTGTGAATCCTCAAGATGTCTTCCTACCACATTTACACATCAAGCTCGGAGGATGAAAGTATTTGTGAAGGCACTAGGAAGAGAAGGACAAGCTTTCATGCATGTCAAAAATCCCAAGCCTAAGTGATGCAAAGATTAAGGAAGGAGTGTTTATTGGTCCACAAATAAGAGCAGTCTTCCAGGATGAAGACTTTGAAAATAAACTGTTGGAAGCGGAGAAAATGGCTTGGTTTGCATTTAAATCACTATGCACGAACTTCCTTGGGAATAAAAAATCAGCAGACTATGAAGTAATTGTAAGTGAATTATTACACTGCTTTCATGTTATGAAATGCAATATGTCTTTGAAACTACATTTTCTGGACTGTCATCTGGACTTCTTTCCAAAAAACCTTGGTGCTGTCAGCGATGAACATGGCGAGAGGTTTCACCAAGAAATATCAGCCTTTGAAAAAGATTCAGTGGAAGATGGCATGCAAGTATGCTTGGTGAATATTGCTGGTCATTCATCAGAGATAGCCCAGAAGCTGTCCATAAGCGCAAACGATCAACAAAGACATTTTAATTTGGTGTTCTTTGCAATTGTTATGTTTGTCATTATAACTAGTACAATTAAAATGTGTCATTACAAAAAATTGATTGGTGATAGAAAATTTTGGATTTCAAAATTGAATTCAGCACATCTCAATTAGTTAAAATCAGATAGTTTAATCTACTTACTTTATTACTTTTGAGGGCCTCTCCACTTTTCAGCGGTTACCCTTAGTTTATTCCTTGTATATTCCAAGTTCCGCATACCAAAGTCCGTTTACGTAGCCAAAGTCGATGCCTATTAATCCGTCCGGCTAATTTCTTGGGAAACTTAGAAAGCTTTGTTTTATAGGATCGGGGTGCTAGCCCTCTGCCTAACCCCTAACCCGGAGGACCAAGTAATTTGTAATCGAGGATGTCTTCCCCTAGCCCTTGGAGGACCAACTCCCATCCTGCAAGGCAGCAGCTCCCTATCCTGAGGTAATCTCTTCTGCCTTCTTCGCCGTTGAGATTCCAAACTCTTCATCCGCCTAACCATTGGATATCCTCTTCTGGAGTGCTTCTTCGTCTGACCTCTCTCCTTTGTCCTGTCCGGCATGGGAAACCCTATCAGTAGCTACGCTACCGCCGGCATAGCTCTCAGGGTCATCGAGGTACTCAAACCCCACCACCAACTATAAGGTCTTGCACTCCCTAGGTGGGGAGAAAAAAAGTGTTAAGTACAAGACAACTTTTTTGTTCTATTTATAGAAAATGTACATATGTACAAAGTGTCATTAAAGAAAATTTGATGGGTGATAGAAAATTTTGGATTTCAGAAATGAATTCAGCATATCTCAATTAGTTAAAATCACATAGTTTCATCTAAAGGACAGGAAAAAAGTTTAAATTTGTTGCACAGTGTAATTAGCTCCAGGTTGGAAAAAAACAGCTATAATGGCTGGGGGACCCGACACGTTGACCATATGTCACCCCTTCACTGGCTAGATGATCGTCTATCTCTGTGATTAGCACATGTGGATGTGAAGGTAGCAACCGGCTGGTAGGCCAAGGACTTTCTAGGCTATCGCGCCATGGATTTTTTTTATTTCTTAGAGTTATTTAATAAGATTTGTGTGTGGACTAAAGTATTTCCTCGCTTTCGCCGAAATAATATCTCTCTATTTTTGACTTGAAATAATGTTTCTGAAATAAAAAAATTAACTAGTTTGCGTATGTGTATTGCAGGGGATTGTCTTTATAAGAAGCCAGATATAATAAGAACAGTTAAGTCTCGTAGACTGCGATGGGCAGGACATGTGGCACGAATGGGGAATGAAAGACGCGCCTGGAAGCTTCTTGTACGAAAACCAGAAGGAAAACGTCCAGTTGGTAGACCAAGAATGAGGTGGGGATGATTGGAAAACAATAGCTCAGGATATGGATATATGGAGAGCTTATGTCCGCGCGGCCATGAACCTATGGGTTCGATAGTGCCGGTGAGTTAGTATTGCAGGAGATTACACATCTGGGCATTAATGGCATTGGAATGTATGATACAGCAGATACGAATTTCCCTTTCCAGGAATCTGGCAATGTAAATGAAAGTCAGTCTCTCTCTCTCTCTTTTTTTTTTTTTCGTTAGTTCAGCCTCTCTCTTAGTAAGTACTTTCACGTGTCCCACGTTTCCTTTGCTTTACAAGGACACGACGTATCGAAAGAGGATTTTTGACACTAGATTATATTATTTTTCGATCACATAAAACATTGAGGGCCTCTCCGTATGAGCGATCAGTAGCGCCTGGATTGTATGTAATTTCTGCCCTCTTACATGTACATATCCGAAACAAAGTTTAATATTCCGATCGAGGTCCGACAAGTAAGTTATAAAGTTTTTATTTTGGTAAGAACAGTCTTCTTCTTCTCTCAGTACATTTGGCACGAATGAGGAATGTAATAGGGGCATGGAAACTTGTAGGAAAAACAGAGGGAGAGAGCCCAGTTGTAAGCCAAGAATGAGGTGGCAGAATAACATTAACCATGTTTTGAAGAAAGTAGATTATACAGATGATGATTGGAAAACAGCTCAGGTTAGGCATGTATGGAGGGAGTATGTCCACGCTGCCATAAACCTAAGGGTTCGAAAGTGCCAGTGAATTAGTTACAGTGACAATGAAAATAACTGAATAACAATGAAGATGTGTATGAAATTAATAATAATAAAAACACATGATTAAAGCTAATTTGAAATTTATGAAAATATGAGTTTTGCTTTTTTCGAAGTAAAGGTGATTAGATTTAGATGTATGGAGTTACTGTTTCTTCATCATCGACAACAACGCTTGGCGATGTAGCGAATTCTCGTCTTTCTATGTATATTGCAGTTGAAATGTTTTACGATTAATGTGTTCATCGGTGGAAAATTATGCATGATTTGTAAGACGTGTTGCTTAAGAGAATGCGGAAATATTGTGTTTGTCCTTAATACAAAATTACTGTTATTAACTAGTATCAGCGAAACATTGGTTGCAAGAGAAAGTAAAGTAATACAGCAATTCACGATCTCTGTCAACTTGAAACTACGTGCTAACATCACAATTTAAGAGATTTCTATAATTTATTGCAATAACAAACATTCGTTATTTTTCTTTAAATAATTTGTTGTTTTTTTTTTTTTTTTTTTTTGTGTTGAAGATAGTTTCAAACACTTGAATAATAATGATATAATAAGTAGAGCTAGGAATTTTAGGTGCAAAATTTTGGTGAAAAAGGTGCAAAAGAGATAGATGTTTTAATTTAGCAGAAAAAGGTGCATTTTTTAAAATAAAAGTTGCAAATTTCCCATGTAAATAATCATTAAAGATTACCAAAACCAATTACAAGTAACTAACGACACAAAATTCACGCATGTTGTCTTATATTAAAGAGTCTGTGTAAGTACTTACACTACTTATATTCTGCGTAACACGATTGCATTGATGTTTTTCATCAATTGTTATTGAAATATCACAAAGAATGCACCTGATAACAGATCCGTCACTCTGAATTCCATCTGCACTAAACTTTTTAACAATATCACGTAGTTTATAGGAGTTCACTTTCGGTTTCGGCATACTGTATACTGGTAACTCAGGAAAATAGCAGACCGCACTAGTCAAATATTATTTTGAACTGAAACATTTATTCACGCACTCAACAACCTTCCTTGCTTGAACAATAGCTTTCGCATAACTGTGGTGCAATGAGGCCTAACGGGTTTGAAAAGGTGCAAAATGTGCATCCATTAAAGGAAAGGTGCAAAAAGGTGCTAGCATTGTAAAAAGGTGCAACTAAAACACAGTTAGGGGCATTTATTTAATGTTTTCTTTGCAATACTAGCTAATTTGAACATTATAGTAACAAAAAGAAAAGGTGCAACACCTATAATTCCTAGCTCTAATAATAAGTAATATTCATATGATTGATTTCCTCAACCCAAAGGTAATCTCTTCTTCCACTTTTCCATCTTCAAAGTCCACATTTTAATATCCTCCCATATATGCTGTGTCTTCCACTTTCCTGGTTCTTTCCAAAGTAAAACTTTTTGTATTCAGTGGACTGTTTTCTTTTCATATGTCCAAACCATCTTATATTTATTCTACAGTATATCTTTGTATATTCATTTTACCGCTCAATTCTGGAAATGCGTGTTATTATGCATTACAGAGATTCTTGACTTCCCAACTCCTTTAAAAAAAACGCTAAACTGAGAATATATAAAACTATTATTCTACCAGTTATATGGATGCGAAAAATGGACTCTTACTTTAAGGGAGGAAAGGAGATTACGAGTATTTGAGAATAAAGTTCTTAGGAAAATATGGAAGCTAAAGATTTTTAGGGAAGAAGATGCTTTATACAGAAACCTGGCGACAAATTACTTTAGGTTGAAGGAAAACCATTGTAATGTGGAATATTCCTAATAAATTATTATTATCATTATCATTCATAGAAGGTAAGTTACATGTGTTAGAAACCAGAAAGAGCATTTGTAGGAGCTCTATATATAATTCGTTTGAATTCACTTGACTGATTCTAGAAATAAGTGGTGTCATGAAATCTTCAGATATTGCAAAATTCAATTTAATTCATAAATGCATATACGTGATGATGTTTCAACATAGTTCTGGTGAAAACTAGGAAATGTGTTTGAATGGTACGGGTCAGGCAATTAACTTGAATGTACGAGATATGCAAACACGCAATATCTGTGGAGGCCAATGCAAGTGATCTCATCAGTATGCCAAGGTTCCTTAATTGGTCTCACTAGATCTGCTACATTTCCCACTTTCTTACGTTCTCATAACCCCTTCATTGTTTAGAACGTGCCTAAAAAAATACTTGTTCCCCACCGTGGCCATGTGGTCTAAGGTATGCCTTGGCGCCGATTCGAATCCCCACGGGGAAGAAATGTTATCATAGAATTCCGACCAGTATGAAACCAGTTGCCTTCCCAACATCGTGAGGATTTCGTTTAGCTACGGTACTGAGTGCCTTCTCGTACAATATCTCGTCATCATTGAATCATTGTTAATGATATGATTGTTGTCCCGCGCCATAGTCGAGTGTTAAGGTAGGATGCCTTGGCGCAGAGCTATGGAACTTGCGCTGTTTCGGGTTTCCATGGGGGAATAAATTTTCTCATGTAATTTCGGCCAGTGTGGGACAGATGCCCCAACATCGTGAGGTACTTGGGAAGCTTTAATGAGTCGCGGCTCCAGTTTGAGAAAACGGCAGGGATACCCGTCATGCTGACCATATATCGCCCCTGCACTGGCTGGATGATCGTCTACCTCTGTGATGAACACATGTAGATATGAGGCCAGCAGCCGGCTGGTAGTCCAAGGGCCTAGGTCTGTCGCGCCTTGGAGTTAGTTTTTTTAGTGTGATTGTTATCTTCTTCTTTCTTCCAAGTATTAGGCCAAGGTCTGTTGCGATCCTATAGAAAATTTTCCCTCCCACATTTCATAGGACGGCCTAGAGATCTTCGTCCTCTTGGTGTATAATTATAAACTGCTTTGGGGATCCGATTTGAACTCATTGTTATTCCTATAAATATTAATTATTTATTATAAAGAAAAAATAATTTAATAGGACCTTTCATAATAATTTATGAACAATATTTTTAGCTACTCTTTAGCTCATGTATGATTTGCTTCTTGTTTATCAAATGCTATCCCTCCCCTTAAAAATAAAACTTTATAAGTACTGTACGTATATGTTTACGAACCCACTATAAATTTTACAAACTTATACACTATACCAAAGGAGTATTTATATAAGATGATGTATTCTGATGACGGATACTGAAAGGAACTGTAACCATTGCATACCGAAACCTACCTTGAAATTTCTCCCAGATAATCGTTGTGATGTACCAAGGCCGTGTCCAAAAAAATACATGTCGCATTTTAACTGTAATGCACTAAAATCCAGCGCCAAATCTCTCATTTAAACTACCGGGAAGCAATATAACTCCTGACTTGGTGGATTGATTAATCCTCAAAACCTGCGTCCGCCGCTCCCCACTCCACTCCGCTCTATTCAAGCAGGGAGTCCATGTGCTTCGATAAGCGGGTTGCCATTGCTGGATTCTGGCTTCGATTTCTGTGTCTTGCAGTTAAAAGCGGCATTTTATTTTGGACACGGCCTTGGTACATCAGAACGTTCCTCTGAGAGAAATTTCATGGTAGGTTTCGGTATGCAATGGTTGACGCCTTCCCTTATCAGAATGACTTGCAGAAATTGTTATATAGATTCTATTTTGGTTGTCGAAAGTATAATATGAAAATGTCATTAACAGAAACTAAACTAATGACTATAAGTAAACTCCCCTTAAGATGCAAGTTTGAACTAAAAAGAAACATAATAGAACAAGAGGGTGTTGAGATAACTGGCTGGGGAGCTCTGCAGAATGAAGTTTCATACCAAAGTAATCAAGGAGCGAGAATAGCGGAAAGTTTTAAATCAAAGCCAAAAGGAAAAGGAATAAATGATAAACCCAAGATTTGAGATGGGAGGATTGTGTGTTAAATGGCATCTTGATATTTTAAGTTAGTAACTGTATAACTCTAAGTTTGATTAAAGAAGACTAGCATAGACTTCTGAATAGGACAATACACATGGGCATGTTGTGCCAATGATGCTTATGATTATGATTTTGCACTTCTGAGGATTGTAGATGATAGAGAGAAATTAAGGGATCTTGGGAGTTCTAATTGCTACTTCTAGAGTCTAGAGGAGAAGTGTACATAGTTACCGTTCAAACCTGGAGTGACGGTAGAGATAATGGAGGGAACACCAGCTAGCCAGAATTTGTAATTTAGACGTGACAAAACTCGCCATTAGTAATAAAAATAGACATGATCACTCACAAATAACTTAATACTAATATTTACAATACAAATGAAAACCATGAGACTTGAAAGTATAAATATTGATGTCTCCTGAAGACGTTACTGGCGTCTCGCAGGGTAAGATATCTGATGGGGCTGCCATCTACGACTCGATATCAAGCCGTCTGCTGTATTACACAATACAGAGATGAATGGATGGACCACATCAATAGAATGGATAACAATAGAATTCCGAAACAGATTCTTCATTACAACCTACTAAGAAGAAGAAATGTTGGAAGACCCAGTAAAAGATGGATAGACCAATTCTAACATGAGATCGGAACAGATTAGTAGGTCTAATCCTTGATGATGATGATGATGATGATGACGATGACAAATGAAAACCAAACACAATTAGCAAAATTCGAACTGAAATCGCATGGTTGCACACTGGAAAACTTGCTTCATTTCTAAATATTTTGCGGGGATGTGCAAGTTTGTGGGCAGGTGGATAAAGAATAATAACTCCATGATTGGCTATTATCAAGAATAGGGAATATATATCCACAGTTGTCAAATTGAACTGTCAGATATAAAAAAAAATCACCAACTCCACTGTATTAGATTAAGTTCAATAGGGAACCTATGTCCGTAAATGTACTGTTTTAGAGCTGCAAGAGTCAATGCTCTCTATTATTGGAACTTTTCTCAAATATTCCGTTCGAGGTATTTTCATATTGCATGTAAAACATATGCGACTACATTTGCTCAAGAACGTTTAGTGATACATCTTCTAAGAATTCCACGTGTACTTTCTTCAGGAAAGTCAAATACCTTTTACTCACGTCAGATTGCAAAAATATGACATATGACGTCAGTGAATTCAGAAGTCACATATTTTCCTACTGTGAAATTTGTATTGGCATAATTATGACTCTAAATCGAATTCCTGGTCATATGTTCTTCATTAAAATAAGTCCACTGTACAGCCCTCAGAACGTGTAATCGTGCAAGAACATTCGTTTATATCCACTATCATCATCATCATCATCGAGCAGCCAAGGATAAAGGCCTAATTGTCTTTTCCGGTCTCATTATCTAGCTAGTATTCTTCTGTGTGGTCGACCTTGCTTGGTTTTTTCAACTGAATAGTATCATAATATTAAATTGGAGAGTATTTCTCCATGTGGTTGGAAGTAAACATAAATAAAACAATATATGTTCACACATAGAAATGTGGACAGTTAATTACAAATGAGGCAAATTTTGAGGAAGTGGCTGAATGCAAATACCTAGGAACAATAAATACAAACATGAATTAAGAGCATAAAGAAATTAAACATAGGCTTAATTCTGGAAATGCATGCTATTATGCATTACAGTGACTCTTGTCCTAACTTCTCTCAAAAAAATGTTAAACTAAAAACCTATAAAACTGTTCTTCTCCCAGTTAGGGCCTATATTATATGGGTGCGAAACATGGACTCTTACTTTAAGGGAGGAGAAAATATTACGAGTATTTGAGAATAAAAGTTCCTTGTGCATTATGACATTTCTTATAACATTTTATCACCATGCACTATTCACGAATTTAGGCGATATAATTGACATATTTCAGCCTTTGCTAATCAGAATCTATTTTTTTTTCTTCTACCCAGAATATAGTTTTCTCTTGAACGATATTTTATTTTTTTTTAGGATTACAGATGTTGAATCCTTATGTGTTTATATATATATTTGTCTTCGATTCTTTGATGATCAATTATTATATAGCCAGTGGTCTAGCGGTTCTTAATCCGTTGATGTCTTACTTCTGTAATACCCAGATTTAATTTTCATACGGGAGAGTTGGGACGACGAGAGTTTTATACAGTTCCAATCAATAACGTTTCTGCAAAAGTTGTGATTTCAAAGTATTATTTAATAACCGTAATAATTGTCATCATCAGCAACAACAACAAGGATTAAGCCCAATGGCCTGTTCCGATCTCATTATAGGTCGAATTGGTCCTTCCATCTCTACAATGGTCTTCCCAACATTCTTCTCCCTTTTGGTTTAGGTTATAATTATAACCGCAATAATTGTAAAAATATCAATTACAATTAGTTTTAAACATTTCAATTAGCCTATATATATATATATATATATATAGTCCACCGCTGTGGTCCCGAGGTAGCGTGCTGCCTTGTCACGTAGCGGGCCCGGGTTCGATCCCCGGTCGGGCAGTTTTTCTGGGTGAGGTTTTTATCGGGGTTTTTCATCACCTGTAAGACAAATGTCAGGAAAACTTTAAGGCCCAAACGGTCCCCGAAATCATATGGCCATCATCATCATCGCCGTCATCCTTCACCGGTGTGGAAAGCAACGGGAAGCTACCATACCTACACAATTCCCTAGTAAAGCTGCAAGCATAGCATTAAAATGCCTTCGGGTAGAATTACTATGGATGGAGATATATATATATATATATATATATATATATATATATATATATATATAAACATTTTGGAAGAAATGAGTTAATCATGTGATTGAATTTATGAAGTCGATCGGCGTATGTGGAAAATATTAATTGGAAGACTTTGAAAAGATATAAAAAAGATGAAATGTTGACACAGCAACGGATCTTTAGGTCTAAGTGTTCAGATTTATTATTATATTTATAGGTTTATAATAAATTCAGTTTCTTCGCGTTTTAACGGGATAGTATATACGCTAAGTCTGTGAAATCAGTCGATTCTAGGGCTAAGATCCTCCCAAGAGTTTTTTAGGCCAGTTTAAATACCCCAATCACAAGGGAAATCGAATCTGCGATCATCAGAATTGTAGCGTACCGGTATTGTCTTATAATCAACTATACTGCGGAATGCTTCTAAAGAATCCCAAATATAAAGTTGTTTCCTTAGATAAATAAATAATAGTTTTAAGAAACTAAAAGAACACGCTTTATTAGAAAACTAAAAAATGAAAAATAATTTTAATTTCCAATACGCTTGGGATAAAATAAAGTGGTCAACAAAAAAATCATCTCCAACACATATAGAATAAAATTAGAGTTATCAACAAAAAGAAAATGATTTTACCATCAAAAGCGTGGGGTGCTCTATATCAATTAATATATTTGATAATAAACAGATATTGGTAAAAGTAAGCTCTCTAAGAAGAAAATGTAAAAATCATAAAAATCACCCCACGCTTTTGATGGTAAAATTATTTTCTTTTTGTTGATAACTCTAATTTTATTCTATATGTGTTGGAGATGATTTGTTTGTTGACCACTTTATTTTATCCCAAGCCTATTGGAAATTAATTTTTTTTTCATTTTTTAGTTTTCTAATAAAGCGTGTTCTTTTAGTTTTTTAAAACTATTATTGATTTTTTATTTTTTAGTTTTAATATTTTACAGAATAAGATAAAAATGTAATATCTTTAAATTCCTTATTATTGTAGTATGAGCTAAAAGTAATACTCTTCTGTTAAAAAACCCTCCCAGCCGGATTTGAACCAGCGACGTATGGATTACTGAAATTATATACCACTAAGAGTTCACTGCTTTACCAACTGAGCTCTTACAACGATTGACTAAAAACTCGACAAGTCCGCAACCTATTATACCAGATTTCATTTTTTTGATTTTCGGATGATTCTGGCCAGGATTTTAGAAACAATATATGTAATTATTGTATTGTCACGGGTCCTCTACACGTATACAATGTTTCAGGTCGATCCAATGTTTCTAAGTGGGTTAAAATCGCGTCTAAAGATTCCGTTACATTGATACAAAAGCACTTTTTTTGATTTTCTGAAGATTATGGCCAGGATTTTAGAAAATAAATATGAAATTATTGTATTGTCACGGGTCCTCTACAAGTATACAAAGTTTCAAGTCAATCCAATGTTTCTAAGTGGGTGAAAATCGCGTTGAAAGATTCCGTTACATTGATACAAAAACACTTTTTTTGATTTTCTGATGATTCTGGCCAGGATTTTAGAAAATAAATATGAAATTATTGTATTGTCACGGGTCCTCTACAAGTATACAAAGTTTCAAGTTAATCCAGTGTTTCTAAGTGGGTGAAAATCGCGTTGAAAGATTCCGTTACATAGATAGATAGATACAGGTCAAGCTAATATAAAGCGTGTAAAAAATGAGGTAGGTCGGAACACACTAGAACATTAGTATATAATTTTATCTTTGTAGTTGTGGCCGACTTTAGAAATTATTCATAAGAATTCCACAAGTTTAATCTTACTTCAAGTACCGTTCAACGTTTGTTTCACGATTTAGTATCTTTCTTTTCAGCTTGCAGCAAATAAAGAGGTCACTGAACTCCTGTGAATGTAGCTGTGATTTCGCCTCTCTCTCTCTCTCTCTCTCTTTCTCTCTCGCACATACTCAAATTATACCCGGAAAAAATCGTACTATACTTCTGTATGACACATGTAGATCTAAAAAAATATTTTGAGGCCTACTATTAGTATGTGTATGTGTGTATATGTTCCATATGTCCATATTGGAGACATGGGTGCTCAGCTAACAGGAGTTTCATAACTAAGCTAATTTAGGTACGCTTATTTTCCTGCAGATGTTAGTGAGTGACATGTTGTCAGCTCAGTAAGACATCTAGTAAGCAACTAAGGTTTTACTTGGATGAGGACGGACGGTTAATTTTTGCCCAGAAGCACTAATTTAGGCTTGAAGTTATTTTACGAGCTCTAAAATCTTCAAACTCGGGGCCCACGGTTTAAAGTACCTCTCGGAAGTCTCGCTCTTTGATTTTCCCATCCTAAAATCACAGAAACTGAATAGCAGTGGGCCCCGTGATGTTTATTATTCTGCACAAAGCAGATAAACACAAAGCAAATAAGGCAGGCCTAATAAAATCTGTATTTAATATGAAACCAACTTATTAAAACCAAATACTAAAAAGTAAAACCTGCAAAAAAAATAATCTCCCATTGACCGAGATGGACGAGTGACCGTTAAACCTCCCAAGCCGATTAAATAAAAAAGGTTGAGACTACATAAACGAAAATATAGTCATACAAATAAACAGAAAAAATAGAACAGGACGAACCTCCTCTTCGGAAAATTATTCGCAAAAATAAAAATAAAATACAATCAAAGTGATTCTGAGAAAAATTACAAACTTTCTGCTACGTCTCTTTAACAGTCATAAAAATTAAAACATAGAACTAAATTAGCGTCCAAATGTCCAAATTTTACCGGATAAATGGACTTATGGCCACTCCCCATAGAACGGTTTAAGGCATGATGCCTTGGTGCAGAGCTACGGGACTTGCGCTGGTTCTGGTCCCCATTGGGGAATAAATTGTCTCATGGAATATCGGCCAGTATAGGAACTGTGCCCACCCAGCGTTTTGAGGAATTTGGTTAGCTACAATAAGTAGCGGATCTAGGTTGAGAAAATCAGCTGTAATGACTGGGGTAATCGACATGCCACCGCATGTCACCCCTAGACTGGCTGGATGATCGTCCACCTCTCTTATGACAAATGGGTGTGAGGCAAATAGCCTCCTGGTGGGCCAGTGCCCTTCTAGGCCTGTCTTACCATGGGGCAAACGAATTTATGTACTGGAAGTTGAAACCTCTCAGATTATGAGAGCCGAACAACAGCTCGCCACCTGTTCGGACAGTTCGCAGAGCAGTTCATCTCTTATTATCTTAAAACCGTTAAGTCTCAAAGACTGCGATGGGTAGGCACGTGATACGAATGGGAATGAAAAGGAGCTTTAAAACTCCTGCAGGAAAACTGGGGGAGGGAAAAGCGTCCAGTAGGTAGGCTAAGAATGAGATGGGAGAATATTTTAACCATGATTTAAAGGAAGTGAATTATACAGACTATTTAACTCATGCCCCAAATGGGAGTCAATGACCAATCACGTTTCAATGATTTCTGTTTTACAACCAATTACAGTCATGTTTCACCAAATATTTATCAATATTAAATTTACCATATTAAAGAAAGCTCCTCCTTCTTAATATTCTGAACAGGCCTGACCATTATTTTTCAGTGACTGATTCTGTAAGAAATACGGCTACCAGGTTGTGTATATAGTGCATGGATGTCAACACATAGCACTTGCAGGAGTTAATATAAAAACATTTGTAGCAATTGATTATACCACAAAAAAAAATCACTGTTTGCACTTTATTACATGTATTTTTTTCCCAGGTAATAATCCAGAAAAATAAAATTGTCATATTTACATCATACGACATCAGAAATGAATTAATATACAGTTTGATGTGTTTCATTTTTTCTCCATTAGAGAGCATTCTTACAATATTGCGTCCCTTTGGCAATAAATAGTATGATCTGGTTGCAGTGAAAAACAAAAGAAGCAGATGAAGCGTACCTATCGTTTCTCATGTTTTCAAACATCGCCATTTACATTAAATATATAAATATTTTTAAATAACTATAGTTAAATAATGATTTGTGAGTAAACAGCTTAATTTTATTCGTTAAATAGTCCTAACAAATGCCACTCTTGATTTCCAAATCCTCTATATAAATTCACTCCTCACTTCGTGAGTCGTGAATTTATCGATAATTTGGAAATCACTCGTGGCATTACTTATGAAAATGATTGGAAAGTGTTAGCTCAGGGATGTATATGTCCGCGCTGTATAACCTCCAGGTTCGGTAGTTCCACTGAGCTAACTAACTAACTCACTAGCACTATCGAACCCGTAGGTTCATAGCCGCGCGGACATAATCTCTCCATATATCCCTATCTTGAGCCAATGTTTTCCAATCATCCCCTGTATAATCTACTTCCCTCAAATCATGGTTAATGTTATTCTCCCACTTCATTCTTGGTCTACCAACTGGGCATTTTCCCTCTGGTTTTCCTACTAGAAGCTTCCATGCACGTCTTTCGTTCCCCATTCGTGCCACATGTCCTGTCCATCGCAGTCTACGAGACTTAACTGTTCTCATTATATCTGGCTTCCTGAGTTCCACTGAGCTAGCATTTGAGGTTTTCTAAATCGACTAAGATTATTTTCACATTGGAATCTTAAGTATTGGGACACATAGTCAGTCATGCGTGCAAAACATTTGAGTACTTCCACGTTTAACAAGAGAAAATAGCAGTCACCTAAGCAGTAAGTAACTTGATACTATTCTTCACATTTTTTACGAATAATGTAGGTAATACAAAGTGTTACTTTTCACTACTTCCATATAACACTTTCATTCTAGACTAAAAGTTATGAATCGTGACCGAATTGCAGACCTGTTCTGATTTTGGATTATACATTACTATTATTTTTATTTACATTTTAAACTTAAAATTTACTTTCATGTACGTATAAGAAATGAATTTATCAGGCAAACATTTAATGCAATAAATATAGTATAGCAAATTAAAGAATACCAACAAAATTGGCTACAGCATGTAATAAGAATGACCAAACACAGGCTTTAAACTATAAAACGAAGAGCAAACGAGACATTGGACGACCACTGACAAGATGGAGACTGCAAGCTCATCTGGAGGAAATAGGAACAGGCTAATAAAAAGCCTAAACCTTAACTGTTCATCATGATAATGACGTAGAATGGGGAGAAGGAAGAATACCCAGGATTATACAAGAATGCGAAATTAAGGGGAGAGGAGGAAGAGGACGACCTGCTACTACCTGGATGCAGAATACCATGTCAATGGAAAGATTTGGTGTAGTGGGGGCACATGGCGTAGCATCATAAACAGTATAGAGTTCTGAAAAGTAATATCTAACTTTATGTATTTTAGATGTCAATATTGTAACCTATTTTATATTTTGATATTGTTCGACTAGAGAAAAATTCTCTGTATTGAGAATCTTCATTAATAATAATAATAATAATAATAATAATAATAATAATAATTTTAAACTTGGACTATGTTAATGAAAAACTGTAGGAAAACATCCTAATGAAATACCTAAGCTGTAATGATCGTGGATGTAGAGGTTTGTTTTCGATATAACATTAATTTTCTGCAAAAAGTTAAAATATGTAGGGCTGCCTTTAAAATAGACCCCATTCGGTTTTCCTGACGGGGACTACTTCAGGAAATCCATGCCAAAGAGTGCGATGGGCAGGACATGTGGCACGGATGGAGATTAAAAGAAGGGCATGAAAACTCTTGTAGGAAAATCAAGGGGAAAGCGCCCACTAGGCAGGCCAAGAATGAGGTGGGATAGTAGCATTAACTATGATTTGAAGGAAGCTGATTGTACGGGGATGATTGGAAAACATTAGCTCAGGATGGGGTTGTATAGAAGAGAGCTTATGTCCACGTGGCCATTAACGTACGGTTCGATAATGTCGACGATTTAGTTGTAGGGCTAACGTAGATCTCATTCGACTTCAATTAAGTAAAATTTCAGTTAATAGTCTTCGTAGGTCTTTCGGAACATGTTCTATTATCAGCTGTTTATAAATGGAAAATATTATACCGCTGTGGTCTAGAGGTAGCGTGCTGCCTTGTCACGCAGCGGGCCCGGGCTCTATCCCCGGTCGGGACAAGTTTCCTGGATGAAGTTTTTTCTGGGGTTTTTCTTCACCTGTCAGATAAATGTCATGAAAATTTAAGGCCCAAACGGTCCCCGAACATCATCTGGCCATCATCATATTCACCTCAATATATTAAATTTAGGATTAAGGCCTCTCGTGGCGAATCATTATCATTATCATATTCACCTCAATATATTAAATTTAGGATTAAGGCCTCTCCTGGCGAATCATTACCATCATCATCACCTACCATACATCATCGGGGCAGCTTAACTCCGCCTCCAAGCCCCCAAACTCAGAAGTGGGTTACAATAACACCAATACCAGGAGAGAATACAGAAATGTCGTAATGACAACTGGTGGCATTGAATAAAAAAGAGTATGTTACAATACGAGTTTGGGAAGTTGTTTTTACAGAAGCGAGAAAATTATTAAAAACCTCGCTATCGTTCGGCATTTAATTTCCGAGATTCTGTAAAACACTTCACAAACGTGCGTTATTTTTTGCACGATGGTGTTTTCAAAATAGTAAGTAATAGTAAAATAGTAACATCTTTGTTAGAAATATTTGCGTTCATTATAAACAACTGACTAACGTTAACAGTGTGGGCAATGTATGGTAAATGCCGAAAATAATTTAGTTAAAACTACAGCAGGCCGTGACACAATCAAGGTATAAAATGATGATAAATACGAATTTGTTTTATATTGTTTCAAATAAAGTTCAATTCATATAAAATGCAGTGATTTGTTTGATATGAAGTATATTAACACTACCTTTTGGATATGTTTTTGTACATACATTGTAGTATACATAAAGGGCAGTCGTTTTATTTCCCGCACAAGGTAGGTAATGTGTAATATTACAGTAACTATCTATCTAACTCGCTGGCACTATCGAACACGTAGGTTCATGGCCGCGTGGAATAAGCTCTCCATACTTCCCTATCCTGAGCTAATGTTTTCCAATCATTCCCTGTATAATCTACTTCCCTCAAATCTAGTTAATGTTATACTCCCACTTCATTCTTGGTCTACCAACTGGGCGTTTTCCCTCTGGTTTTACTACAAGAAACTTCCATGCACGTCTTTCATTCCCTATTCGTTCCACATGTCCTGCCCATCGCAGTCTACAAGACTTAAATGCTCTTATAATATCTGGCTTCTTGTAAAGGCCATGTAGTTCACTGTTATGAAGTCTTCTCCATTCACCTCTCTATTCATCTCTCTTTGGTCCAAAATTTTCCTAAGAAATTTATTCTGAAATAGCAATCTCCTTTCCTCTCTTAAAGTAAGAGTCCATGTTTCACATCCATATAATATAACTGGTAAAATAAAGTAATATTACAGTATAGTTATTTAATTATTTATAGGTTGGAAACCCCGAAATTCGGGAAATTGAACTTTCAATCATGGTCGCCATTGATGTATGTACGATAGAACGCACTATCGTGCAAAACATATCATTTTATGAAACTGGGCGAAAGGTACGTCTTCATTAGGCTATTATGCCTGTTCCGGCTTCACATATTCTACAACCAACGTTTTCGTGGTCTTCCCAAATCTCCTTCCTTCAGGTTTATAATGAATTATTTTTGAAATACGACTTAGCCCGTTAATTCTAAGTGTTCGTCCACCGCTGTGGTCTCGAGGTAGAGTGCTGCCTTGTCACGCAGCGGGCCCGGGTTCGATTCCCGGTCGGGACAGTTTTTCTGGGTGAGGTTTTTATCGGTGTTTTTCCTCACCTGTGAGACAAATGTCAGGAAAACTTTAAGGCCCAAACGGTCCCCGAAATCATAAGGCCATCGCAATCATCACCATTCATATTCATCTTAGATTAAGCTTAGGATTAGGGACTCTCCTGGCGCACCACTATCATCATCACCCATCATAACATCGGGACAACGTAACCCCGCCCTCCAGGCGCCCCAACCTCAGAAGTGGGTTACAAGTACGCCATGCCAGGAGAGAACACCAGGAATGTCGAAAGACAACTTGGGGCATTTGTAAAAAAATTCTAGATGTTAAATTAATTAATCTATTTGATGATGAATAATTTCCTCTAATGATCTTCTTCTTCTTCACTTCCTGTTGAGGCAAGAGTTGCCTGTTCCGTCTTCACTAATAGATCTAAGACCATGTCTTCCGAGGACGTCCGACATCTCTTCTTCCTCTTGGAAAATAATGGAAGATTTTATTTGAAGATCTACTTTCTTCCATTCTTTCTACATGTTCTTTCCACTGTATCTTGTTGTTAAATATCTTTTCTTTTATGGAGTAGATCTGCAGTTCTTCACGGATATCCTCGTTTCTTATCTGGTCCATTCTAGTGCAGCCTTTTACTCTTCTTAAAAATTTCATCTCGGCTGCTTGGATTTTACTTTCTTGTTTGGTAGTGGCAATCCAAGATTCACTCCCATACAAAAGGACAGGGACAGCCATTGTTTTATAAAATTTTAATTTTGTTTGTTTATGGGCTTTATTATTCAATGGTCTATTTATTGTACCACAAATAGCTTGAAACTGATGTGTTTTGTGTTCAATATATTTATCTTACCCATAGCTGATGTCACATCCTAAATATTTAAAGTGGGATACTCTAATGATGTTATATTTAATTATTTTCTTATATCGTCATTTTTAAATTTATCTAACATAGTACAAGCCTTAACTGATCTCAAAAACCTCGTTTCTGTAGTCTGCAATTTGTTAATGTAATTTCGTGTCATGGTCCACATTATGATACATTTATGAAACAAAAATAAATATTTAAAACTTATTCTCCTAATACGTGAAATGAATTGAAAGCGCATGTGCTGTAGGTTTTCACAGAAAATATATTAGATTCAGATCATGTGTAAGGCATGTTATAAAAGAAGATAGCAGGTTTTACAGGAGAAACTTTGAAGATGTTATCCGGAATGATTGACTGGAAGTACGAGGAAATGGAACTCATCTGTTGCACTTGACTTTCATATCCGCACCGCGTCCTACTTGGGGGTCTCAATTTCTAACCATAGTTAAATATAATCGTGACTCGCAAAATGCCAATCTACTCTTAAAAATATTGTTCTATAATGAGATTCGAATTACTTGTGTGACGTGAGTTGATGGAATGCAGGCTAATAGATCCGAGGTGAAAAGAAGAAGAAAGTCGTGGTTAATTAGCAATTGTTCCTTTTTATCAATGGCATATCCAGCTGTTCAAGAGCGCTTGGTTGTTAGGTTCGGCACTTGATTTTAATTGCTAGGCCTACAACAATAGTGTAGACATTCGTCAGGACATTGCCCCATCAACATTTTCAAGATATTATAATAATGAAAATATTTGTATTGCTTGATATCAGCCTCATACTAGAGCATTCGATAAGTAATAGCAACACTGCTATAATATCACAAAAATATGTAAGTTACCTCAATTATAGTCTCTTGCCAAGTCAACTAACTATATGTTGTCAAATCCTTAAAAGGTGGCGCACTTCATCTGCAGCACCATTTCTTTATATCGCTTTTATCTGATCGATCTAGAGCTTTCTGTATATCAACTCTTGATTGTAATGGAATGTCTCGTAGGTTCTTTGATCTTTGAGAATAAGTTATAGTCACAAGGACGCCTATCTGGTGAATTTGGTGGACGTTCTAGTACTTCCCAATTCCACATTCTAAACAAAGTCTACTATACATCTTTTTAGGGCGGTATTACTTTAGTAAATGTGAGAAACAGTGACTGTATTCGCAAAATGTTATTTTGCAGACTTTCGGTATTACATATTTATACAACCAAGACTACTCAACAACATACTTCAAGATTACAATGATCATAACTAGGATAGCTGATTTACAACAGTGTTGCCATTAATTATCGAATGCCATAGTACATATGTCCACCGCTGTGGGGCTAACCATAGATTCATACCAATTGTTATTGAGCGAATTTCAACAAATAAATTTATCAATTGAATTTCTAAGTTAAGAGAATTACCAGATGACTGAAAGCGATAGCGTGCTGCCTTGTCACGCAGTGGGCCCGGGTTCGACCCCGGTCGGGGCAGTTTTTCTGGGTGAGGTTTTTATCGGGGTTTTTCCTCACCTGTTAGACAAATGTCAGGAAAAACTTTAAGACCCAAACGGTCCCCGAAATCATATGACCATCATCATCATCCTTCACCGGTGTTGAAAGCAACAGGAAGCTTCCACACCTACAATTCCATAGTAAAGCTGCAAGCATAGCATGAAAATGCTATGATTGCAGTGAAGGACCTGCCCTCGGGCAGAATTACTATGGATGGATGGATAGTATATATCATCATCATCATCATCATCATTATCTTAAGGCAATCCAACTGTAATGTTTTGGCCTTCTCAATAATCTTCCTAACTAATATCTGTTGATCCATTCTGATCAGTTGACCAAACCATCCAATCTTAAGTGATTTGATATAATTTATTATATTTTGATTTTTAATTATATCACTAAATTCACTGTTTGTTTTCATTTTCCAAGTTTAGTCTGGTCCTTTATTTGGACCATAAATTTTTCTGAGTATCTTTCTTTAAAAAATTAACACCTAGTATATATGGACACATGATACATTAAATGTTTTTCTTTCTTATTCTTAGTTTAACGTCTTTATTTTAAACGCTTTTACGTTTCCCATACCACCCGGCCTTAAGGCAGTTTTCCATCAAATGGACAAAACAGAAACAAAGTTATATATTTTCCGATAAAAAATGCATCTAACAATGTAGTTGCCTGTAACCCTATTTCAAAGTTTTTAACGAAAAAAAAGAAGTTTTGTTTTGTTTCTGTTTTGTCCATTTGGTATAAAACCGCCTTTACAGTGACACGACCTCTGGGAGAGGACCTTTTTAAAATTTTGGATCACATACATACTTTTTTGACCACACGAGGGCATGATGACCCTCTCCAAATGAGGAATCAGCTCAATGAGACACCACGGCATACACCAATGAATAGTTTCAAAACATCATTCCAAATTTTGACACATAATTATTCCTTCAACAATGAATATGCTATAGAAATAGTTCGGCACGCAGGAATTGCGTAAAATAGCGAATTCCTCGGCAAGTCGAATTTATTATTGGTACGGAATATACATTTTTTTTTGTTAATTATAGGCCCTATATGTATCAATTATGTTGGGAGAAAGCAAAAATGGAGGCCTTAAGAGTGATTTTGAAATACTAAAGGTTTCTGATGGTCTGATTTTACTGATGTGTGTAATACTTTTCTGTTTTATTTCAATGGGATTTATGGAGTTACGTTGCGAAAAATTAAAGTGCTGCCAATAGAGCGCCTGTGATATACTCCACCCCCAATGATCCGATTTAGGTGATTATTGAACTGTGCGGCTATTCTATGCCATTTATTTATATTCGATCGGAGAATAAGTGATTGCTAGCGTCATGTTAGCCAATGTGATAACACATGTTCCCGTTAGAGTCAATTGCCAACATGTTTACTCGCATATAAAGGGATTCTACATTAGTGGTAAGTTAGGGTGAGAAAATTGGCAAGTTAGAGTGAGAAAATGGGCGAATTAGTAGCCTACACCAAATTAGTTTAGCGTTCACTTTTTGTTGCGGGTTTTTCTGATAGATTGATTAAACTGTCTGACAGATGACTAATACATATTTTACATTGCAAATATGCTGATTTTAGGTTACTTTGAGCTTTACTTCAGTTCATTTTAAGGCATTTTTCACATTTATTTGGTGAAAAAATCATCATATATATTTCTCTCAGTTAATTATTCACATACTATTACAAGCCTCATGGGCTAGTGGTAAGCGTTTCTGACTATTGTTCATGAGGTTCCGGGTTCGATTTCTGGTCAAACCATAGAAAATTTTCCTTAAAGGGAATTATTCCTGTGGTTGCTCATGGTCTGGAATTTAGGTTAAGTTTAGGTTAAAAATTCTCCTGGCTCTTCATTATCATTTATCACCTATCATCATCGGGCTTACTCCGCCTTCTAGGCGCCCCAACTTCAAAAGTTGGTTACAGTTAAGCCAATGCCAGGAGAGAACACCAGAAATGTCGAAATGACAACTTGGGGCATTGAATAAAAAAAGATAACAAATAGTGTGTTTTTCATTTTCTAATTTGAATGTATGCAGATGGCATGGTGGCATAGATGTTGGACCTTATATTTCTTGATTGATATATGCCGAACAAATTATTTGTTTACGAAAAAAAAAATTGCTGCTGCTAGAGCCTCATTTTCGGTTTGTACTTAGTAAGATAGAATTGTATTTTTTTCTAAAATATTTTCATGAAGGTAACCTCATTTTTTTTACATTCCTTCGGAATTCGCTAATGTGCATCACTTATCTTTGATGACGTTTCTTCAGTCCTGTCGTAAAATACAACACTGGTATTGAGTTTAACGTTATCTTACATTGATATGGTTTAGAAGCACGAACTGTAATAGCTGTGAAATAAACGACACTGTGACATCAAACTTCTTCAAGTGTCTGACTCATGCAGTACTTCCTAAGCATATCACGTTTGATGTTAACTAATTACTTGTGGATGCTAGTCTTTTCCCAGCTTGCTCTTCTTCCTCTTCGTGTTACAACACAGTTCATTTTTCGAAGGAATCTTGTAAGACTTTTAATGTTTATAGGATTCTGCAAAAATAACTAGTGCAAAGCTGCTAAAAAACTCTAAACTGAATTAATAGCCATAGCTTGTATTATTAGGCTATAGCGAGGAGATACTAAGGGCCAACACTCGTTCAGAAATAAAATAAAATAAGTTAAAATATACCTTCTTACGTAAAATCCGTCGTCCTTAACTTATAAAATATGTAATATTTATGCCTGTAGGCCTTTCAGAACATCCGTTCCATCTTCAGCAGGTCACTCTTCGGTACAACATCCAGTATGATGGTTGATGCTGCTGGTTCTAGTATGCTGTCACGTCAGAGCACATTAGAACCAGCAGCATCAACCATCATACTGGATGTTGTAGCGAAGAGTGACCTGCTGAAGATGGAACGGATGTTCTGAAAGGCCTACATGCATAAAGATTACATATTTTATAAGTTGAGGACGACGGATTTTACCTAAGAAGGTATATTTTTAACGATGAATTTTATTAGTATTGACTCGTTCAGAACCTGCCGAAATCAATGGACTTTTTAAAAATGAAAAAATCAAAGGAGCAAGTCCTTTGGGAGGCATTTTGAGCGCTATGTCCCGAGTCTGAAGATTTTTGGGCGAGAAAAGAACTTCAAGTCTAAATTAGGATATCTGAGAAATATTTAATCTGTCTTTTCCATCTAAGTAATATGTTATTGCCCTCTAGGGTTTCCTTGAGGCGAAGAGCTATCAATTTGTCATTTTGCTGAGATCTGTAGAGAGAACCAGTGTAGTAACTTTTTGGACCAAAGAGAGATGAAGAGATAGGGAAATGGAGAAGACTGAATGACAGGAGCTACATGTTCTTTATAGGAAACCAAATATATTAAGAACAGTTAAGTCTTATAGAAAGCGATGGGCAGGACATGTGGCACGAATGGGGAATGATAGAGCTATTGAGTTACACTAAGAAATTGGGACTGGACGTAAACATCAATAAGAGTAGGACTATATTAAACTGTAAGATGCATATAATGTTATTTACAAATACGGGAAACACGGGTAGCAAGCAATATAATTGCTGAAACACAGAAATACATTATATAATGTAAACGGACACTTAATAACAAATGAGGGGAAATTTTGAAGAAGTGGCTGAATTCCAAGTACTAGGAACAATAATTACAAATACAAGTGAGAGGTGCAAAGAAATTAAACATAGGCTCAATTCTCGAAATGCATGCTATTTATACATTACAGTGACTCTTGTCGTCCCAACTTCTCTCAAAGAATATTAAAAATGAAAAATTTTAAGAGCTTAAGATACTATTTTTTTATCAAAGAAAGGGGGACAGGTGAAGAGGAAACTACATAACGGTAAACTATATACATTAAATTTATGAAAATAATGCATAAAAAGAACGTTATTATGTATCATAGGCTGCAATGGGCAGGACATGTGCTATGAGTGGGAATTGAAGCTGAGCACGGATACTACTTGTGGGAAAACCAGAGGGAAAGCGTGTAAGTACGTAACGCAGGAACTGCGTAAATTAAGCGAATTCCTGAGCAAGTCGAATTTATGTTCCAATTTTCCTAGTTTACGGAATGTGTAGGACTATTTATTTTGTTAAATTGGATAAACTTTTATTTATTTATTTTTGTGGGCTGTCCGGTGTGTCGATTCCGAGCTACCTCTTGACGACAAATTTATACATTATGCTAACTGTAAAGATGGATGCCAGCTTATTTAAAAGTATCGAACCGCAGTAAAAGCAAAGAGTTGTGTTTAATTTCGGATTTCACGAAATACCGTCCACTTCTGATGACTAAATAATAAAATCTCTTTACTACAAATTTCTTTGTTTTGCTAACTGCAAGAGAGTCAACATGATATTTAAACAGTGGAAACAAAGAGCCATATTTAATTTCCGGTTTCAGGAAAACCCCCACTTGTAATGGTTTCGCTGATTTTTTTTGAGAATTCCTTCCACATTTCATTTTAATAGCTTTTGCTGAGTTTCATTCAGATTCATCGAAAATTGCGACTGCTAAAGCGATTTTTAAATCTCCGTTTCGGGTGAATTTCTAACACCTAATAGTCCGATTTTGCTAATTAACGAACTCGACCTTACTTTTTAATTGATATGGGTATATATCAAGTTTGGGTCTGATAAACATTGCGGCTGCTAAAACGTTAATTGACACATGCGCACGCACGCGCACACACACACACACACACACACACACACACACACACACACACACATACATACATACATACATACATACATACATACATACATACATACATACATACATACATACATACATACATACATACATACATACATACATACATACATACATACATACATACATACACATGTCCACAACTCATGTCTAATTCAGGGTCGGATGGAGGGATGAGATGGATGAAGCTCTTATATTTATAGAGATCTGTGAACTACAAGGATGCTGGCCGACCACTCTTGACGCACCGTCACAGGAGCGGATGAACGAAATGAGGCGAAATTAATGAGACGAGTGTGGAGAAATGGTGGAATGAAATTTGTGGCAGGGGAAAACGGGAGAAACCCCGAGAAAAAACCTGCCCAAGCTCCGTTTCGTCCACCACGAAATCCACATGGAGTGACCGATACTCGATCTCGGGGCCCCAGGAGTGGTAGGCGAACTTCTAAGCACCATGGAATCCCCACATTATATATATATATATATATATATATATGTGTGGGGGGGATTCCATATATATATATATATATATATATATATATATATATATATAAGAATCAAGAACACAGAAATAAGACACGAACTTGATAAAATAGATACATATAGACAAAAATGGAAGCAACACATAGACAGAATGAATGAAGATAGATATCCAAAACAAATAACAAAATACAAACCTAAAGGCACCCGAGATGTGGGCAGACCTAGAAAGAGATGGGCTGAAGTCGGAACGGGTCAACAGACCTAATCCATGAATGATGATGATGATGAAAACAAGAATATATATATAATGGTTATTTTCGGTGTTTTTCCCGGAATCACTAAAATGTGTGAGGTTTGAAATGGACACCGTGTATATAAAATCAGTTTTACAAATTGGAACCTGAAGGTTTCAGTAGTATAGGGATGTATAAAAGTTTGTCCCGCGCCGTAGCCGAGTGGTTAAGACAAGATATCTTGGCGCAGAGCTATGGAATTGAGTTGATTCGGGTCTCCATGGGGGAAGATATTTTCTCATGGAATTTCGACCAATGTGAGTTCGGTTCCCTCCAGCATTGTGAGAAATTTGGGTAGCTACAACAAGTAGCGGCTCCAGCTTGAGAAAATCAGTTATAACGGCTGGAGGCCAGAACATGCTGACCATCTACCTTTGTGATACACATGTGGATATGAGTACCAATAGTTGTACTTAATGCAGTTTTTTATCGTGTTTTCAAATAAGTATTTGGAATTTCTCCATCACCCACAATTTTTTTATTTCAATTTCAGTTAATGGATTTAAATCATTATTTTCTGCTTAACAAACATTAAGGGGATTAAGTCAAAATCAAAACATACAGTGGTGTACCCTGACTTGCAATCTGCAATGAGACCAGTTCCACACTGCGAAGAATTGTCCATACCAAAACCACCAGAACATGTGCCATTACATAAAGAGAGGTCAGATTCTTATGGAAGTAAGGAAGAAGAAGAAATAGATTTTGATGATACAACTTTTGAACAAAGCTGTTCATCTGAGCCTCATTTATTGACTCGTGCAGATCTTAACGATTTCATACGAGACTTAAGTTATCCAAAAACCAGTCTGAAATACTTGGTTCTTGGATAAAAGGATGGAATCTCTCGTAAACTTTGCGTGATGGAAAAAAAAAGAAAAAAGCCGATATCATATTTGAATTCAGGAGAAAAAATACTATCAGAATCATATATTTTTCTTTCTGAGACAAAAAAAAAGTTTATTTTTTGTTGCTCAGTGTAATCAGTCTTACAAATTTTTATCTGAAGGTTTCAATAGTATAAGGATGTTTAAACATTTGATTGGCATCGTAAATCAAGCCATTAAAATTATAATCATACGTTTCCCAATCTATGACTCATATATATGGTGCAATTGCAATTTTAATATTTGGATGGATGATTTAAGTACCAGTTGAGGTAAATAACACTAAACATGATTCCTGGGAGCTGAATTATAAAATGGAAAATTTTATATAGCTTAAGATATGTATGGAGTTGCAGAGCGTCTATCCACGCTATCATTAACCTTTGGGTTTTAAACTTCCAGGAATTTATTTAGCTACCTGCCTACCTTTTCTACATAACATTTAGAAAGGGCGTATAACCATTGTGTAATGGATTCCGAACATATGTCAGAATGAATAGAATGTTTGTTTTTGTAAACTTATTTTAATTGGATGCCATCTTGTTTGCGATGTGCCATGAAGTGAAACGTAGGTTTGAAGTTTTGCTGGAGGCGTGTGGTAAACTCGGTCATCTCGTACAAGATTGAAAAGCTTTAAAATGCAGTTAGAATTACTTTGAAGCAGAACACGGCGAGTACCGTTATTCTGCCCTGCCATACGCTCTTCAGCATACAAAACTATTCCAATTTTGCACCTGTGCGTTCGAGTGCATTACTGGAAATCAGAAACTTCGACAAGCAACTGAAGATAATATTACGAATACATTTATTTGAGGATTTAATTAATATACCGGCTATTATCATTTCCTTAACACATACCGGTATGCATGTGAGGCCAGCAGTCGGCTGGTAGGCCAAGGGACTTCTAGGCCTGTTGCGCCATGGAGTTTGATTATTTCCAATCCAACTTTTTTTTATTAACCTCTTACCTTATAGGTATCCATTCCAACTTCTCAAAAAAAAAATCTAAAATTATATAAATCGCCGAATCTTCCACTTATATTTTATGGGTCCACTGCTGTGGTCTCGAGGTAGCGTGCTGCCTTGTCATGCAGCGGGCCCGGGTTCGATCCGCGGTCGGGGCAGTTTTTCTGGGTGAGGTTTTTATCGGGGTTTTTTCCTCACCTGTAAGACAAATGTCAGGAAAACTTTAAGGCTCAAACAGTCCCCGAAGTCATATGGCCACCATCATCACCCTTATCATCATTATCATAATCATCCTTCACCGTCGTGGAAAGCAACGGGAAGCTACCACACCTACAATTCCCTAGTAAAGCTGCAAGCATAGCATGAAAATGCTATGATTGCAGTAAAGGACCTGCCCTCGGGCAGAATTACTATGGATAGATGGATATTTTATGGATGCAAAACATGGTTTCTTTGTTTAAGACAAAAGAAAAATACGAGTATTTGAAAATAAGTTGCAGAGGGGAGAAATTAATCAAAACAGGTTTAACGGACTGGTAAATGGAGAAAACTAAATAATAGTAAGCTGGTCATTATGAGAAACCAATTGTAATAACAGTTAAGTTTTGTAGTTTTCGATGGACATGACATGTGGTATGAATGGGGAATGAAATAGGTACATGAAATAGAAACTTCTTATAGGAAAACCAGGGAAAGCGGCCAGTAAATACGCCAAAAATGAAGTGAGAGAATAGAATTATTCATTATTTGAAATAAGTAAATAATACAGGGAATCATTGGGAACGTATTAGCTCAGAATAAGGATATATGGAGAACTTACGTCCTCGCGGTCATGAACATCCGAGTGTCAGTACACACACACACACACACACACATATATACAGTCCATCGCTGTGGTCTCGAGGTAGCGTGCTGCCTTGGCACGCAGCGGGCCCGGGTTCGATCCGCGGTCGGGGTAGTTTTTCTGGTGAGGTTTTTATCGGGTTTTTCCTCACCTGTAAGGCAAATGTCAGGAAAACTTTAAGGCCCAAACGGTCCCTGAAATCATATGGTCATCATCATCACCCTTATCATTATCATCCTTCACGGGTGTGGAAAGCAACGGGAAGCTACCACACCTATAATTCCCTAGTAAAGCTGCAAAGCATAGCATGAAAATGCTGTGATTGCAGTGAAAGACCTGCTCTCGGGCAGAATTACTATGGATGGATATTTCACTTTAGTCGTTCGCGGTGTTCTAATAGTTAATATAATTACTTACCTTTGGTTCCGAAATTCATGGGTTCAAACCTGGTCAGGGTGATATAAATTATATTTTCAGGGCGTACAAATCTTGGTTTCCTTCGGAAGGGAAGTAAAACCATGGATTCCATGTCGTAGATTTACGGAACGTAAATGAATCTCAAGCTTAAATAGTGGGCTCGAAGCAGTGTATGTCCCGTAGCTCTGCAATAAAACAACAGCCTCAATATTAAAGTACATTTTAAAATTTAATTGCTGTACATTATTTTCGTCTTATATGTTGTTTATATAGAATGGTCGTATATAGGTCTCTATCATATTAACTAGAATACGAATTCTACTTGGCCTGGTATAACATTAACATACACTATGGAAGAAGTTATTTTATTGAAATAAAGTTGGCAGTTACATTACCTATTGAAAAACTATGTTGGGAAAATTATGCTTATGTGTATTCTGTTTTCTTTTATTTAGAAAAGAAACACATCTTTGAGAAGAAAAATAAATCAAATTGGTGCTGCAAGAAAGAGACCTGGATAAGAATCTACGTAGTTGACTGAATTTTACAGACATTTATATCTGTGCAGTGAAATTTCTCAAATTATATAGTGAATTTTGGAAAAAAAATTCCTTAATGTGAATTTTAATTTGGAGTACTCATATCTGCCAAAAATAATCTGTGATATTCCTAGTTTATATATTCATTCAGTGTTTTTTTAATGATATATTTGTGCTTAACAGTTGTGATTTGATCAGTGTTATAATCCAAAAGGATATTTATATATAAAGTGCGCTTTATAAGATAAATGATATATTTGTAATGCGAAGATACGGTGCTCGTTTTTAGTGTGATTATAATATATTCCCTCCTATAGGCGAAGTGGTGAAGTGAAGACTGATATTGTCGATGCATTGCTGGAAGATATATCTGGAAACACCATATTTGGCAGTAGTGTCAGCGATATTGGACATTGTTGCCCTAACCTGCTGACGACATCTTAGCTAGGGAGGCGACCCAGTTCCCCCCTGGTTTACTGACTGTCCCATGTTGAAGGCTATGGTTGCGGGACAGGCTGTTGAAATTCATAATGACATGTATTGCTCTCCCATGTCTCAATATGATTACTACCCAGACTATTACCCTCAGCAGCCGGAACTATGCCCGGCGCATGCTCAACTTTGCACCGTCCATGGAGAGTACGGTAAGGAAAATCTTATTTTATCACATGTTATTAAATCTACACCTGTCAGAAATTATGTGCATTTTTCTTTAAAAACTAACAAATTGTAAGTTAGGTTGTAGTGGCTCCGCTATTATTTTTAAGTAAATTGTAATCATGTAATCAACATATAGTCTGATGCTCTTAGAGTGATCCTCATCAAAACAAAACCATGTGACCTGCTCGCTTTTCATTGGTTATGGACATCGACGTACGATGAGAAGCAGTAAGCAAAAAAGTAGTTCCCTTCATAAAATTAAAAATATGTCATATATCCATCCATCCATAGTAATTCTGCCCGAAGGCAGGTCCTTCACTGCAATCATAGCATTTTCATGCTATGCTTGCAGCTTTACTAGGGAATTGTGTAGGTATGGTAGCTTCCCGTTGCTTTCCACACCGGTGAAGGATGATGGTGATGATGATAATGATAAGGATGATGATGATGTAGATGATGGCCATATGATTTCGGGGACCGTTTGGGCCTTAAAGTTTTTCTGATATTTGTCTTACAGGTGAGGAAAAACCCCGATAAAAACCTCACCCAGAAAAACTGCCCCGACCGGGGATCGAACCCGGGCCCGCTGCGTGACAAGGCAGCACGCTACATCGATATCACAGCGGTGGACATGTCCTATATATATATATATATATATATATATATATATATATATATATATATATATATAAAGAAGAATATATTTTAGAATATTTTCTACGTATTCAGTATTACCCCCCTACAGGGAAGAATTTGAACAATACTAATTTAGTTACACTTGTTTTCGTATAGATGTCTTGAGTGGTCCGTGATCAGCGTTCCGCCTCTTACTGACATCTAGGAAACCAAGGTAGTACTAGCACGGAAAAATTCGGTAAATTTTGCTTAGAGGCTTTTTCATTCAGACTTAAGGATCTTTTACGGGCCTGAAAATCTTCAGACTTGGGACCAACGGCTTAAAGTCCCTCCCGGAGGACTTGCTCCTTGGATTTTTCCATCCTAAAAATCCATCTTCCCCGACCCTCGGAACCAGAGGCAAGGAGCATAACCACTAGTCCACCGCGGCCGATATTCTAAAATATACCCAATCAATAATTACAACTTAAAATAGTTTATTACAATAGATTATGTCATGCTTCAGGCGATTCTGATGAAACAAAATGGCTGTACGTGTTGAGTCTTTTGTCGCCATCTAAATTTTTAAAACACTAGTCAGACAAACCTTTGACTAGTGGTCAAATAACAGTTATTTTAAATGCATTTTCACAAGTTCAATGAAAAATTCCATGTGTTTTCTCGTAATCTACGCCATTCAACGTTCACATGTCTTATATACTCGTACTTCACACGTGTACCCCGTCAATGTGACAGTAATTGCGCGCGAATGATGGAAGGATACAATTGGTTTCTTTATGTTATGATCATTCTAAGAGCGGATAAGAGATAGCTAAGGAATAATCATCATCATGTTGTTTTAAGCTAATTATGTCATTGTTCACCTGCTGCAACTGCAAATCAGATGTCGAGAAGTCCCTTCAATATTTTTTAATCATATTCATAAAAAAAGAGCATTGTTATTTCTGGAATATGGTCTCTTACATTAAGAGGTGGAAAATGTTTACTAGTATATGAGAATATAGTGCTTAGCAAAACATTTTGAAGCAAATAAATACGAACAGGTAAATGATTAGAGAAGACTACGTATTAGTGAGTACCTGATCTTTATGGGAAATCAGATGTAATAACAAATGTTAAGTCTCATAGATTGCGATGAACAGGAGATGTAGCACGAATGGGGAAGAAAAAAGGGGCGTGGAAACTTTTTTGTCTGCGTACCCATGAAACTTCGGATTCGATAGTCTGTTATAGTAGGCCTATAGTTATAGTATGTTAACAATCGCAATTCCGTCGACTATCGTACTGCCGGATCTACGTTATTGTTTCGGAGCAATGCAGTTAACTGTAGTAGACGGAAGATAGTGAAGACAAGTGTTTAGCGCCTTAAAACTATATCATTTTGGCAATCCTGTCCAGAATTTTTAAGGTGGCAGCCCCATTACAGGGCTTACTCTGCTCTGGGCTCGTAAACTATTCAGGGGGGAAATTTTAATTAGCAAATCACGAAATAAGCCTAGTCGATCTTTTTACGATAATTTAATGTTTTCTTATAACTTTGTGTTCGTGTGCTAGCTGCGGTGGTCTAGTGGTTATATTCTTGCCTCTAGTCGCGAGGCCCGCAGGTTAAAACCCGGCCGAGGTTGATGGATTTTTAGGATGGAAAAATCCTACGGGCAAGTCCTCTGTGATCCCGAGTATGAATATTTTCAGGCTATTACCTATTGGTCCTAAAATATGACATGCCTAAACAACCAATGTACAAGTATAAACCACAATAAATCTGACCATAAGAAAACATGTATAAAGTATAAACCGTTCTAAAAAATATAAGAAATAAGTTTCATCTAACGATTCTATTCAATAACATAATTCCCTCCAATAAACTAATAGAAGGAAGGGCAGGTATGGCGATAATTGATCATAAGTAATGCCACGAGTGATTTCCAATTTATCTAGAGAATTTGGAAATCAAGAGTGGCATTTATTAGGACTATTTAACAGATAAAATTAAGCTGTTTAGTCACAAATCATTGTTTAACTATAGTTATTTTAAAATATTTATTCATTTAATTTAAACGACGATGTCTGAAAACAAATCAGAAATGTGAGGTTATGTTCATTCACTGCTGCTTGATCATATTATTTATTGCCAAATAAGATCGCATTGTTGTAAGAGTGCACCCAAGTGGAGAAATAATGAAACACATCAAACTATATATTATCATAATCAACATTACGGGTTATTCGTTTATTTTTTTAGTAAACAACTCAGTAAAATCAAGGAATCTTTTCATTATTTGCTATATTCAGTGCATTTGTTGGAGAAAAAAATGGTTTGACCTGTTCAGAACATTAAAAAGAAGGAGCTTTCTTTATCACAAAAGCAGGAGCTGATAAAGAGAAATCGATAAAGAGCGAGGTGAAACACGACTGTCATTGGTTGTAAAACAACATTCATTGAAACGTGATTGGTCATTGACTAGCATTTGTGGCATGAGTTAAATAGTCATTATAAATTAAATATTGGGAAATATTTATCTAATTAAAAAAGCGCAAAAAAAAGTTGAGAGCCACCTTTTTTTCCCCATAAAATCTAGAAAACGAATTCGTATTTTTTTTTCTGTATGCTATAATTTTTTAAAGTAAATAAATCTGTGAGAAACTTCCTTTTATTGTTTCACATTTACGTGGAGAATCTAATGACACGTTAAAATTCCATCTCGACAAAAAATAACTTTGAATGTCTTGTTTCGTCCATCTTTCAGTTAATATTAACAGGTTTTGACACTTTGACATTACACTACTAACTCACTAGCACTATCGAACTCTGTTCATGTCCGCGCGGACATAAGCTTACCATACATCCCTATCCTGAGCTAGTGTTTTCCAATCATCACCTGTATAATCTACCTCCCTCAAAGCATGGTTAATGTCATTCTCTCACCTCATTATTGGCTTCTTTCAATTCTCCATTCGTCACACATGTCCTGCCCATCACAGTCTACGAGACTTAACTGTTCTTATTAAGCATATATCTGCTTACCTATAAAGATCAAGTAGCTCACTGGGTTTTATACTACTAAGTGGCATTTTCATTTTCTGTAAAATGCATATTGCTACACTCTATATTCAACCCAGGAAGTTACTATAGACCTTACGGGCTACGTCAATGTCTCTCTACATACAGGGGTAGATGTTGCCAAACTCATAATAACAGTATTTGTTTGTTTAGGGAGGGGCGGAGGGGAAGGTTAGCAGTATTTTTTCCAAATATATGTACTATACGTTAAAAAAACATAGTTTTTCCTTTACGACATGCAAACTAGTTTTATAGTAAATATGAGAGTCGACACTTTCACACAGGATAGTACAGGTCCGCACGAGCTCAGTGACAAGTGGTAACTGTTTTTTTCTTTAAAAGGGAGTGGCTTGGACGGCTACAACTTACAACTATGTACCTGCTGTGTTGCATATTTCAGTTTTATTTAAGGATTTCTCTCAAGAAAATACTGTTAAAATGGCAATCCAGTTCCCTATTCCAAACACACAGTAACTTCCTGGGTTGAATATGACTGTACAAACATTAACATTATAATTATTTTTTGTAAATAAATATTTTATCTGGAGCTTTATCCTGTTCCAATTTTACAGCATATTACAATCTAAGGATGAGTCAATAGGAATATTGAAAAAAAAAATACTTCTCCATTCAGTGGTTTCTTACATCTTAACTTAAATATGTTTTTATAGTCCTTCCATTAAGTATTCTACAAATTACACTTGATGACTGCCTTCCTTATCAAAGCCCTAGCTCATTGTGTGGGACAAACTTGTCATTTTTGTGCCTCATTACGATAAGGAAATAAGAGATTAAAAAGTAATATGTGTTACTGTATATTTAGAAATCGTTTTAAGGATGACTTTATACATGTAGTCTTCTAGACTAGATCTAAATGATGTAGGCCTTCATCCTTCCGATAAGGAAAACTGCTATTTTTAGTAGTGATGAAGAAATGTTGTATGAACGATGAAATAAACTATAAATGAACTACGTCTTTCTCCATCATCTGAACTTAGTTCTTTTAGGAAAAAAGTTACCCACCCTCTGGAATTTAGGTTAAGTTAAAGTTAAGGACTCACCTGGCACTTCGTTGTAATTTATCTTCCATCGGGATAAAGTAAGTCCGCCTTCCAGGTACCCCAATCTAAGAAATTGATTACTAGGGCAAGGCAATTAATGATTTTGCATCTTTTTCTTATGAAGGTTGAAACATTGCTTGCATATGTGAAAATGTACGGCATTAAAAAACGGATTAAATAAAAGTAATTCGTTAGGGCATTTTTTTGCATTTTCCTAACTTATTTTAGGAATAGGTCATTTTTTGGCAATTTTTAGGTCATTTTGAGCATTTTTTACACTTTTGCTGTAACATTATTTGTATTTGATTTAAGATTTTTATTATAATTCAGTATTTTTCCTTGTCAATACAATTTCTTGGAATTAAGTAGTTGTTTTGCTAACTACTACCCCTATTTTTCAAGGTATGTGCATAATGAATTTGCCCACTTCTAGGAATTTTATTCAATTTCTTAGAGCTTATGCTAGCTTTTACCCTTACTCTGATTAACTGCAATAAAAGGTACTGTAATATGTATTGTTTAAATCTTTTCTTTTAATATTTTGATGTTAAGTTAAATTGTATGTAATTCAGTAATCAAGTGATACTTAATCTAATGAATAGTATTTTTATTGGTAATTCTTAACTTTTTATTCGTAATTTTTTTATTTGATTGGTCTTTTTTGCATTTTTAGGTCATAAATGAATTTTTTATTTTGCATTTTTTACCAATTTATAGGTCATTAAATGCCTTGCCCTATTGATTACAATTCCGCCAATGCCAGGAGAGAAAACCAGAAAATGCCATAAAAGACAACCTGGTGACATTGGACAAAAAAAAATTGCTACTAGATGTCTCTTTCTTTTTCCCTCCCTTCTCCTTGTTTTCTGTTTTCTATTCCATTTCTATCTCAATTCTGCTTGTTCCATAGATTACAATTCTATGTTATTCAAACCACATTACTATATTATATTAAAAATGCAACTCTCGCCACAAGTAACTGCAAGATTCGAACCTTGGTGATATATAGCACCACGACTTAACGCTCTTGGCTAATTAGCTATGATGGAAAACTGAGATTTTCATTAACCTTATATGTGTGGTTTCATTTTTGGAAAATTAAATATCAAGAAAGAGATATTGACTCCAAAATAAATAAATTTCAGACGGTGTATGGAACAATACAGAGAACATTCAAAAATAAAATTAGAAAAGAAACCAAGATAAAAATGTATAATGTTATGGCGGTTCCCACAATATTGTATGGATGTGAAACTTGGGCTCCAGTGAAAAGACAGAAGGATAGAATACAGACGGCAGAGATGCGGTTCCTAAGACAAGTAAAAGGATGTACAAGACTTGATAGAATAAGAAATGAGGATATAAGAGAAGAATTGAAAGTACAGCCTTTATTGGATAAAGTCACGAATTACAGACAGAAATGGATTGATCACATGGATGGAATGAGTAAGGAGAGATATCCATTGTTAGCAAGAAATTATCAAGCAAGAGGAAGGCGTGATGTTGGAAGACCTAGAAGACGTTGGGCTGATGCATTATGAAGTCGGAACGGACAATTGCCTAATCCCTGGAGTGATGATGATGATGATAAATATAAATTTCAAGATTTTTCACGACGTGTAAATTATTCCTCACACTGAAAAATAACGAAGTGACTCGAAACTGCGATACCCCGCTTTCATTCCCCATTCGTGCCACATGTCCTCCCCATTGCAATCACCAGACTTTAATGTTCTCATTACATCTGTTTTCCCATAAAAGTAATGTAACTCACTGTCAAGTAGTTTACTCCATTCACTTGTCTGTTCGTCTGTTTTTGATCCAAAACTTTTTCTAAGAACTTTATTTTCAAATAGGCCTACTCATAATATTTTGACTTCCCTTAAAGTAAGATACCATGTTTCGCGTAATGTTGGAAGCATAACCGTTTGATATATTCTTAGTTTAACATTTTTTTAATTTAATGTTAACATTACTATTATAGGATAAAATACTTAAGAGACAATTCTTGCAGTTATAGTATATGGGTGTGAAACATGGTATAATATCTTACTTTAAGGGAGAAGAATATATTATGAGTTTGTTAGAATGTATGGACCAAAGAGAGACGAATAGACAGGTGCTTGAACAAAACTACATAAACAGCGAGTTGCATGATCTTTATGGGAAAACAAATGTAGTAAGAACAGAAACTAAGATTTTGTTTTAGCACGTTCTGCACTCCCACTCGCATGTTTCTGCAATAAAAAGCAGCCCAGCTTCGCTGTTGTATGGGAAAGTGCCTATAGGTTTGTAAATCATGGTAACTCCAAAATCTCAGTCTTCATGTATAAAAATGTCTGAGTTTGTCAGTCCTGTATGGACACCAAAACTATTTGACGATTTTAATTGGATTGTTTCCCCATCATTTAGAGAATTTTACTGGAACAATTAACATATTATCGTAAGTACTTTAGGCGGAGCTAAAAAAAAGTACAACGGTGCACTAAAAAGTAGCTTTTGGACGCTTAAATGGCTTATGCTGCCTAAACCATGACAAATACACCAAATTAATGTACACAGAATTGAATATCTCAAAACATTATCCCAACTCCTTTCAAAAAACGTTAAACTGAAAATATATAAAATTATTATTCTACCAATTATATTATATGGGTGCGAAACATGGACTGTTACTTTAAGAGAGGAAAGGAGATTACAAGTATTTGAGAATAAAGTACTTAGGAACATTTTTGGACCAAAGAGAGATGAGCAGACAGGCGAATGGAGAAGACTATATAACAATGAACTACATGGTCTTTATAGGAAGCCAGATATAATAAGAACAGTTAAGTCTCGTAGACTGCGATGGGCAGGACATGTTGCACGTATGGGGAATAAAAGACTTGCACGGAAGCTTCTTGTAGGAAAGCCAGAGGGAAAACGCCCAGTTGGTAGACCAAGAATGAGGTGGGAGAATAACATTAACTATGATTTGAGGGAAGTAGATTATACAGGGAATGATGGGAAAGCATTAGCTCAGGATAGGGATGTATGGAGAGCGTATGTCCGCGCGGCCATGAACCTACGGGTTCGATAGTGCCAGTGAGTAAGTAAGTAAGTAAAACATTCTACAAAAAAGTCCGCGACAGCATATGTCTATCTTTTACGGATAACTCGTAATAACCATTTTTCACTTTTAGCTCATTAATGCCAAAAGATCGGGATATCTACAGTAGATTCCCGGGTAACTCCAAGTAATCAGCACGGGTATCAAAAAATAATTACGATATAAATTTACAATTATTTATGTTTTTACTTATTCAACTAAACACAAAAACAGATTTAATTTATTTAGACATAGCAACACACGCCGCTAGTTTTATATAAACACTTAACTGAAGGCTTTCGTATTTGAATCGCTTCAATTGTTTAAAAAAAGATATCTTCGATATATGTTTGTACATGTGTAGGCCTATCTAGATTAAACTATTCGACGATAACCTCCATTCGGTACAACTGCAGTTTATTCATCGCGTGGTAAAGCTCTTATCTAATGATGACGGAAGATAGATAGGAAGTGGAAATATGTACAGTATGTGTAAATGAGCGCAGATCAAGGTCGTTTTTATCAGCTGATATAGAGTTTGTCATCTAAGGAATTAGGTACCGTAACCTATGTATCTCATACGCGTGGCTAGTGTGCGCGGCTGGTCTGACTGGGATCCCAGGTTCGAATCCTGGCGATATTGGTGGTGAGACATACCGGGAATTTCATCCTACATCCATTCTCCCTACAATTCCCTTACTTTACTGTCCCTTCTAATCAAGTAATTTCATTTCTCATTCATTCATTCATATGATCCTTCACTTAATTTCACGTTAAGAAAAATACTAGGGCATTCGATAAGTAATGACAACACTGTTGTAAATCAGCGATCCTAGTGGTGACCATTGTAATCTTATATAATATTGTTGCCATCTTTATAAGAAAAAAATTCTGGCGCGACAGGCCTAGAAGACTCTTAGCCTACCAGCCGGCTGCTGACCTCATATCTACATGTGTCAGTCACAGAGGTGGATGATCATCAGCCAGTGTAGGGGTGACATGTGGTCAGCAAGTCGAGTTCCCAGCTGTTATAGCTGGTTTTCTCAACCTGGATCCGCTACTCATGCCTCATGATGCTGGGTGGACACCGGTCCCATACTGGCCGAAATGCCATGAGAAAATTTCTTCCCCCATGGAGACTCGAACTAGCGCAAGTCCCGTAGCTCTGCGCCAAGGCATCTTGCTTTAACCACTCGGCTACGGCGCGGGACGTCTTTGTAAGAAACCAGATACAATTAAGAATAGTTAAATCTCGTAGACTGCGATGGGCAGGACATGTGGCACGAATGGGGAATGAGCGAGGGACATGGACACTTTTTGTAGGAAAACAAGAGGGGTAAACGCTCAGTTGATAGACCAAGAATGAGGCGGGGAATGACAATGATGATTTAAAGGAATTACATTGTACACGAGATGATTGAAAAACATCCGCGCGGCCATTAACTTAAGGGTGAGTTAGTTTTATAATGTCGAGAGAAGTATAATCCTGTAATATTGAATGTCTTGAAATATCAATTTAAAAATATATATATTCACTGTTTCTCACATTTAATAAGTAATACTGTCTTAAAAAAGATGTTCAGTATAATTGTTTAGAAGGTGGAATTGGGAAGTACTCGAACATCCACCAAATTCACCAGACATCAGCCCTTGTGACTATGACATTCTCAAAGATCTAAGAACTTCTACGAGGCATTTGATTTTAATCAAGAGTTGATATCCAGAAAGCTCTTGATCGATGAGCGAAAGAGATATCTAGAAATGGTACTGCAGTGGAGTTCTCCGTCCTCCAAGGATTTGGAAACAAATAGTTGAATTTGCAAAAGACTATAAATGAAATTCGTAACCTAAATAAATGTTTTGTAATGTTATAGCAGTCTTGCCATTACTTATTGAATGCCCTAGTAGTTTGATTTGCACCCACAAGTGTTGAAAATTTGAGACTGCGGGGATATTGTTCTTATGTCTTCGTTATCCCGAGGATCTTAAACTTAGTCTTAGAGGTCGTATTGCTTCAGTATGTATATAACTTTCTTTGGGTCTGAATATACAGGGTGGACCGCTCGAATGGACCTAATTTCAATTGCTTGTTACTGGCAAACGGTTGAAGATAGAAACTTAAAACAACGTTCATAGTACAGAAAAACTCACCAAGTTTCGAATCCTGTCGGTAGATGGCACAAAGATACGTTTCTCGTTCTTAGATTTAATTGTTTGTGAAAATGGCGACTCTGCAGATGAAAGCGCAAGCTGTTTTGTGGTATGCGGAGTTTAAATCAATCATTAGAGTTCAAAGGGAGTTCCGGCGTGTGTTTAACCGTGATGCTCCAACTGCTAGAAGCATAAAGAAGTGGCGTGATACATTATTAGCTACAGGATCTGTGTTGAAGAAGCATGGTGGTGGTCGCAGAGCATCCGATGAAATGGTAGCAAATGTTCAAGCCGCATTTGAGCGAAGCCCCCGGAAGTCATTAAGAAGAGCTTCGCGGGAACTTCAAATACCAAAATCGACATTACAACGGATTGTCCACAAACGCCTCAAACTACACGCATATAAAGTGCAGTTAGTGCAACGTCTGGAGCCGAATGACATGCCGAAACGAGTGGAATTCGCCAATACGATGCTGGACCGTCTCGGCGCTGATCCTGACTTCATGACCAAGATTTTCTTCTCGGACGAAGCCACTTTCCATTTGTCAGGCAAGGTAAACCGGCATAATGTGCGGATCTGGGGATCGGAGAATCCTCACGCTATTCAAGAGCATGTTCGTGATAGTCCGAAGATGAATGTTTGGTGCAGTTTGTCACATAATAAGGTCATTGGACCGTTTTTCTTCGCCGAGAAAACTGTTCGTGGTACCACATATCTTGACATGCTGGAGCAGTTCTTCTTTCCACAAATTGAACAACTGCAGCCTAACATCGTTTTCCAGCAAGATGTTGCTCCTCCCCACTGGTCCAATGAAGTTCGTACGACTTTGGACAACATTTTCCCTGGCCGTTGGATTGGTAGGGGAGGACCAATCGCGTGGCCCCCGAGATCTCCCGATTTAACACCACTGGATTTCTTTCTCTGGGGCTATGTCAAAGATAAAGTTTACACCACCCCAGTCAAAGACCTTCGTGATCTTCGTGAGCGCATCATAGAGGCTATTGAGAACATTCCAGAAGACATACTCCAACGTACTTGGCAAGAAATTGTTCATCGCTTTGATATCGTCACAGTGACTGCTGGGGCTCATATAGAGATGTGGTGATCTGGATATCAAAACTTGGTGAGTTTTTCTGTAATATGAACGTTGTTTTAAGTTTCTATCTTCAACCGTTTGCCAGTAACAAGCAATTGAAATTAGGTCCATTCGAGCGGTCCACCCTGTATTATGTGGTCTGGAGTGAAGCCTATACATGTCAGGATATGAGCAGGTATGGAATGTTCACAGTGGGTTAAAGCAAGGAGATGCACTGTCTCCTCTACAATTCAATTTTGTACTGGAGAATTATATTAAATATGTATAGGATGAAAAAAAAAAAAAAAAAACAAATCAATGTTACTATGTTGTTCGTGTTGATGCATTATTGGGCGATAGTAGGAGATCGAAGGACAAAATCGCATACCCTATTGAGTTCATTCATAGTGTTCTGCTCAAGAGAAGGTCTTTCACTGCAAACTCAGCATTCTCCACTCTTTCCTTAATTCAGCTTTCCTTTTTGTATCTGCATACATACCATTTATTTTAATATTGTCTATCATCTGATGTGTTTTTCTGCCTCTAACTTTCTTTCCGTTGACCATTCCTTCTAGAGCATCCTTCAGCAGGCAGTTTCTTCTTAGCCAGTGGCCAATCCAATTTCTTTTCCTCTTCTTTATGCGTCCCAGCATTGTTCTTCTTTCACCCACTCTGTCTAACACATCTTTATTTGTTACTTTGTCTGTCCATTTTATACGTTCCATTCTTCTCCATATCCACATCTCAAAAGCTTCCAGTTGCTTTTCCTCATTCCGTCGTATGTCCAAGTCTCTGCACCATATAATGCTACCCTCCACACAACGCACTTCACTAGCCTCTTCCTTAATTCTTTTGCCATAGGTCCACAGAAAATGCTTCTCTTCTTGTCGAAAGCTTCTTTTGCCATTTCCTCTGCTTTACTTCTTGACCGCAGTAAACTGAACTTAATGTCGTGAATAGTGGTGACGTGGGATTCCCCGCCAGACATATGCAACGCAATCAATGACGCGCCATCATTTTAAATGAAGGTCGAGCGAAAGGGAAGGGAGGAATATTGCTTTACTCCGTAGACATCTGGTATTTAGTATAGTCCATTTGAACTGGACTATTTACTGAATACACACAATAAACATAGCTTTCTGATACGTACCAAAATATTCTAGATGTTAAAAATGCCTCAATATTTGGGAATTGTTTTCCATATCTATGAGATGAATGTCAATGTAACTCCGGAAAGTTTTATTTCCTTTAAGGGGACCGACTCCTGAATTTCAATCTTTTTGTTTTTGTTTTCATCTGATTGTTTTGAAAATTTCATCACATACATTATGTGCTTATAGAAGTGTTTCTGTGAAGTTTGGTGTTTATAAGTAGAATAGTTTCAGAATTATACATGTTTTAATTTTTTTATATATTTTCTAAAAAATGCTGTTTCGATGCATTTTTAAATATTCTCTCATGAAATTTGAGATTCAGAGTCTGTATGATTCCACTAAACACATTTGCTATGCAAAAAAATTCAGGTACTGCTTATTTTTCATTTTTTAAAATTGTATCCACTTTCATGCATTTCCACCTCAATTTAAAAGAAAACGTGTCTTAGACGGGTAAGTGCATAGCAAATTTCAATTAGCGTATATTGAAGAGACTAACCACAAAATTTCATTTTGATAGCATAAAAATTGCATCGTAAGGAGCATTTTGAGTTTTGGAAAATAAGATGTTAAATATAAAATTGGTACCTGGTAAGTCAATCGTCCTCAACTAAATTTTGGAAAATTTCAAAAAAAAATATAAACAGAAAAAGTACATATTAAAGTTTAAGTAGTACGTCACGGACTCAATTTTGCTCCTACAATAAAAAAATGTTACACGAAAATGATCCTAAAGAATCAGAATTATTAAAAAGCAAATAAACAAAACTTTTTTTTTTTTTTGCCATTTTAAAACATTTTCACCATTCGGTGCCCTTGAGGGCCTTTTTTAAACTTTTTTTTTGGTAGGATTGTAAATACAATGACATTCGTTGATGTTTATCGCAGGAAGGAGACTTTGTTTGTAAAGAAAGGATGGAAAAAATCAAAAGAGAAATTTGTTAAAGTAGATTGTTGAGCTCCGGGAAAATGGAATTTTTCTGTCTGAATGGAGAGAAACGCCCCGCGTTTCCTTGAATGACGTAATCTACAGCCAGCTGTGGCAGTCTTGAATGGAATGTCGGTGGACGATTGGGCAGCACTGGTAGACTAAAGAATCAGTGATTCACGGTTTCTCTCCCTGTTGTTTTGTTCTCGAAGAGACAAAAATGTATTTATCCGGTCATTGTGTTTCATTGGAAGCTAATTTACAAATAAAATTCCTAATATTCACTTGATTACAATTAACGCATGTTGGTTGGACTGTGCCTAAGTAGCTCAGTGATAGAGCGCAAATACACAAAGCCGAAGATCTTGGGCTCAAATCCCGGCTCAGGTGCATTTTTTCTAAATTATGTTAACGTGGCCTACAGACAACGTATCTGGGAATATTGTTTTACCAAGTTCCTAGTTTGCTGATGTTGCAACGAAACCTCTCCAAAAAAATAAATGAGAGAGGAATTTGTGCCTACTCCGATTAGAGTGCCTAAGTAGCTCACTGATAGAGTGCCAACGCTTAATGTTAGATCTTGAGTTAAATCCCGGCTGAAATGCATACTTTTTCTCTGTAGTAATATTTTTATTTTATCCTGTGAAACTTTAGCATCAGTGTTATATCGCGTTTTAGAATCTTTAGATGTAATAATCATTAGTATCCTTATTTCTATTAGCGAATTCCGAAGGTAGACTATTAAACTATTTAGTTTGTTAGTTGATTGCAGGCACTACCTAGATATACTCGCTACTGAAGATGCCCTCCGCAGTCGAGGGAGAAACGTCTGGAAGAAACACTAGTCATGGACCACGACCACATAGCCCGGAATCTCTTAATATTATTTAGTTTGTTCTCATGGGGGAAAAAATAATTTTACATCATATATTCGTCGATCATATAAAAAAGAAACTGAAAATAACCATAACGAATATATGGGGGCGCGCGCGCACACACACACGCACACACACACACACACACACATATATATATATATATATATATATATATATATATATATATGATATGATATGATAAGAAAAATAAACGCCTGAACGGAATTTGAACTCAGAACTCTGGGTCGGTACCCCAGCGTGTTATCCATTACATCACCAGGCGAATCCAATTCAAACACTTATCTTTCTTATATGTATACTAGAAGTCCCGGCCACGCGTTGTTGTGGCTAAGGTATACGTTAAAAATTTTAATTAAGTTGCTGTATTTCAGCTAGATTACTTAAAACTAATACTTACACACGAAATTAATAATATTGAAAATAAATAAACACTGAACACACTTAAATTATGAAATAATCAATATTTGTAATTCAATTGAAATTCGCGGTTGCAACAAAAAGCACAGCCATCTGGATCTCTCTTTGTTAAATAATAAACAAATTACTTTACCAAATTACCTTACACCGCCATCTGTTAGAATCGTATGGAACTCACAGATAATTACACCGCCATCTGTTAGAATCGTATGGAACTCACAGATAATTATAAATCTTTGTTAAATAATAAACAAATCATTTGAAATAAAAAATAATGCGACTATAAATTTAGTTATAAACTACTCTAAGGCTCAAGTTGGATCAAACTGCACACAGTGTGCAAAATTTTATTAAAATAGGTTCAGTAGTTTAGGATTCCATCGCGGACAAACAACGTGACACGAAATTTTTATATATTAAGATATTATATTCTCCATTATTACTATATATCGCGAGAACTCGGTCTTCACTGCCACCTAATAGCTGACTATAACAAGTAAGCAAATTAAAGAGAATATTTTTACTTTATAGCAGTGACGCTTTATCGATGTTATAATTAAATTTTTTGTCATTGAGCATTGCAAGCTTAATGAGACATGATAAGAAAAATAAACGCCTGAACGGGATTTGAACCCGGGACTCTGGGGTGGTACCCCAGCGTGTTATCCATTACACCACCAGGCGAATCCAATTCAAACACTTATCTTTCTTATATATATATATATATATATATATTATATATATATATATATGGTTGAATTTCGCTGATGTTCGAAGAATAATTGTCTAATTTTATTTAATAAAGGCGGCTCCGTGGCGCAAGCGTTTAGACGCTCGCCTCTCACCGCTGGGGTCTCGAGATCGAGTATCGGTCACTCGTATGTGGGTTTCGTGGTGGGCGAAACGGAGCTTGGGCAGGTTTTTCTCGGGGGTTTTCTCCCGTTTTCCCCTGTCACAATTTAATTTCATCATTTCTCCATACATATCCATTTCGTTTCATTTCGTTCATCTGCCCCTGTGATGGTGCGTCAGGCGTGGTCGGCCGGTATCCTTGTCATTCACAGACCTCTATATAAACGGCTTCATCTCATCCTTCGACCCGACCCTGAGTTGGACACGAGTTGAGGATATTTATTATATATTTCAATAGCTCATACTGAGTTTCGTTGCGAAATGAAATTTGGGTCGCTAGAGCGATTTTATTATTTTTTTATTGTATATGCCTATTTTCTTTTACAAAAAATTACAGTTACAGCGTTGACATATATAAAATTTTGTTACGGACTTTTAGGTGTCTATAGATAGGATTGGTGAAGAGGTGATAAATTACAAAAATATTTTCATGAGAACAATATCAATAGTGAAAATGTTTTATGAATTCATTTCGAATTTCCGATCTTAACATATCCGCGAAGTGTTGTTTTCAACCCTTGTAAACACAAAATAAAAATAATATTAAAAATATAGCATATATATTTGTCCACCGCTGTGGTCTCGAGGTAGCGTGCTGCCCTGTCACGCAGCGGGCCCGGGTTCGATTCCCGGTCAGGACAGGTTCCTGGGTGAGGTTTTTTCGGGGGTTTTTCCTCACCTGTAAGACAAATGTCAGGACGCTTAGGGCCCAGCGATACCCGAAAATCATCCGGCCATCATCATTATGTGTGTGTGTGTGTGTGTGTGTGTGTGTGTGTGTGTGTGTGTGGTGTGTGTGTGTGTGTTTGCGGGTTGAGGTCATCCCAACTTCTCTCAAAAACGTTAAACTAAAAATATATAAAGTTGTTATTCTTTTAGTTATATGCATAAGAAACATAATTTCTTACTTAATGGAGGAGAAAAGATTACGAGTATTTGAGAATACAGTTCTTAGGAAAATATTTTGATCAAAGATAGATGAACCGACAGGAGAATGGAGAAAACTTCATAACAGCGAGCAACATGATATACATGTGGAAACCTGATGCAATAAGAAGGAAGTCTCGTAGACTGCGATGGTCAGGACACGTGGTTGGAATGAGCAATAAAATAGAGACATGGAAATTCCTTATAGGAAAACCAGAAAGAAAGCACCCACTAAGTCGGCCCAGATTGAAATAGGAGAATAAAATTAACCGTGATTTGTGAGAGCTAAATTATACAGGGTATGATAGAATAACATCTCAGGATAGGGATATATGGAGGACTTATGTCAGCGCGGACATGAAACTCCGGGTTCGATAGTGCCCTTGAGTTAGTTAGATTAGGGATGGCTACCTACCAAATGCTAATTGAAAAAAGAACAGTGACAATTTAATTCATCAATCACAAAAAAAAAGTGCAGCATTCAACGCAAACAGAAACGAAACCAGAAATATTCCAGTAAATATTGGTCCGCAAATGAACCGTTCATGAATATTCTTGTTATACCACTTTACAAGCACCTTGCAGTTACGTTGGAATCTCAATTATAATATTTTGGGATCGACTCCTTGTTTCTTAACGCATGTGCAGTAACTTCCCTTTCCCATTTCTTGGAATTATTACATAGTATTCAGCGAGTCCTAATCAGAAAATAAAGAGAAAAAAAAACTTTTCTCGCAATCAATTAATTTCCGGACTCATGTTCAATGGAAACTGTTTGCTTATTTTCATCTCTTCATTTGTAGGGAATTTCCAAGTAATGAAGCTATTGAGATTGTTATTGTGAAAAGATAAAGAAGAACCACATACAGTATCTTCATCGATTCTAAATGGACACATTGAATAACTAATAACTACGACAAAAATGTATGTATGTATATATATATATATATATATATATATATATGCCCCTTTCCCCCCCCCTATTCGTTTGACATGTCCTGCGAATCGAAATCCTGTAGCTCACTGTTAAGTAGTCTCCTCCATTCACCTGTCTGTTCATCTCTCTTTGGTCCAAGTACATTTATAAATGAACGAACAGGTGATTGGAGAAGAATACTTCACAGTGAACTACGTGATCTCGATGGGCAAGGCATGTGGCACGATTGGGTAATGAAAGGGAGCATGGAAGCTTCTTGGAGGAAAACCAGAGGAAAACGCCCAATTGGTAGACCAAGAATAAGGTGGAAGAACATTAACCATGACTTGAAGGAAGTGCTTTATACAGAGGCTGATCAGAAACATTAGCCCAGGTTAGGGCGGCCATGAACCTACAGGTTCGATAGTGCCAGTGAGTTGTGTGTGTATATATATATATATATATATATATATATATATATCGACCGCTGTGGTCTCGAGGTAGCGTGTTGCCTTGTCACGCAGCGGGCCCGGGTTCCATCCTCGGTCGGGGCAGTTTTTCTGGGTGAGGTCTTTATCGGGGTTTTTACTCACCTGTAAGACAAATGTCAGGAAAACTTTAATACCCAAACGGTCCCCGAAATCATGGCCATCACCATCATCCTTCACCGGTGTGGAAAGCAACGGGAAGCTACCACACCTACACAATTCCCTAGTAAAGCTACAAGCGTAGCATGAAAATGCTATGATTGCAGTGAAGGACCTGCCTTCGGGCAAAATTACTATAGATGGATGGATGGTATATATATACTACGTGTCTATAGCAATAAATCAAGAGAATAATGTCAAGTTATTAATCAACAAAATCAGACAATTTAGGAGTAGAGATTCACCCGAAGAAAAAAAAATAGCTATTCCGGCAGCAATTTTCTGTTTTCGTAACTTGACATTAAAATAAATATGAAAGTTATTCTCAAAAAATCGGCGAAATTATACCGAGTTGGGTTTTACCTGAAAGCCGAAATTTTAAAAAGCGCCCTAGCGGTTGCCATGTTTATTTCCTTGCAATGAAACTGTATACATATTATTTAAGTAACAAAATATAGGTATATTCCTTAAACCATCAAAAATCGAACCATACATTTCGATTCACTGAGGAATTCTCTTAGTTTGCGCAGTTCTTGCGGACGTTTACGTCTCATCGCTGCAATTTGGTTCATAATTTTTAAACACCATGTAGTATAAGCTATATACTTACGGTCTTACTAATAAAAATCTCTAATACAGGCTTTCATCAGTTGTTTAATTATACAATATATAAGCCTTATGTAGATCACGTATAATTTCCTTACTACTAAACGTTGTGCCGGAGCTATATAACAAAACAGCAGTTATACACAATACGTCACATATTCGTCATCATAATGACGTCAGAACAATATTACTCGCAGTTTGTAACAGAAATAAAACATCAACTAGTGATTATTGTGTAAGAAATGAATATGGATAAGAATTAATAGAGATTCCCTAATTGAGGAAAAAATAAGTGTGTTTTAATTTATATACATTTCACTTCACGCAATGTCAAATAAAACGTAGAATTGGTTTCACAGATAATGTGCTGCCATCTAACGTCAAGAATGTCGACCAATTCTTGGAAACTAATAAAAGCTTTCCCCATTACTTATGAATTATATGCAGTATTTTAAGATGCGTTAGAAAACGTTCGAAATAGTAGGAAATGTTACCGACAACAAAATATAATTTCAAGCGAAAATAAAATCACTATAGTTTGACCGGGAATCGAACCTACGACCTCACGCGTCGTAGTGAGAAGCTCTAACCACAAGACTACCAAGTTGGCCTAATCGAGAATGAGTGTAACGAAAGGCATTTTATGATGCCTTTATTTTCCTACCCAGAGTTTTATTAATATTATTTATGCCCTGTACATCCATCAAACTGTCGTTAAAGTGTTGCATTTTGGGTTAAATTTAAGGAAACTTTCATCAATATCATAAGAAAACAATCAGTTGATCTTGATGTCCGACATTTTGTCTAGTTATAGAATCCTTAAACAAGGGTGGAGGCATGTATACGATTCCCATGTAAAGTTGTACACCTCTTCTACACTGAACAGCTAATACAGTGTTTATTAGTAAGAATTTTCAACTGAGGTGTGTATAAACCTTGTATAAAAGTTTATATATGGATTATTAGTAAGAGGGTTACTGTCAGTTACCGAGGAGTTTAACTATGACCTTGGCTGTGACTCCAGTGTTATTGCATCATATCTCATTTTACAGTCCGTCCAATGACATTCATTTCAGGGACTATTATATAAAACAAGAATCAAAAATTACTTTAATTATTACATTAAATATCGTTCAATTTTCATTCCATTTATTTTGTTTAATCTCCAATAGTATTTAGTCTCAAGACCACGGCCAACAGCCTGGAAATCTTCTACAAGATCATCATAGTAACTCCGGCCGTGAAAGCCTAACTCAATATATTAATATTTGGACTATTTATATGTCCTATGCCATTCGGGTTTTACAGTGGCACGACCTGCCGTGAGAGTGATTGTAAATAATAGATTTATACACACACTTTTTTGACCACACAAGGACATGGAGGATTTTCCTGAATGAGAGGCCAGCTCAATGTCAGGGCCCCCTTTGAGACAACACAGCATTAAGACAAAACAAAAATTTACATACGTTCATACTAAACATGGCGAATGTGATAATGATGATTATGATGGTTAAATGTTGCTCAGGGACTGTTTAGGTCTTTACGTTTCCTGACATTTGTCTTAAAGGCAAGGAAATATATATGAAAAAAACATCCAGGAAACTTTTTCCGACCGGGGATCAAACCCAGTCCCGCTGCGTACAAGAGAGCGACGTTACCCCGAGACAACAGATCCGGACTATTAGATATCATCATATTTTATTATAATTTTATTGTACATAGGAGCGTGGTTGGCTAAACAAAAACAGATTGAAAACGAAATGGAAATGTACGAAGAGAACTAAATATAATCAAACTATTAGATAGAATTGCACAATGCAGAGATGAATGGATGGACCACGTCAGTTGAATGGACTATTTAACTCATGCCTCAAATGGGATTCAATGACCAATCACATTTCAATGATTTTTTTTAATTACAACCAATCACAGTCGTGTTTCACCTCGAATTTATCAAATAAGTTTATCATATTGAAGAAAGCTCCTCCTTTTTTAACGTTCTGAATAGGTCATAACATTATTTTGCAGCAGTGACCGACTCTCTAAAAAATACGACTACCAGATTGTATATTATAGTGCACGAATGTCAGCTCATGGTGCTTGCGGGAGATAATATAAAACATTTTTAGCAATTGGTTATACCAAAAAAAAAACACTGTTTGCACTTTCTTAAACGAATTATTTTCCAGGAAATGACGTTGCAGAAAAATGTAATTGACATATTTACAATAGGACATCAGAAATTAATGAATACCTATAATGTTGGTTATAAATGTATCCACTAGGGTGCATTCTTACAATATTGCGATCCTTTGGCAATGAATAATATGACCTGGTTGCAGTGATGAACAAAAGAAGCAAATGAAGCGTACCAATCGTTTCTCATTTGTTTTCAAACATCGCCGTTTACATTAAATATACAAATATTTTAAAATAACTATAGTCAAATAATGATTTGTGAGTAAACAGCTTAATTTTATTCGTTAAATAGTCCTAACAAATGCCACTCTTGATTTCCAAATTCTCTAGATAAATTCACTCCTCACTTCGTGACTCGTGGCATTACTTATGATAACATAATTTCAAAAGAGATCCTTCATTAAAAAAACACTAGGACGAAGAAATGCAAGAAGACTCAGTAAAAGATGGACAGACCAATTCTAACATGAGATTGGAGCATACCTTAAGATCTAATATTTGATGATGATGATTTCAAACACGTAATTGAAGAATGAGTGCTCACGCAAATAAATGTTTTTGTACAGATGATACAGAGTATTAGTTCATGAGGGGAATTACCGTTCCAACTGTTTATCTTCTCAATGTCAGACAAGGACACTAAACTCCTCGATAACTAGCAATGCCCTAAGGCATCGTTTTCCAACCTGTGGTTCGCGAACCTCCGGGGATTCGCAAATTATTTCAAGGGATTCGCCAAATCTTTTCCGTAGTGGCGGGGTTCGAGATTAGGCCTATTATTGTTTCCTTCATTTCTGCGGAATTGTATTAATTAATAATAATAATATTATTATTATTATTATTATTATTGTTATTGTTATTATTATTAAATTAACCCTATATTGCCCCTTGTTACATATGTGTAAGATCGGGAATGTATCACATTATTTCCACAATAAATTAATATTTAGCGCGAATGCCTGATTTACAGTAATGTAACAACGTTAGGAATGCATTTCATTTCGCTACAACTAGGCCTACACGTTATGTAACTTTTAAGCTGTGCCTAGAGTAACTTTAGGTTTTAACCGTTAAGGGTAAGTTAATTTAAGGCTATTAAATCTTTTGTTTGGAATTAAATTTTATGCATGTCTACTGTATGTGTATTTAAAAGTCAGTGGTTTACCCATCTCAGATCGTTGTGGAAAGGGTTCGCGGGTCGAAAAAGATTGGGAACCGCTGCCGTAAGGCACTTCTTATAGTATGTTTATGATATTTATTGTTAGTTTAATTTTAATAGTTTGTGTTTTAGTGGGGTGCTCTTTTAAAACACTTAAACGCTGCCGCACATTTTATTTCGTGTAAACTTTACAACCTGTGATCCGACTTTCTTAATTCCTTTATATACTCTCAAATTTTATTCTTACTGTTTCATTTTTTTCAAATTATTTCCCACCATTTACAATGATTTTTACATTTTTCTAATGATTATTTCAATATATTTTTCTATGATATTTAAATACATACATAGCATGAAGACGTGGCAGTCCTATTGATTTTAACCAATATTCTATGAAATAACAAATACGTGTTCCAGTGCAGTCAACATAGAGTATGTATTAGTCATTCAAAATATATCTGCAGGCGGAAGAATTACGAAGCTCTGTTTGTTGCTACACGTGACGTATACTGTCAGCGTCCCACGTCCCTTTCCTCTCTGCACTCATAGATAGCAGTGTCATGTGTTCTATTTCTGCATAAACACGACTGCAGTGCCCTCCGTCAACTGCACTTACTCCTTAAACGGGTAATACTAATTAACTGTACACATATACTTCAGAACTTACTATTTATTTTTGGGCGTTGCATTCTTTCACAAGTCAGAGTGCCTAAATTGCTTAGGAGCACTAATTACAATCGTGGCTGGTGATACCCTTTATTTACAGGACTTTCTATAAATCCTAAGGTTAGCTTTTAGGTTAGTCTTCCACAGGTTAGAGTACTTAAATTGCATTGGATTAGCGTTTAGGTTCGTTAAATATCGTGTTATATTTGGCTGCATTCTGTGATTCCATAGTGTAAATTGCTTCGCGTTTGTTGGCGCATGCGCATGAGAAAAATGTTTCGCGTCACATGTTGTAAAGTATTTCCGAGTCTGTGGCGCAGGAAAAGCGTTAGCATAAGCAAGCGTATTACTCAGAATATCAAATTTATACTACTATTTTGCTGATTGTATATCCATCTTTTGTTAAATTAGTCCTACGTATATAGTTTCGATACGTGAAATCATATATGGCAGCTGCTAGAGAAATTTTAAAATTTCGACTTTCATGTAATCCTCCACTTCTAATGGTGGTATTTCGATGATTTTTGAAAAAAAAAAATGACATAGAATATCTGGCAAGAAAACTAATAGAGAAATATGAAAAATGGGGACTTTATATAAATATAGAGAAAACTAAATATCTGTGTATAGAAGAAGAAATGGAAAATATACATTTCAACAATGGAGAAGAACTAAAACCTAGATTGAATGCACTAATTTGGGAACAAAATTAGACCATTTAGGCGATGATACAGTGGAAATTAAAAATTGAATCGCACAAACAAAAAACAAAAAACAAAAAAGCAGCAATAAATGCTTTAAATTCTGGTGGAGCAAAAATATTACATAAAAAAATAGAAAATTAAAAATATGTCAAACCATAGTTCAGAGCGTTTTAACATATGGTGCTGAACTTTGGCAAATTCCTACCAGGAAAATGAAAATTTTAAGTACAGAAATCATTTTTTTAAGAAAAAATCTAGAATTAATAGAATACGAAATAAAGAAATAAGGGAAATTATGGGTGTACAAGAGGAGTCGGACATCATACACATTATAGAAAAGAAAAGTGGTATGGCCATGTCAAAAGAATGCCAGAGCAAAGATTGCCTAAAATTGTTATGGAATGGATCCCAATGGAAAGGAGGAATACCAAAGTAAACTTGGATAGAAGGTGTAGAAGCGGCTATGAATATCAGAGGATTGGAGGAAGATCAATGGATGCACAGAGAGGAATGGCGTTCCGGAAGACGGCGGCACCTGTCATGATACCGGATGATGATGATCTTTCTTGTTTTATTTCAATGACGTATACCGAGTTTTATTGCAAAAAACAAATATTGCGACCGCTAGCGATATTTTCGCTTCAAGTGAACTCCCACTCTCAATGTTATCCGATATTGGCAGTTAACGAACTCGACCTTACTTTATTTAATTGATTGTTATATATCAAGTTATTTCCGAAAAAATCGACCGCTAGAAAATTAACAAGCTTATATATATATATATATATTATATATATATATATCCATAGTAATTATGCCCGAAGGCATGTCCTTCATTGCAATCATAGCATTTTCATGCTATGCTTGCAGCTTTACTAGGGAATTGTAGGTGTAGTAGCTTCCCGTTGCTTTCCACACCGGTGAAGGATGATGATAATGATAATGGTAAGGATGATAATGATAATGGCCATATGATTTCGGGGACCGTTTGGGCCTTAAAGTTTTCCTGACATTTGTCTTACAGGTGAGGAAAAACTCCGATAAAACCTCACCCAGAAAAACTGCCCCGACCGGGGATCGAACCCGGTCCCGCTGCGTGACAAGGCAGCACGCTACCCCGAGACCACTGCGGTGGACTTATATATATATATATATATATATATATATATATATATATATAGTCATTGTTATTTTCGGTGTCAACTGACAAGAGAACTGTCGGCCATTTGCATGCCGAAACCTACCTTGAACTCCCAGAAAAGCGTTGTGATGTAAAAAGGCTGTGGGGGGGGGGGAATCTGTCGTTTCTAAATGCAAGGCACAGAAATCGAAGCCAGAATCCAGCAATGACAATCCATTTTACGGAGCAGATGGACACTTTGCTTGAGTAAGAGCGGTGTGGAGTGATGCGGGACGCGGCGTAGACTGCAGGTAGTAAGGATTATCCAATCGAGCCACGAGTTGTATTACCTGTAGTCAAAATGAGTGATCGGCTCATGAGTTTAGTATCTTAGAAATAAAAAAGACAGATTTTTTTAAATACACCCTTTGTACATCACAGCATTTCTCTAGGAGAAATTTTAAGGTAGGTTTCGCCATGCAACAGTTGACAGTTCCCTTGTAAGTAGATTCAATGAATATATGTAAAAAAAATATTTCCACGAGATTAACCTCAATAGCTTCATTGCTTCAAAATTAGATGAAAATTAAAGCAAATTCACTCTTCGCGCTCGTCTTAATGCCAGATCGAGGGATGAGATGGAATGAAGCGCGTATTATTGAAGGCCTTTGATATACAGGAATGCCGTCTACACTATCAGGGGGCAGAATGAATGAAATGGAATGTTACGGTTAGCATAAGTACGAAGAAGTGGCAGAAAAAAAAGTTGCTGTGACTCCGGTATGTCCTCCAAGAACCTCAAATTAAAGTGATCGAAACGCGAACACGGGACCTACTTTATGTTGGTATTTGAGTTGTCTGAAATACTCTTACACGATTTTATCAGTTTAATGTGTGAATGTATATCTCCATTTTCTACCTTGAGTGATGTTTTTACTTGAATTTATGATACAGAAAGAGCTATCCGTTGTAAAACCTGATGTGAACAGTGATTGATGATGAACCTTTAAAAACACTTTCACCATTTCCTGGAAATGCGTGCGGGTGCATGAGATTGCTAAAGAACTATGTAAGGTGTTCCGAAACAAGCGACACGTTTACCGTTTTTTATTACTTCCCTATCTTCTTCAAAAATCACGCCCTGAGACATTTCTAAAGGTTCTGAAATCTCTTAATATTTACAGCATTTAAAGTTACTGAAATTAGTTCAAAACCCTTCGTATCCAAACTTGTATAACTTTTTCGATGTTATTTGCTCGCTAAGCGAAATCCGACTATTAAAAGTTGGGTTTTACCTGAAATCCGAAATTAAAGATCAACTCTACCGACCACCATGTGGATTTCGGCGCAATGCTAAATTTACTGTCAAATTAACTCTTAAATTGGCAATGTTTCCTATAAGATATATTGATTTAATATTTTTAATAAAGTAATAGAAAAATGAATCACTAGATATTATTTAAGGGGCACGCCGTAGCGTAGTGGTTAAGGCACTGAGCTACAAGCCAGAGGATCGAGGGTTCAAGTTCCGTTGGGGTCAGGATTTTTAAACTGACCCAAACCCTCTGGCGGCACTATGCCCCTGGGGTCGACTCAGCCTCTAATGGAAATGAGTACCAGACGCTTGTTCTGGGGTAAAGGCGGCCGACACGCAGGGCTGACAACCCGGCTGACATAAAGTGCCGATTGTCTAGAAAAAGTGGGAGCCTTAATCTCATACTACCCCAAAGGCCTCCGGACCTGTTGTGGGATCACTTTACTAGATATTATTTAAATGTCTCAAATTATACCAAAATATGTAATAGGTACTCTCATACGGTTATGCATGATTCGTTTTTACTGCAGTTCGACACATTTAAATAAGCTGGCATCATTATAATATATTTTTACCAATTTAACGAAATAAATTCATATTCCGTAAACGAGCAAAAAACGGACCATAAATTTGACTTGTTGAGGAATTCGCTTAGTTTTCGCAGTTCCTGCGTGACCGAGAAAATTGCGGCCACTAGCGATTTTTTAAATTTTCTCTTGAGGTGAATCCCCATTCTTAATGATTCAGTTTTGCTATTTAATTCGACTTTTTTAAAAAAATTATCGTGATATCCCGAGTTTGCTTACGAAACAAATTGCGGACGTTAGAGCATTAACAGGCGCGCGCGCACACACACACACACCACACATACACACACACACACACACACCACACATACACACAACACACACACGCACAAATACGCACTCATTTGTCGCGTCTTTTGGTATCTAGTAATTGATTCGATTAATATTTGTAAACATTTTTCCATCAGAACAAACTCAATTGCTCTACATTTCTTCGGAATTCGCTATATTCCATAAGCCAGAAAATGTGGTCCTATTACACGCGTTCAGGAATTTGCTTAGTTCAGGCAGCTCCTCCATGACGGGTTTTTATTTACTTATCGTTTTAAGAAGTAAGATTCTTTATGTAAAATAAAACTTGTAATATACACTTGCCGGACCTCGATAAGGCTATCGAATTTTGTTTTAGGGATATATGACTCATCCAAATAAATTTGCACGCGGAAAATGTGCTAGGAATTTGAATGGCCGACACCTACAGTAGTCGTTGACCAAATGAATAATCCGGCAATCATGTTACTACAGGTCCCTTCTTTGCCTTCCTCATTATATAATGCTAATTCCCTATCCTGTGTTACTAGGCTTTTAATAGAGATATGACAAACACTGTGATTTTAAAAGATACGAAACTTTCAGCACGTCGACCAAGTGACTACTTTGACAGCCATATAATGATTTTTCACATCCGTTTAGAGATTCTCCCTTCCATAGACAAATAGTTTGGGGACACTGTCGCTAACACACTTTCCCTTCAGTCGTGCAGACTTAACTTGGACGAATAATACATATTAGTAAAAAAATCATACAATTCGTGACCCTAAATATGCATCAACATCCTATTTTGATTTTTACCTACGATACATATTAAATTGGCAATATTGCATAACATCAAATGTAGATATATGCATTAATTAGAGAAAACTCTTTGAAAAATAAAAGCGACAAGTATAATGTGTTTATGAGGGTGATAAAAGGTTGATGGGCCATTCACATCACATTCAAATGGATATAATGGAAGTCCTTGCAAACTGGTGATATGCTTCGTAGCGCTTAAATGCTGTCATTGTCCTAGACCGATGCGCTTCGTCGATCGCCTTCATGGACACATCTGGCGACAAGGGCTCATAATTATATATATATATATATATATATATATATATATATATATTGAAATGATGATCGGCTAGCGAAGCTTTACAAATCGCTGTTTTTCATTAATACTTCTCTGTGGCACTATCAAAAAAACCCTTAAAAACACAAGAAAAGAAACAAAAATTAAATTTTATAAAGTAATGGCTGTTCCTGTATTGATACATGGATCAGAATATTGGACGATCACTAAAAGACAAGAACAAAGATTGGAAGCAGCTGAGATGAGATTTTTAAGAAATATAGCAGGATATACAGTACTCTGCTGGATAAGAAAAGGAATGAAGATATAAGAAAGGAACTAAATATTTTCAAGCTTACAGACCGAATAATTAAATATAGGAACAACTGGAAAGAACATATTGATAGAATGCCAGATGAAAGATTTCCAAAATTATTGCTAAATTATAAACAGCACGGAAGGAGAAATGTTGGACTCCACACAGAAGATGGTCTGAACAATTTTAACAATTCTAGCTTTCATGGAACCGGAACGAGCCAAGAGGCTTAATCCCTGGATTATGATGATGATGATGATAATGACTTCTGTAATACTCGTAACAACATGGGGTTGATCATTGTCGCTCGTTTACCATTTAGTACAGTAAAGGCTCCTCATTCGCCTTTTTATTATTCGCGGGTTAAAAAATTGCGACACAGTTTCTGTATTCGCGGCTAAAAATGTCTGTATTCGCGGATCCAGTCAGTATATTAGAAGAATTAGTATATTTTATTAACGCATCGGCAACTTTTTTTTTTTTACTGCAGGCACTTGCCAAGGCGGCTTTTACAAAGACCGATTCAAACCAGATGGATAAATTAATATAAAAGTAAAACAAACCTTATTGTCACTAAGCCTAAAGTTCATTGTTAAAAGCCACCCCCGCCGCAATTTATGTGCCGCTCTGTCCGTTGATAAATGCCACCCTCGCCACGATCGGTGTTTTATTGTTTCAACTTGTCATTCGTTGCAATAATTTTGATTGAATAACACGTGTCTCTTTCGCTTTGTTGCCAATTTATATGTCGAGTAAAAGGAAAGGAAATTAGTTCCGAAGCAGAAAAAAGTAGTGTTGCCGCTTAAAGTAAAAAATAGAAATGTTTGACTGTTTACATGTTGACGAGACATTTGCACCTATATCACATTGTTCCAATGTTAATAAATCAACTGTGCGATTCATCAACAAATCCGAAGACAAAATAAGGAATTATATCGCTGAATTCACAGCTGAATATCAATCTGAATTGAAAGTATTTATAAAAGCGGCAAAAAAAAGCCCTTGTCTAAGCCTGACAGTAATAATTAATATTAATTGTTCAAAATCTCCCATTAATTGAATTTATTTTGATGATTTTTTATTTTATTTTGGAACCTTGGAACGTATCCCATTTAAACCAATTCGAATTACCGTTCCATATTTGCGGAACATATCCACCGCGAATAAGAAGATTATACTGTATGTGACACTGTCTCAGAAGTAATGTCGTTTTGTAACATTTTATTTGGATATTTAATTTTGCCAGAAAGTAGGTACGTTAACATCAGATTCTATGGTCCTTGAGCTCTTTCAATGGCGTTTATTATCCCGCGGTGATGCTTGTCTCTGGTTTTTGATGTGAAGAAATCGTTGAGGGCCGCTGGAATCTCTCATTTTTCTTCTTCTTCCTTCCAAGTATTAGGCCAAGGCCTGTTACGATCTCTCATGAGAGAAAAAAAAATCTCTCATTTTTAAAGCAAATATTGAGTTTGAACTTCATTAGCAGGACTCATTTAATCTTATTACCATTTCATACAATTATATTTTTTTTTATTTAGGCAAACTTTTATCACTCACCTCATTCTTCTACTTTTAAACTGGTTTCGGAACTTTTTACTTCAGTTCCATCTTCAGTGGAGGGAGCGAGCAAGAGGCGGCTCTTCAATACGACAAAACAACGGTCTCGAAATTACTGCAGATGGAACTGTAGTAGAAAGTTCCGAAACTAGTTTAAAAAGAAGACGATTTACGAAGTGAGCGATAAAAGTTTACCTAAATAATTAATACCTCATACTGTGATTTCCTAAAAAAAAAAATAATAGGGCCTATATATATATATATATATATATATATATATATATATATATATATATATATATATATTACTCAATGCTACCAGTTTGTCATTTCGACATTTCTGGTATTCTCTCCCGCATTGGCATATTGAAGCCCACTTCTGAGGTTGGAGCGCCTGGAATGGTTACGCTACCCCAATGATATGATGGTAATGATGCGCCAGGAGATACCTTAATCCTGAACGTAATTTAATAATGTGAATATAATAATGGTGATTGGAAATGCGTGCTATTATGCATTGCAGAGACTCTTGATGTCCCAACTCCTTTAAAAAAAAACGTTAAACTGAAAATATATAAAACTATTATTCTACCAGTTATATTATATGGATGCGAAACATGGACTCTTACTTTAAGTGAGGAAAGGAGATTACAAGTTTTTGAGAATAAAGTTCTTAGGAAAATATTATGGACCAAAGAGAAATGAACAGACAGGTGAATGGAGAAGACTACATAACAATGAACTACATGATCTTTATAGGAAGCCAGATATAATATGAACAGTTAAGTCTCATAGACTGCGATAGGCAGGACATGTTGCACGTATGGGGAATGAAAGACATGCATGGAAGCTTCTTGTACGAAAGCCAGAGGGAAAACACCCAGTTGGTAGACCAAGAATGAGGTGGGAGAATAACATTAACTATGATTTGAGGGAAGTAGATTATACAGGGAATGATTGGAAAGCATTCGCTCAGGATAGGGATGTATGGAAAGCTTATATCCGCGCGGCCATGAACCTACGGGTTCGATAGTGCCAGTGAGTAAGTAAGTATAATAATGGTGATAATGATGGCTAGATGTTGTTCGGGGACCGATTGGGCCTTAAAGTTTCTTGACATTTGAATTACAATCTGGATACAGGAGATCTTGAGCAGTATTAATTAAATTAGCAAGCATTACTTTGGAAGTCGATTTAATGTTGTCATAAAATGAAACATGTTTCTTTATAGAAAATATAATTTTCTTTATTCTTCAACACGTTGATCATTTAGGTGAGGAAAAACCCCGGGGGCAAAAAACTCACCAAGGAAACTTGCCCCGATTGGGTACGTACCCGCGCCCGTTGTATGACAAGGCATCACGTTACTAGATAATTGATTATTATCTACTTTTATTATTTTATTGAAAAAGTAATGATTTGTATTGCGAAAGATGTAGTTTATAGGCGCTGAATGAGAATAAAAGCATCTCGTTCATTGCTAGCATTCGAGCAGCACGTCTGTTGCTTGACCCCTACAATTTAAATCAGCACAATGCAATGATGGCGACCAGCCTCGTTCGTTACACATGAACTATTCCACCACAATGCATTTGATCTACAATAGCAGGACACAAGCTATTTAGAGTTGTTCTTATAAATTCTTATATTACGTTATCTTTTTGAATATTAATAATTATACATAGTCTAATTCAAACCCGCCCAGGGTCAATGAGCTTTTTAGGATGGAAGAATCTAAGGGGCAAGTCCTCCGGGAGGGACTTTACAACCCTTAAAGGCAATGTATCTAATAACACACATTTATTTAATTTATTTAACATTGGTTATTCTATGTCAGGATATTCGATTGGTGAACAAGTAACTGCTAGCGCCATGTTGGCCAACGTGATAACATACGTTCCCGCTATAGTCAATTGATCACATATAAGAGGATTCTCTTCAGGAGTCCACCTACATTAGTGGGTACGTTAGGGTTAGAAAATGGGCAAGTTAATGATCACCAGATTAATTTAACGTTCCCTTGTGTTTAATTTAACGTTCCCTTGTTTGTTTAGCTTGTTTTTGTGATAAGTTGGCTTCACTGTTTGATCAATGACCATTATATATTTTACGTGTAAATATGGTGACTTTAGTTTACTTTTAACTCAACTTCCCACTTAAGTTAAGCCATTTTTCACATTTTTTGAAAAAAAAACAAGGTATATTTTACTCAGGTAATTATTCACATACTGCAACAATACATTTAATCTAAAGGGCGAGAGTTTATTGTTCTGCTAAAACGTGCAGAAGTATTATATTGTACTTTTAGCAGAATCTGAAAATGAGCTCCAAATGTTAGCATATACATTTAAATTAATAGCCAATAGATATAATTGTAAAATATCAATAAATAAGTCAAAGGTAATGGCATTTATTGGTAAATATGGAATTAGATCAAAAATTGTACTGGATAACAAAATAATAGAACAAATATCACATTTCCAATATTTAGGATGTGATATAACTTATAGAGAAAATAAAGATATAGAAAATAAAGTAAATAAATTCCAGGCTATTTGTGGAACCATAAAAAGAACCTTAGGTCGGAAAACAAGGAAAGATACGAAACTTAAATTATATAAAACAATGGCTGTTCCTTTGTTGTTGTATGGAGGTGAAAATTGGATAATGAAATCAAGGGATAAAAGCAGGATACAGACTACAGAAATGCTGTTTTTACGTAATGTGAAAGGATGCACTAGAGCGGATAGAATAAGGAATGAAACTATACGAGAAGAATTAAATATATATAAAATTGAAGATAAAATCAGCGAAAATAATAAGAAATGGACAGAACACTTAATGAGAATGAACAACGAAAGAATACCAAAAAGAACCTTCCTGTATAATCCCAGAGAAACAAGAGATGTTGGCCGACCACGTAGAAGATGGAATCTAACTTCGCCGGAACAGGCTGCATAGCCTAAACCTTGTAGTAGTAGAAGAAGAAGTATTATATTGTGTATTTTGAGAAATTGTTGTAATCTAATTTGAAACGTTAGACCACGAAAGGACCTAACGTCCACATAATAACAGTATAGATTAGTGTCTGACGCCTTGAATGCCATAAAACAATATTAGTATTTTTTTATTTATTATTTGACTTCACTTCTGTCACCAGTAGAAATATACAAAATACATATAATTGAATGGGCTCCCAGAATAAGATTGATTTTTTTTTTCACAATTGATTTTTACATTGGTAAAAGTCTCATCAATAGTTTTCAATGTAAAACGCAACATAGACTATAAAACAGAAGGTTACAACCTTGTTCTGTACAGTCATTCAGTCATATAACAATATATAAAGTTGTAATAAATAATATATTTATATACAGATTTTCAATGTTTTCACATATTTCTGTGCCAACATTTTTAGTTTCGTTCTCCATTCGCCCCTGTCCATCCACTCCATGTTCTCCGATTCTCTTGTTCTCATTCCAATTCTTATTTCTTGCATCCATTAGTTTCGAGGTCTTCCTTTCTTTCTTCTTCCAGATGGACACCATTCCAATGTTTTTTAGGGTAATCTCTCTTCTTGTATTTGTCTTACGAACTCATACCAATTTAATTGCTTATATATTACAGATTCTACTATTTGAATTTTTAATATCAATTATTCTGGTATTACTTTATTTGTTATAAAGAAATAAAAGTCAGATGATATAACATATAGGCCTACAGTACTTTTTAACAACAAATATGATGATGATGATGATAATAATAATAATAATCCGGTGTCATGACAGCTGCCGCCGTCTTCCGGAAACCAAACGCCATTCCTCTCTGTCCACACATTGATCTTCCTCCAATCCTCTGATATTCATAGCCGCTTGTACCCCTTCTATCCAAGTTTACTTTGGTCTTCCTCCTTTCCATTGGGATCCATTCCATAACAATTTTAGGCAATCTTTGCTCTGGCATTCTTTTGACGTGGCCATACCACTGTAATCTTTTCTTTTTTATAATGTGTATGATGTCCGGCTCCTCTTGTACACCCATAATTCCCCTTATTTTTTTTATTTCGTATTCTATCTATTCTAGATTTTCCAGCTGATCTTCTTAAAACATCAATTTCTGTACTTAAAATTCTTTTCATTTCCCTAGTAGGAATTTGCCAGACTTCAGCACCATATGTTAAAATGCTCTGAATTATGTTTTGATATATTTGTAATTTTCTATTTTCTTTTTTGTAATATTCTTGTTCCACCAAACAGAGTTTAAAGCATTTATTGTTTGTTTTGTTTGTGCGATTCTATTTTTAATTTCCACTGTGTTATCGCCTGAATGGTCTAATTTTGTTCCTAAAATAAGTGCATTCAATACTAGGTTTTAGTTCTTCTCCATTGTTGAAATTTATATTTTCCATTTCTTCTGCTATATACAGATATTTAGTTTTTTCTATATTTATATAAAGTCCCCATTTTTCATATTCTTCTTTTAGTTTTTTTGCCATATATTCTCTATCATCGTGGTGTTGTGCTATTAATACCTGGTCATCTGCAAAATTGAGTGAATATACATGTGTATTTTCGATTGGTATGCCCATTTTGACATTTTTTCCTCCAGTCTCTTAATACACTTTTCAGATAAATTTTAAATAGAAGTGGAGATAAACTGCAACCCTGCCTTAAATCTTTTGTAATAGTAAATCCATATGTTATATGATTTCCAACTTTTATTTTCGAAATTGATCCTTGTATAATGATTTTATAGCTTCTATTAATCTTTTGGTAATGTTAGAATTTTCTAAAGCTTTTTTTAGAAATATTATCATATGCCTTAGTTAAATCGACAATAATAATAATAATAATAATAATAATAATAATAATAATAATAATGCATTAGACAAGTACCACCAACTTAATATATGCATTATAGTAGTGGTTATAGTACTGTAGTAGAAATTATAGTAATGATGATATTGATGATAATAACTTAATTTTTGATAGTTTACAATAGCCAAAATAAATCCATGGCACAATAGTTCCGAACAACCAAGGTCGATTCAAGTTTAACCGATGGAAATAATTTTCATACAACTTGAAAAACTGTTTAATAAAAATGTAAGGTATTAACAAATGTTAAATTGATTACTTTTTCATTGTACATATTCACCAACAATTAAATGTAAATCTTAGTTCAATATGGGCCAATGCTATTTTAATTTGAAACAAAATTAAATCTATTGGTGCTAAAATGTCAGAAAATAAGATTAAGGGTTTTAGAGGTCCTGATCTAAAGTTACATCGTTTCACGCCAAAACGGGATCATTTCAATGATCAGTGTCTGTGGTCAGCAGCCGCAATGCAGCCCGATTAGAGCTTCGGATTCCTTCACAACCCTCTTCCAGGCATCTTAGCAAGCAGCCAACATCCTTCTATTCTCAACTTCCTCAGATCCTCCAAAATTCCATCCAATCAATGCAGTCGCGGTCGTCCCACATTTATTTTTCATTAAAATTTGCATTTCATGATTTTCTTGGGTATCTCATGTTCAATCATTCTTTGTACGTGCCCTGCCCATCGCAATCTTGAAACTTTAATTGATGTAACCACATCAGGGGACTTATACAACTGATACAGCTCAGATATTTTAAACACCATTCTCCCTTGTCGCATATTCTCTTAATATCTTATTTTCAAACGAACCCGACTTGCCATATCGGTCTTGGTCAAGGTCCATGTTTCACTGCCATATATTAATATTGGTTTTGCCAGATTTTTATATAGATTACATTTTGTTTCTCTTGTAAGAAGCCTTGACCCAAGTGCAGTGACTGTGATAAACTCAAAAAAAGTTGTGTTTAGTGAACTGTTATAAACTATTTTGTAACATTTTATTGTTATATTTCGTCTTTAATACATTTTCTAACATTTTAGGAAGTGAAAAATAGGCCTACAGTATCAAGAGATCGGATAAAAGTGAAAATCAAATTGCTTGATTGAACCTTTTTATATGTTGAACAAATTCACAAATATTTTTTCTTGTGTTTAATACATCAATTTCTAACATTTTAGGAATATTTGTGAAAAAAAAAACACATCTTATACTACAAAAAATTATCTTGTGTTATAATTTATATGTTAAAACGGTATGAGATTGAATATTTGTTTTTCCATGTGGTAAATAATGATTTAAATTTTTTCTCTACATGGATAACCTTATACCATGCTGTACTAGTTTTGTGTAACAAAATTAGAATTATATTGTAACAACTGAAGGTTTAGATTTTTTTCTGAAAACTGTACGTCATGGACTGATCCCCCTTTAGCATCAACCAATTCAGTTGTTCTATTTCTCAAAAAAGCGAAGAAATTTGTTTGATTAATGAGTTTTCGGCTATTCTATGCCATTGTGCCACCTCTGAATATTCGATCGGAGAACAAGTGACTGCTAGCGTCATGTTGACCAACGTGATAACAAAGTGTTCCCGCTACAGTCAATTGCCAACATGTTTAATCAGATATAAGGGGATTGTATTCCAGGAATCCACCTAAATGAGTGTGTAAGTTGTAGTGAGGAAAGAACAACTTAGTGTTAGATGGGTAAGTTAGTGATAGTTTGGGCAAATTAGGGTGAGAAAATCGGTGAATTAATACATCAGATTAGATTATCGTTCACTTGTTTGTTAACTTTTTTTTTGTGATGAGTTGGCTAAACTACAGAGCAATGACTAATACATATTTTACATATGCATATATATGCTGATTTTTTTAGGTTACTACTATGAGCTCAACTTCTCACTTCATTTTAAGGCATTTCTAGCATGTTTTTTTTAAATCAACATATATATATATATATATATATATATATATATATATATATATATATATGTGTTATAATTAAATGTTTAACATTGAGCAATGCAAGCTTAATATGGTATGATAAGAAAAATAAATGCCTGGAATAAATCCCGTCCAGGCATTTATTTTTCTTATCATACCATATATATATATATATATATAGCAGATAATTATTCACATACGACTAAAATAATTTCCCCCCCCCTTTATTATTATTTTATTTTAGTTATGTATGTGGCATGGTGGCATAGAATCCACAAGTTTTCTTAATGATGATAACTTTAAAAGAATGTATTGAATATACTGTGACATATGTAATATTTGGACATGTTTGTAATAGTATATTTTTGTGTCGTGCAGGACCGGTGACTGTGCCGATGGTGTCCACCAACTCGTCACCTCCCATCGCGATGCCGGTACAGGTGCCCCCAGGTCACGTGGTGCAGCAAATAGTGGACGAGAATGGGACACTGAGGCACGTGATTCTGTCACATCAGCCCCCCATCGTTCCCATGCCGCCACCTCCTTATGTAAGTAAACACTTGCTATTGAACATGATTGCATTTACCATTTTCTTATATCTACTGAATTACAGTTATAAGGATTTTCACATTTAGAAAATACAATTGCTCTTAAGGATTTCTTTCTAATAAACGTGCCCTTTTATGTGATATGTATTTATTAGTTATTTAATTTGAAATAATTAATTAAGTTAAACGAAACTTGTTTTGACACATACAACCATGGTCATAAAAGAGGCGCAACTAATATATCACGTGTGGTTTAGAATGTTCTGAAGTTACTACCATTTATGTAATCATAATCTATAAAATCCCAAATGTTAATTGTTCTTTACTAACCACCTTAGAATGATCACGAATTAGATTTAGTAGCAGTAGTGAAGATAATTGTGCCATAAAATTATGTTGCTGCTGTGCTAATGTTAGGAGGAGAAGATGGAGATGTGTTTCAATCTCTTTCTCTCTGCCTGCGGCGTCAAGTGTCAATAGCGTTCCCATAAGAGCAATACTATTTTTTAGTCATGAAAACCCTATAGAAGTTCAGGAGTTTGCCATTATCAGGAATTGTATATTTTATAATACGAATAGATAGTGGTATAATGCGTGCAGCTAGTATCACTTGATAAAACTGAGCAACAAAAAAGAAACTTTTTTTGTCTCAGAAAAAAAAAATGTGATTCTGATAGTATTTTTTTTTCTCTCCAGAATTCAAATATGATATAGGTTTTTCTCCATCACGCAAGGTTTCCGAGAGACAGGCATTTATAATTCCAAACACTTTTATATTTTCTACATTCGTAACTACATAATATTCGAACATTCGGACTCACCTAGAAAGTAAGAAATGACAATTTTCTGCTATATTTCACCAGTGGAACATCCCTCTTGATGGTCCAACAATAATCGGCCAGCATATTAGGATTCCATTTGCCTTGATATCTCATTTCCATAGCTGAAATCTCCTGATGAAAGTGTTCCCCGTGCTCATCGCTCACTGCGCCAAGATAATAAATGGACGAAAAAAAGTTTATTAAAAAATAATTATTTAAACCCATTAATTTAATTTGAAATAAAAAAAACTGTGGGTGATGGAGAAATTCCGAAAGCATATTTGAAAACACGTTAAAAACTGCATTAAGTACAACTATTGGTACTCATGGACAAAAATCATGTTGACCAGTGTAATCAGGGGGAAGCTGAAGGGTCGTATAGGAGTCTCAGGTTACCTTAACTAAAATTGTATGCTATACTAGCGAATATCCGGTGCGCGCCGCTAAGCCTAAATAAATGAAATATGTGTTTTTATTTTTAGTTGAATAAGTTAAAAGAAAATTACGGGTTAATTAAATTGTATGGTATACATTGCGACGAATCAAATATGCCGGTTACTAGAGTCAATTTTTAATTTCGGAATTCAGATAAACCCCCACTTCTAATGACTGATTTTTTTAAAATTTATTTTAATAGCATATACTGAGTTTCGTTGTGAAACGTCAAAAATTGCTACCGCTAAGCGATTTTTAAATGTCCATTTCAGATGAAATCTTAATCTATCTAATGATCCCATTTTGCTGGTTGACAAAGTCGACCTTACTTTTTTTTATGAACTGCTAAATGCCACGTTTGGTTTCGTTGAGTCAAATACTGCGGCCGCTGAAGTGATAACACGTGTGTGTGTGTGTGTGTGTGTGTGTGTGTGTGTGTGTATATATATATAAAGATATCAAAAGAGAGGTCAAGATATCAGAGATGAATTACAAATTTATAGTATAAACCAGAGAACAGAAATAAATGTAATTGGCTTGAACAAATAATCGTTTATCAAAACAACTGCTTCTTGTAAACCTCTAGGCCGAAGAAATGTAGGAAGACCAAAACGACGTTGGAAGGACAACCTGCACCTGCAGCTTATAGTGCACCGGGGAGCTGAACGGACCAACAGGCCCATACCTTGAAGAAGAAGATGATTATATATATATATATATATATATATATATATATATATATATTGGTCAGATCATTTTCCAGATGGGATCAACAACCTTACCACTGAGATTAAACAGTGGAGGATAGACAAGAAAGTGACATTAAGAACAGAATAAATAAAGGTAGAGCAATAACAGCAATGCTAAATGGTATCTTATGAAAAAGACATAACCAGAAAAAATGAATTACAAATACGTAATTTAGTAGTGAGAAATACTATCACATATGGAGCTGAAGCATGAAAATTCTACAAAAACTTACGTTGATAGAAATGGGTTTCTTGAGGAGAGCAGCACGAAGTTCAAAATTGAAAAAAAGAAAAAAAAATGGATATTAAATATTTAATAGTAGATTATATAAGATGCAAGCAGTTAAATTAGTATGGACATGTACGACTAATCCAGGAAGAAAGGTTATCCAGAAACACATTGGAATTATGTCATCTAGAAGAAGAAAGAGAGAAAGACCTCGAAACTAATGGATGCACGAAATAAGAAGTAGAATGAAAACTAAAACACTGGAGGACATGGAGTGGATTGATAGGGACGAGTGGAAAAGGAAAGTAAAACTTTAGGCACAGGAAGATGGAGGCCTATAAACATTGAAAATCTGTAAATAAGTAAAAAAATAAATAAATATATTTTCATTATACATTTCAATGTATAGTAGGTAAGATCAATGAAGATTTATACATTTCTTCAATTTTTTTTTCATGAGTAGTACTGCAGTAGCTTCATTCCTTCGGAATTGGCTAAAAGGTGTAGAGTTAAACGTCCCTGGCTTGTTGTGTACTCTATTACGAACATTGAACCATATATTCTCTTAATACTAATACGTACAACTGATGCAATCTCTTATCCCTAAAAATCCAAGTCCTTGAATATTTAAAAGTTATCTTGTGCAGCAAAACTGTTCTAGTATTTTCCTCATATTAAGTCACGTTACATCTGCATGAAGAATTACGTCACCATACCAATTCTATTCACAATATTTCTAACAATAGATGTCGAGTAGAAAAAGACCTCACATAATTCAACACAATAAGTTATAACTTTCATGACATGGTCGAACTTTAAACCTTTGCGTTTGAATTTTACTGCTGGATAATACAATGAAATGAAACAAATAATGGAAATGATTCATTTCTAATATAAAGATACAGAAATCCATTATTTCAAAGTCACAGAAAACAGCCTATTTATTGTTACGCTATAGCAACACGCTTTGAACGTGGTAACTAGGGCTCGGACTTTGATGAAATGTCATCTTTTTTATGAGTTGTCAGAGATGATGCAGATTAATAATTAAGCGTATTGTGCAATAAATGTGTTAGATATGTGAGGTTTTTATGGGTAATTAAAAGGCATTTTTTCCCCACATTTTTCTGATAGTCATTTTACAAATTTTATTTGTAATTGTAGGTCATTTTATTTACTTTTCGTACTCTTATACGTCAGTTTTTAAATAATTGTTCATTGGAAAAATCAATAGAGTTAATCATAGTGCTGAAAATTGTATAAACAATGTAAATGGAGAGATTGGGAAAGCAGTTAGAAATTGAAATTTGTTAGATAAAAATAAAGGATTTCAGATAATGCGTCAAATAGCCTGTATTTTACCTGGTAAAGAATTCAGAATGGATACTTTTTGACGAATATTTAATAGCCAATGACATAGTGTTTTCAAATACGCGCCCGTTACATCTGTGGAAGTAGAGAGAAATCTCTTTAAGTATAAAACAATGTTAGCTGACAACCGCCGATCCTTCACTTTTGATAACTTAGTGGTCATTATGATGGTGTATTGTACTTTTAGAAGAATGCGACTTTTTACTTTTTATTTATTTTTTGAAAGAAGTTTAATTCCAACTAAGGTATGTTTAGTTAATAACTTTTCATATTAGTTTAATAGAAATGAGATTAGCCTAGTGATAATTTATTTATTTTATGTTACTACCAAGAACACGAATTGTTTTAGAACAGTTACCTAATAAATAATCGTTATTTGTCTTGGACCATTTCTAATTAACAAATTAATAATAATTAATTAGTTAATTACTACGAAATGTATTATTTTCCTTAGGTAATTTTTTACAGTTTTAGGCCATTTTAAGAGAAATTTAAGGGGATGTTATAGGTCATTTTGTAAACATTTTAAGGTCATAAATATCCGGGCCCTAGTGGTAACTGATACGTTACTGTGTTGGACAAGTTTAAGGAACGCATTCATTGTCAGTGTTGAAGATAACAACATTAGATTATGCTCTGCAGAATAACGAAGTGAAATTTTTATTACAACACTAGAAGTCCCGGCCACGCGTTACTGTGGCAAAGGTACACGTTAAAAATTGAAATTAAGTTGCTGTCTTTCTAATACTTACACACGAAATTAATAATATTGAAAATAAAATAAACACTGAACACACTTAAATTATTAACTAATCAATATTTGTAATTCAATTGAAATTCGCGGTTGCAACAAAAAGCACAGTCATCTGGATCTCTCTTTGTTAAATAATAAACCAATTATCTTACACCGCCATCTGTTAGAATCGTATGGAACTCACATATAATATTAACTTTTTGTTATATAATAAACAAATAATTTGCAATAAAAAATAATGCGACTATAAATTTAGTTATAAACTACCCTAAGTCTCAAGTTGGATCAAACTGCACACAGTGTGCAAAATTTTATTAAAATCGGTTCACTAGTTTAGGATTCCATCGCGGACAAACAACGTGACACGAAAATTTTATATATTAAGATTATGAAACAGGAACTCGTACTTGGGTGAAAAAAAGGCATCTGTGTAAACCCCTCCTCTATCATTAATTCTTATATCCAGAAAAAAAAAATGAAAAAGACTAATAAAATTATTTATTAATAGACACAAAATACTTGTGTAACATAATTATGTGTTTTTTGATAAAACAAAGCATTTAATAATATCATCAAAACTTTACAATCGATTTCCCAAAAGTTTATATATTGTTAGTTACCTTGTTTTACGACCGAATACTTCATTTCACGCAAGAAATGGGCCATGGATAGAAGCAGATGGTAATCTGATGGTGCAAGATCAGGGCTATATGTTGAATATGATAGCAGTTCGATTCCTTCCAATTCCCGAATTTTGCTCATGGTTGTTCGAGCGGTATAGAGTCCGGGTCGGGTTGAATCCACGTCTCTCAAAATTTCATGAACTCGTTACAATGGTTGAAAATAAAGATCTGCAACTATTGCACGCCCGTTTGGAACAAATTCTCAGTGGATCATATTTTCAAAATTACACAGAACACACCATTACACTAAAAACCGACATTAGTTGTGAGACCTTATATTTAATTTATCCGGGTTCTAGAGTTGACATTATGATTGGAGAATAAAAGCATGAAAATGCTATCATTGCAGTGAAAGACCTGCCCTCGGGCAGAATTACTATGGATGATTGGATGGGTGGATGGATGGATAAATGGATGTAAATCAATATTTTAGATGAGAGCAATACCACGATAGCATTGCTGCCGAAAGGGTTGCACATGTCAGACAGGTCGAAGACGATAAGCCAGAAGAAATGAGTAAGCCTACCATGGTCGGAAGAATGATGGCCTTTCACCGTAAAAATACAACTGCAAGAAACGCTGACATGGGTTTCACAGGTCAAATTTTTCCGGAGCTATAGTCTCCCATTCGGTTCTCTGGGCGGGGACTACTTCAGGGAATTCATGTCAAAAACTCAAACACAGGGACATGTTTTTAGGAATATGGAATGCTGGGACGCTACTTAACAGTGAACTATATGATCTTATAAGAAACCAGATATAATAAGAACAGTTAAGTCTCGTGGAATGCGATGGGCAGGACATGTGGCATGAATGGGGAATGAAAGGGAGGCATGAAGCTTCTTATAGGAAAGCCAGAGGGAAGAACGCCAGAATTGGTGGGATAATAACATTAACAATGATTTGAGGGAAGTAGATTATACAGAGGATGATTGGAAAACATTAGCCCAGGATAGGGATGTATGGAGAGCTTATGTCCGCGAACCTATAGGTTCGATAGCGCCAGTTAGATTATGATAATCTGCTAATATATTATAGCGCTTAATAATAATCATTCAGACAATGTTATGTTATTGTTAACGGATGTTATTGGAATTTTACTTGATACGCTCGTGATATGATTTTTATAAAGTTATACAGTGTTACCAACTCATAAAACATTTTCAAGGATGTTTACTGAGAAGCCGGTTAGTATCTTGCTAACGAGATTTATTTCCTTACTGATGGAGTTTCCTAGAAAATTCCTTTGATAAGCTACGTTGCGGAGATTTGAAGGTTAAAAAGCTATCTACAAATCCTGCCATAACAAAATCCGATGTCTACAGATTAAACTAACTATAATTTATTTATTTTTCAGTTTAATTAATGAAGCTCTCCTTATCTCTAACAATGGTCATGTTTACTAATTTTTAAATGATGATGCATATATTCCGAGAGATTTGGATCGTGCGTAGCCTTTTAGACTCGTATTCGGGAGGTCCCGCGTTCAAATCAGATGCCATTGAGTGACGTGGTCAGCACATCGCCTTAGTGAGACATCTAGTAGGTAACTATTTTTTTTTAGATGGGGACAGTCGGTTAAATTTTGTTCAGAGGCACTAATGTTTGCTTGAGGTATTATTACGAGCCCGAAAAGCTTCAGATTCGGGCGGGACCCATGGCTTAAAGTCCCTCCCCTCCGGAAGATTTGTCTTTTGGAATTCTCCATTCTAAAATAAATCCATCGACCCCGGCCGGTTTTGAACCCACGTTCGTTGAAACTAGAGGCAAGGAACATAACCAGTAGACCGCTGAGGCTGACGGATCCTGTTGAGACTTAAGAAAAAAAGTTGCCGCTTTAATTGAGAATAAAAAAAATCTGCCTTCATATATTCATTGTTTACTCGCATGATTCTATGTGGAAAATATCGAAACATAACTGAGAACATTTCTCTAAATTTTTCAACTTACATTCTTAAGGAAGTTTAAACATTTTTTCCTTTAAGGGAGAAGGCAGTTGAAATCGAATGGATTTCTAACAATTTTTTTTTTTTGCCTATACCGTAAAGAATATAACGTAATATTAAAGTTTCAGGTAGTTAGTTTGTTCAGATCAAGTCCTAAATGAGCCATTTTAAATGACTGTACTTTAACTTACTAGTCTATAATGCATATAAACTTCAAAATGTATTTATCCACAATTAATTCGTTTAATATTACAGAAAACTACAATTGCTTCCATTTCTTTAAAACTAAAGCTATAAACCTATTTTCTTGTGTATATTTTTAAAACAATGACAATTTTAGGATTAGATTTTCCCCAAAACTTCATCTAAGATTGATTTAAAGAGAGTATATTTTTATATTAAAATTAAAAGTAGGAACTAAACGTTAATCCCCGTGTGTGTGTGTGTGTGTGTGTGTGTGTGTGTATATATATATATATATATATATATATATATATATATATATATGTTATATTGCAGAGTGGTTAAGGCATTAAGCTATAAGCCGGAAGGTCGAAGGTTCGAGTCCCGGTGGGGGTCAGGATTTTTAAACTGACCCAAACCTTCTGGCGGCACTATGGCCCTGGAGTCGATTAAGCCCCTAACGTAAATGACTACCAGACGCTTGTTCTGGGGGCTGACAAACCGGCTGACATTAAGTGCCGATTGTCTAGAAAAAGTGGGAGCCTTAACCTCCCACTACCCCAAGGGCCTCCTGAGGCCTGTAGTGGGATCACTTTACTTTATATATATACTCGTATATATATATTTAGATGTTATAACTATATTTTTGACATTTGGCATAACATATATTTATTTATTTATTTATTTATTTATTTGTTTGTTTAATATGCAATCGTAGGTTTATGTAAACATTTTCAAAACTAACCTAGAAGTTTATAGACGTTTAAGGTTTTTTTTTTTTTTCAAAATTTATTTTTATTATTTTAAGAATAAAAACACTGTATAGGGTAACTAAAATTATAAATATTGTTTTAAATGTATTTAGGAAAAGTGGGCTAAATTGTTGTATGTTATGAGTAGTTCAAAAATTGAAATTTCACCTGTTTTCTCCCATAAAATTTAAAATGCTTCGAATACCCGATATCTTATTTGAAATGATGTTGTCTACGTTTAACAGTTATGATATTTGCTGGTTACGTGGCGAGGTTGGCATCCATTCAAGCATTTCACTTACGTCACAAATGCATACATTTCAGGTGTGGTATTGTTCATAAACTCATTTAATCTCTGTCATTAATTGTCTCCTTTTTATTAATCAACAGGAGCGGTAAATTATTTTTAGCCTACATGAAATGAAAAGGTTTCACCTTTACAGACTAGTAATAATGCTGTCTCCGACGGAGAAGACCCGGATTCGATCCCCAAATTTCATGGATGACATTTTTTTTTTTTCTTTCGGGGGTTTTCTTCATCTCCAAGATAATTGGCGCGACACTTTTAGGCCAAAACATCTGTTTACAGGCTTCTTTAGCTTCTCCTGGAAGATTACTGTTGCTTACCAATGGTGTACACATAAATACCGAATCCATGTGTAGTGTGGGCTGCGTTCCGCTCCTGTTATTTGAACACCTCTTATCGACCTTAAAAATGAAGATAATTCAGCAATTCTAACTACACTGTAAATAACACAATGAATACAGTGAATATATTACAGTAAAATAAAATGTTCCATTAAAAATGTTGTGGAGTGTCGTATCTGTGCAATTAATAAATACAAAAATGTGAAGAAAAAAAAACCTTTGCATAAAGAATATTTAACCATTTACATGATTACACTATCCATTTCATACTTATTTCAATAATTATATGGAATACAGTCGCTAACCATGAACATCCACTTCCTTGAAGTGGCTCGCCAAGAAATTAGTGTAGAGCCTTCCAAGTTTTATAAGGACGTTTTCATAATTGAGGATTTATTGTTGTTTATTTATTTATTCATTCATTGACTGATTTCTTAAATAGATTCCAATCGGTTATTTTAAAAGACTCGACCTCCAATCTTACAGGAGAAGCAGAAATGCATTTCATTCTATTATATTTACAGATAGTCCATCGCTGTGGTCTCGAGGTAGCGTGCTGCCTTTGTCACGCAGCGGGCCCGGGTTTGATCCCCGGTCGGGGCCGTTTTTCTGGGTGAGGTTTTTCTCGGGGTTTTTCCTCACCTGTAAGACAAATGTCAGGAAAACTTTAAGGCCCAAACGGTCCCCGAAATCGTATGGCCATCATCATCATCATTCTTCACCGGTGTGGAAAGCAACTGGAAGTTACCACACCTACAATTCCCTAGTAAAGCTGCAAAGCATAGCATGAAAAATGCTATGATTGCAGTGAAGGGCCTGCCTTCCGGCAGAATTAATATGGATGGATATTTACAGATAGTCCACCGCTGTGGTCTCGAGGTGGCGTGCTGCCTTGTCACGCAGCGGACCCGGGTTCGATCCCCGGTCGGAGCAGTTTTTCTGGGTGAGGTTTTTCTCGGGGTTTTCCCTCACCTGTAAGACAAATGTCAGGAAAACTTCAAGGCCCACGGTCCCCGAAATCATATGGCCATCATCATCATCCTTCACCGGTGTGGAAAAAACGGGAAGCTACCATACCTACAATTCCCTAGTAAAGCTGCAAAGCATAGCATGGAAATGCTATGATTGCAGTGAAAGACCTGCCCTCGGGCATAATTACTATGGATGGATATTTACAGATAGATTAAAACAACACATTTATTATTAAAGGGTATGTAAAAATGTTAATGTAATAATTTATGAACCCACAAGAAACCCGAGGAAATTATTTTGGGGATTCAATGCGAAGAGTCCAAAAAAAAAAAAAAAAAAAAACTGAAAAATGCGCACTTTATTGTTATAGTATGTAAATAATTATGTATGTTAATTTTATCATAAGTATTGCCACGAGTGATTTCCAAATTACCGATAAATTCATGTCTCACGAAGTGAGGAGTGAATTTATCTAGAGAATTTGAATATCAAGTGTGGCATTTGTTAGGACTATTTAACGAATAAAATTAAGCAGTTTACTCACAAATCATTATTTAAATATATAGTAATTTAAAAATATTTATATATTTAATGTAAACGGCGATGTTTGGAAACAAATGAGAAACGTTTGTAGTGCTTCATTTGTTAATCACTGCAACCAGATCATATTATTTATTGTCAAAGGATCGCAATATTGTAAGAATGCACCCTAGTGGAGAAAAAATGAAACACATCAAACTGTTTATAACGAACATTATAGGTTATTAATTAATTTCTGATGTTCTATGATGTAAATTATATTTTTCTGGAACGTGAATTCCTGGAAAATGATGCGTTTAAGAAAGTGCAAACAATGGTTTCTTTTTATTATAGTGTAATCAATTACTACGATTGTTTTTCTGTTATATCCCGCAAGCAGTATCTTTTTACATTCGTGCACTATATAAACAATCGGTAGCCGTATTCTTGTGGAGTCAGTCACTGCAAAATAATGGTCTGACCTATTCAGAATGTTAAAAAAGGAGGAGCTTGATTTTAATGTGATACAATTAAACTGATGAAATCGAGGTGAAAAACAACTGTGATTGGTTGTAAGTCAAAATTAATTGAAATGTGATTGGTCATTGACTCCCATTTGGGGCATGAATTAAATAGTCCCCAAAAATGCGAGAAATGCCTTAAAATGGGAAGTTGGGCAATTTTAACCTAAAATTGATATATTTACAATGGAAAACATGGATGAATCATTGTTCAAACAGAATAGCCAACTTATCTTTATGAGCGCCGGATTATGCAATCAACTGTAAACACGTTAAAGAAACACACTCAGATCGCCCTGATTTTCATTCACTGCTCTTTGGTTTGTCACATGTTTCAAGAACAGCCTCCATTTTAAAACGAAAGTACATAACAGCAATATGTTAGAAAACAATTAAACGTCGTGACAGTATAAAGGAAAGATTGAAGATACGGTCTGTAAAGTATCGTTAATTTCTAATGAAAGGCAATCGATAACAAAAGATTATGTTCATTATTCTTTTGAACGTCCCACGTAGAATGGCAGAAACCCTGCGCTGGGGCAAGTGCACTGCATCCAAAGGAGACTACTTTGAGAAGGCCCAACAAAATATGCAGAGGATAAGATGAGTAAAGGTATGTTAAAAATATCATTGTACTGCCCTCTTAACTAACTAACTAACTCACTGGCACTATCAAACCCGTAGGTTCATGGCCGCGCAGACATAAGCTCTCCATATATCCCTATCCTGAGCCAATGTTTTTTAATCATCCCCTGTATAATCTACTTCCCTCAAATGATAGTTAATGTTATTCTCCCACGTCATTATTAGTCTATCTACTGGGCGTTTTCCCTCTGGTTTTCCTACAAGAAGCTGCCATGCACGTCTTTCATTCCCCATTCGTGCCACATGCCCTGCCCCATCGCAGTCTACGAGACTTAACTGTTCTCATTATATCTGGCTTCCTATAAAGATCGTGTAATTCACTGTTATGAAGTCTTCTCCATTCACCTGTCTGTTAATCTCTCTTTGGTCCAAAATTTTTCCTGAGAACTTTATTCTCAAATATTCGTAATCTCCTTTCCTCCCTTAAAGTAGGAGTTCATGTTTCGCATCCATATAATATAACTGGTAGAATAATAGTTATTTGTACTGCCCTCTTAGAATATATAAATGTGAGTCAATGCTGAAGGAGTGCTGAATCGTTAAAAAGGGAATTTGTGATAAAATTTTCAAAATTATTGATTCAATTATTATTCCACTTTAAAGAAATGAATTGTAGACTTATAATTTGTAAGTGTATACTTCAGGCGCAGTCCCGCGTGGTTAAAGCAGGAAGCCTTCTCATGGTATTTCGGCCAGTATGGGACCGGTGCCCACCCAGCATCGCGAGGCATTTGGGTAGCTACAATAAGTAGCGGTTCCAGGTTGAGAGAACCAGCTATAATGGCTGGGAGACTTGTCATGCTGACCACGTGTCACCCCTGCACTGGTTAGATGATCATCTACCTCTGTGATTGACACATGTGGATGTGAGGCCAGCAGCCGGATTGGCCTGTTGCTCCATGAAAAAAAAATAGGCGAATATATTACGTCTTGAAAGAAAAGTGTGTTAAATTCAAATTTGTATCTTAGCAGAAATGTAAAACATATTTTGAATTCTTCTCAGAACGCGTTTTTATGTACTTTCGTTTCTGAGAATGCAATTAAATCTTCTGGCCATGTCATTTAAAGAGCATGTCCAAGCTCATTAATTTGTGTTTTCTTTTTCTTGCTACAAATATGACATATACTATTATACATCCAAGTTAACTGTTCACGGGCGGAGGGGAAGAGTTTTAGCGCTAGTGTCGCCGATCTACTGAATCTGTGGAAGGGATGTAGGAGAGAACTGTACATACGATCACGTATTGAAATTTTTCAACTTCAAATGTAGGGGGAGAATCTCTAAACACGTGTGAAAGATCTTAACATGGTTGTCAAATTAGTTATTTAAGCACGGAACGCTCAAGCGGTCGGATCATTTAAAATCACAGTATTTGTCGCCTCTCTGTTACCAGCTTCACAATAAATCACAAGTGGCAACATGTAATGAGAAGGGCAAGGAAGTGACAGCTCATTCCTAGACGTAACACCAAAAGTAACAGAGTTGTCAAGTTAGTCATTCTGCCATTGACCGCGCAGAACGACGGATCATTAAAGTACATAGTTTTTGTCAGCTCTCTACCTGCCAATCAAACAACATAATACAGAGGACAGGAAGTGGCAACATAGTAAGGAATAGAAAGAGAAAGACAGTTCGTTAGTTAACATATTTTCCGCCTGCACAAAACACTTGGATGGGTAATATACATATATTTGTCTGTTACATAGTGGCATATGGTGTATTAGACTGTTACTGTGAGATATGCGGATGTAGGAGAATCATATGAAGTACTTTTCCACAGTATATTCCATTACAACACATGTAAACTGCAATAAAAAGGAAATTATGTTTTAGATTACACCCTAGATTAAACAACTTTTGAATACGTATAGCGGATTCACTTTCAGATTAGATTAATGTATAATTCTGCTACCACGAATCGAAACGAAGGGGACCGAATGAAAACGAATATAAAAATTAAAAATTAATAAAATATGTACCTGAGATCTGTGTCACGGGTTTAAACCCGACCGAAGTCATTGGATCTATTAGAATGGAAGTTTTCTTCTTCTCTTTTTCGGCTTTCCCCCACTTACAGGTTTGATGTCTTCAGTTTCTATTTATCTCTATCATTCCAATCTCCCATTTCCAAATTCCTATCATCCATTATAGTTCTGACGTAAAAAGTAAAGTAAAGTAAAGTGATCCCACAACAGGCCCGGAGGCCCTTGGGGTAGTAGGAGGTTAAGGCTCCCACTTTTTCTAGACAATCGGCACTTTATGCCAGCCGGGTTGTCAGCCCTGCGTGACGGCCGCCTTTACCCCCAGAACAAGCGTCTGGTACTCATTTCCGTTAGAGGCTGAGTCGACCCCAGGGCCATAGTGCCGCCAGAGGGTTTGGGTCAGTTTAAAAATCCTGATCCCAACGGGACTTGAACCCTCGACCCTCCGGCTTGTAGCTCAGTGCCTTAACCACTACGCTACGGCGTGCCCCGTAGGTTTTCCATTTCCATCTTGGTCTGCCACGTTTATTTCTTCCAGGGGGTGACCACTGGTATATATTTTTCGGCCATCTTTCATTTTCCATTCTTTGTACATGGCCATACTATTTAAGCGTTTGATTTTCAATCATCTTAACAACAGAAGGGGTGACATTCATTTCTCTCCAAAGGAATTCATTTCTTATTTTATCCTGTCTTGTTTTTTGGAGGCTTCTTCTAAAATAATCAAATTCAACTTTTGTAATATATGTGTTTGGGAAAGGATGTGGATGACCTCATACTCGAAACAGGGATGGAAATTTTCAAGGAATAGAAATTCCATGACATGATATATCTAGAAGGCCCATGGAGTACCATGCGGCTGTTCATTTCACATCCACGTGTCTTAATAGTAGAGATAGACGATCATCCAGCCAGTGTAGGGGTGACATGTGGTCAGCATGTCGGTCCCCTAGCCATTATAACTGGTTTTCTTAACCAGGAGCCGCTACTTATTGTAGCTACTCAATTTCCTCACGATGCTGGGTGGGCACCGGTCCCATACTGGTCTAAATTTCATGAGAAAGTATCTTCCTATATGGAGACACTAACCAGCGCAAATCCCGTAGCTCTGCGCCAAGGCACCTTGCCTTAATCACTCGGCTACGGCGCGAGACATCCAGGGAACAAGTCTCCCGAAAGGGACTTAAACCGTGAGTTCCGAGTCTAAAATGTTCGGTCTCGTAAAAGAACCTCAAGCCTAAATTAGCCTCACAGGGAAATTTAATCGGGCTTTCCGATCCATGTAATACCTTGGTAGCCTGATAGGTGCCTTTTCGAGGCAATGATCTAAAAATTATCACTCGCTGATATCTGTAGGGAAATACGCGTAACTTAAAATTAGTCTTTGTTAAATAACTCCGCAAGGGAGCACTCTTGTCCCACGTAGGGATATACGGATGTAGATATATCTCAGTCGTCCTCAACAAATTTCAGTTTCAGTTAAAACACATTGTAGGCATTTTGCAAACATTTTCCATCATCAGATGTAAATTCGTGCTTAACTAATTAGAATTGTTCTTTAAACACTTTGTAAGCATTTTTCAAACATGTTCAAACATCAGATGTTGTAAATGTCATGCTTAACTAATTACAATTTCTGTTAAAGCACTTTGTAGGCCCGTCGGAAACATCTTCCATCATCAGCTGTTGTAAATATCGTGCTGGACTAATTACATTTTCAGTTAAAACACTATATAATACTTTCATAAACCCACAAAGGAAAAAGATCACAAAAGAAATGCGAGAAGTATCGATGTAGATATGTTAAATCGGGTTTGGTATGAACTTCATTATAGTCTTGATGTGTGACCTGTGACGTAGACCACACTTTGAAGTGTGAATTCAAAACATATTTTCAAGACGGGTACGCCGCAGCGTAGTGGTTAAAGCACTGCGCTACAAGCCGGATGGTCGAGGGTTCGAGTCCCGATGGAGTCAGGATTTTTAAACTGACCCAAACCTTATGGCGGCACTATGGCCCTGGGGTCGACATAGCCTCTAACGGAAATGAGTACCAGATGCTTGTTGTGGGGTAAAGGCGGCCGTCATGCAGGGCTGACAACCCGGCTGACATCAAGCGCCGATTGTCCAGAAAGTGGGAGCCTTAACCTCCTACTATCCCAAGGGCCTCCTGAGGCCTGTAGTGGGATCACTTTACCTTTTTTACACGCTTTATATTAGCTTGACCTGTATCTATCTATGTAACTGAATCTTTCAACGCGATTTTCACCCACTTAAAAATCATTGGATGGACTTGAAACTTTTCATACTTGTAAAAGACCTGTGACAATACAACAAATTCATATTTTGTTTCTAAAATCATGGCCAGAATCATCAGAAAACCAAAAAAAGTGTCCATGTATCTATGTAACGGAATTTTTGAACACGATTTTCACCCACTTATAAACATTGGATCGTCTTGAAACTTTGTATACGTGTAAAGGATCCGCGACAATACAATAATTTCATATTTATTTACCTTTATTTTCAAGACTCTTCTATACAACAGTGTAAAGTGATTCCAGGTACCATAAGTAGATTTTATTTTAGAGAGCATTAAGGTTATTTAGTTTTTTTTGTAGAAGCCCTGCATTTAGTGACTGTATGTGGAAGGGGAAAAGGAAGACAAGTGAATCGGAGAAAAAAAAAAACAAAATGACAGAAAAACAAAAAATTGTGTAAACTAATTTATTTATTTAACCAGATATATCATGGGTTTTATTATACATTGCGTTATATTTATTATACATTGTTAATTAAGTTTTATGTTCATTATAAAGGCATTTGATATGACAATGATTGTATGTACGCCGCACATTCATACGTAGAAGCCGGAGTTTTATGTAGTATTACCTTATGAAATATGTACATAAATATGCAACAAAAAAGCCACAAAATACACCGTCTTCCGCTGATTAGTATAATAAAAGAGGTAGCTATAATTTCAAAACTATGCATGCAAGTTGATTAAGTTTGGTACCATACGAAAGAGGAATTAGATACTCAAATGGCGGTAGAAAAATTGAAAATGTATAAAGCATCAGAACTGATAAAATCAGAGAGAGAGAAATTGATGGGCAATATACGCCGGTTGCTTAGTATGATTTGGGAAAAAAGAAGCTCTTCCAGATGATTGGAAAGAATCGATTATCGTACCAATCTATAAGAAAGGAGATAAAATTGATTGCAACAACTACAAGGACATCTCATTACTTTCAACTCCGTACAAAATTCTAACAAATATATTAGTAAGCAGACTTACTTCCTATATTGATGACATTATGGGTCCTAGGAGATCATCAATGTGGATTTAGAAGAAACAGGTCTACAAAAGATCAGATTTTACTAAAAGACAGATTTTAGAAAATAAATGGAAATACAATGGTACTGTACATCAACTATATGTAGACTTCAAAAAAAGCATACGATTCGATTAAGAGGGAGAAGTTATATAGTATCCTGCTGGAGTTCGGAATTCCTAAAAAGTTAGGAGCGTCTAAATGGCACAAAGAGTAGGGTGCCTGTAGGCAAACAGTTTTCGGATACTTTTGAAATCCAAAATGGGTTGAAGCAAGGAAATGCACTATCTTCTCTACTATTTATTTTTTTTTACTAGAGCATGCCATTAAATCTTGAGGATGAAGAAGGCCCACAACTCAATGGTATTAATAAACTGTTATTTTATGCTGATGGTGTAGTACTATTGGGCGATAGCGAAGAGATACACGCACACACTATTGATTATCGCTAAGAAATTGGAAGTAAATATCAGTAAATCTAAACATATGGTCACACATAGAAATACATTACATAATAGTAATAGACAGCTGATGACAAATGAGGGAAATTTTGAGGATGGGGCTGAATTCAAATACCTAGGAGCAATAATCACAAAGAGGAATGGGATGCACAAAGAAATTAAAGATAGGCCCAATTCTGGAAATGCTTGATATTATGTATTATAGGGACTCTTGACGTTCCAACTCCTTTAAAAAAACGTTAAACTGAAAATATATAAAACTATTATTCTACCAGTTATATTATATGGATGCGAATCATGGTCTCTTACTTTAAGGGAGGAAATGAGATTACGAGTATTTGAGAATAAAGTTCTTAGGAATTTTTTGGACCATAGAGAGATGAGCAGAAGATGAATGGAGAAGACTGAACAATAATGAACTACATGATCTTTATAGGAAGCCAGACATAATGAGAACAGTTAAGTCTCGTAGAAGACTGCGATGGACAGGACATGTGGCACGAATGGGGAATGGAAGACGTTCATGGAAGCTTCTTGTAGGAAAACCAGAAGGAAAACGTCCAGTTGGTAGACCAAGAATGAGGCGGGAGAATAAAATTAACCATGATTTGAGGGAAGTAGGTTATAAGGGGATGATTGGAAAACATTAGCTCAGGATAGGGATTTATGGAGATCTTATGTCCGCGTGGGCATGAATCTACGGGTTCAATAATGCTAGTGAGTCAGTTGTTACCATATGAAAGAGGAACTAGTGAAGTTTTGATCCATTGTTGTTAGAACATTGTTGTCGTGCGCTTGCGCAGATCATTTCAGAAGATAATTCTTATCATATCTTGAATCAGCATGTTAACACCACAGCAGAAAGTCTTTTGTGTGCTATTATTAGTGGAACATAAACCCATAATTAAACACCAACGGGACACCCCTAAATGGAATGTTTGGTGTGGAATCACGCGTGACAGAATCATAGTTTTTTTCTTCTCTCCCTAAGAAGACGGTCACAATAAACACGTACCTGAATATGTTGCAGCAATACGCTGTGCCTGAAGTTCCGGATGGAACAATTTTCCAGCAAGATGGGGCTCTACCACACTGTAGTTAGTATATTATTAGACGAACAATTGCCTGTAAGATGGATCAGAAGATGATCACCGTACATCACTTGGCCTGCCAGATCACCACACCTAACACCACCTGTTTTTTTTTTCCTTTTTTCCTGTAGGGGTTTGTTAAGGACCAGGTGTACATGACGTCAGTACGTGAGTTGGCTGATTTACAAGAAATATTTTATGTTGTTGTCAACAGTGTTACACCACAGATGCTTAATAACACTTGAATAGCTGTTGGACATTTTCCATGCCACTAATGGAAGGTAAAAAAGAAACAATTGCAGTTTTCGCTCTTTGTAGCAATTGCTTCATCTATAGATTCGTATTAGTTCAGAAGTTATAACTGTTTCTTTTATTGTACCTATAAGCGGACACCCCGGTATATAAAAAATATGTGTATCAAAAATTAGGAGCTTTTGTCTATGAACAGAAATTGTTGTTTTATATAATTTTAAATATAGACTCAATTCTGGAAATGCATGCTACTATGCATTGCAGAGACTTTTTATGTCCCAACTCCTTTCAAAAAACATAAGCTGAAGATATATAAAAATATTAGGCTACCAGTTATATTATAATGGGTGCGAAAACATGGACTCTTAAGGGAGGAAAGGAGATTCCCGAGTATTGGAGAAGAAAGTTCTTAGGAAAATTTTTGGACCAAGAGAGATGAACAGACAGGTGAATGGAGAAGACTACATAAACAATGAACAACATGGGCTTATAGGAAGCCAGATATAATAACAGTTAAGTCCGTAGACGGCGATTGGCAGCACATGTTGCGCGTATGGGAATGAAAGACGTGCAGGAAGCTCTTGTAGGGAAAGCCAGAGGGAAAACGCCCAGTTGGTGACCAAGAATGAGGTGGGAGAGAACAGAACAACAAAACTATGATTTAAGAAGAAGAGTTATACAGGGAATGATTGGAAAGCATTAGCTCAGGAAGGGATGTATGGAGAGCAGTTATGTCGCGCGCGCCATGAACCTCGGGTTCGATAGTGCCAGTGAGTACGTAAGTATATATTTAAATAAGATAGCTCGAAATCACAGACACGTCATTGATGAGTGTTAAGCAGAGGGTGTATGCGTTCAATTACACAGACATATGTATAAAAATATGTAATTGCATTAAAAATATTTAGTATTGACCGGGATATGTAAAAATATGTAACATGAACATGAAATACAATTGTCGTAGTAGCATAATTCTTTCTTCTTCTTTTTTTTTTTTTTAATTTCCAGAACTGGCCAGCCTAATGGGCTAGTTGTCAAGAGTTTCTAACTACAGTTTATGAGGTCCCGGGATCGATTCCCGGTCAGACCATATGATTTTTTCTTAAAAGGAATTATTCCTGTGGATGTCATGTTCTGAAATTTAGGTTAAGGACTCTCCTGGAGTTTCATTATCATTTATCACCCATCATATCACCGGGGCACGCCGTAGCGTAGTGGTTAAGGCACTGAGCTACAAGCCGGAGGGTCGAGGGTTCAAGTCCCGTTGGGGTCAGGATTTTTAAACTGACCAAAACCCTCTGGCGGCACTATGGCCCTGGGGTCGACTCAGCCTCTAACTGAAATGAGTACCAGACGCTTGTTCTGGGTGTAAAGGCGGCCGTCACGCAGGGCTGACAACCCGGCTGACATAAAGTGCCGATTGTCTAGAAAAAGTGGGAGTCTTAACCTCCTACCTAGCCCAAGGGCCTCCTGAGGCCTGTTGTGGGATCACTTTACCTTTACTTTACTTTACCCATCATATCATCGGGGTAATGTAACTCCGCCTTCCAGGTGCCCTAACCTAAGAATTGGATTACAATTCCGCCAATGCCAGGGAAGAAAGCCAGAAATGTCATAAAAGACAACCTGGTGGCATAAAAAAACTCAAGAATTGATACATTACATAGGAAAAAAAAAATGTAATTGCATAGAAATCCGGACTCTCCTCATAACTTTTAATAATTACGTAAATAATGTATGCTTTGAAATGTTTACTTATACTTGAAAGCAAGTGTCACATTTGTTGGACTTGAATCTATGAAGAAATTGCAGCGTTTTATTCGCGAAATCCCAGATTGAATGCGTCACGGTTTGGTAATTACTACATGATAAGGAAACGTCTTCGTAGCGAACGTCGTGGGTCACGAATTTCATGATTTTCATAATGAAAACTCATCTTCTCTCATACAAACAGCAAATTTATTCTAAACACAATGAACATTTATATTATCAATACCGGTAGTTAAATTATTTACAATCTTATGAAGATCAAAGGGGGAAAACAAGAAATGTCACAAACTTACGAAAATATAGAGTGGGGCTGTATATAGAAGATTGGAGCTCAGTAGCCAAATGCTTAAGGCAAGATGCTTTGGCGCAGAGTACGAGATTTGCGCTGGTTCGAGTCTCCATGGGGAAGAGATTGTCTCTTGGAATTTCGGTCAGTATGGGACCGGTGCCCACCCAGCATCGTGAGGAATTTGAGTAGCTAAATAAGTAGCGGCTCCAGGTTGAGAATACCAGCTATAACGGCTGGGGATCCGTTATGTTGACCATATCACCCCATACACTGGCTGAATTATAGTCTAATCTCATATGGATGTGAGGCCAGCAGCCGGCTGGTAGACCAAGATCAAGAGCCTTCTAGCCCTGTCGCACCATGGAGTTTTTTTGGAAACACTCCATTGATCCTGTGGTATTGCTCACTCATTCATGTTGCAAGCTGGGAACCGAATATCAAGATTCATTTAAGCCGGCCATTTTTAAAATAAATAAATATTGTTGAAAAGGCTAAATTAATACAATATAATTAGGAGTAGGATTTGTATTACCTAAAAATCATCAAAATATACCTACACACAGAAATGTGTGGTTTTAACCAAAATTTACAAAAATATGCGGCTAAAAAATAGTCCACCGCTGTGGTCTCGGGGTAGCATCGTTGGTATCGTACGCAGCGGCCCCGTGTTCGATTCCCGGTCAGGACAAGTTTCCTAGGTGTGGGGTCTCTCCTAACCTGTAAGATAAATGCCAGGGATCTTTAAGGCCCTAGAACATCATCTGGCCAGCATACTCATCATTATCATATTCGCCATATTTAGTATGAACGTGTGTGAAATATGTGTTTCGTCATGTTGTGTTTTCTCTGGAGATGGCGCTAACATTGAGCTAATCTCATTCAAAGAGGCCGTTCATGCCCTTTTGTAATCAAAAAAGTGTATACGTAATTCATACATTAAAATTCTCGTATAAGACTTGAAAGCATGATAATAGTCCCTTCGATTGGTTGCCGGCCAAAGGAAGGCAAGGCCGGTGATGGGGCTGCCATCTTATAGCCTCTGGTCAGGCTTTTCTGGAGAAGAAAAGAAAATAAAGGAAAGAAGAAATGGAAGAAAGGAAAGACTCCCTAGCCCTCGGATGCCCTAATAGCGTCGGGGTCGAAAAAAACAAGAGTTAACCAAGAGAGGTTAGATAGTAAAGTTAAAAGAGTGCAAAAACGTTTATGTAACACTTTGGCTAGACCAGTGTTGACCTATGGTGGTGAAGCATGGACACTAAGAAAACAACATGAAAGCAGAATAACGGCTTGTGAAATGAGATTCATGCGCAGAACAGCGGGTTACACCAGATGGGATCGGAAAAGGAACACCGATATCTTAAAAGAATTGAAGACTGTGCCAATTTTGGAATATATTAAACAGTACCAACTAAATTGGAAACACCATCTTGAAAGAATGAGTTCAAATCGGATCCCCAAAGCTGTTTATAATTATATACCAAGAGGACGAAGATCACTGGGCCGTCCTATGAAACGCTGGAGGGGAAATTTTCTATAGGATCGTAACAGGCCTTGGCCTAATACTTGGAAGGAAGAAGAAGAAGAAGAAGAAGATTAAAATTCCTCCCTGACAGTTCGTGGCATTGTACGACCCGGGCGGGTGGTGTATAACATGTAAAAACTACTATAAGGTGAGAGGTTAAACTAAGTAATGGAAAATGGAAAGAAAACAAAAACTAAGAATAGTCCGCAACGTAGGAGACAACGGCTCAAGGGGCTCAAGCAGCAACCCTCTCTAAAGGGGTTAATACTTAGAGGAGCATTGATAGATGCTCTGAGACAGCAGCCCTGTCATTATCCTTACCCTGCACAGCGCTCGTAACGCGGTCAGGGGACATTTATTAGTTATTACTAATCATTCATCTTAAATCAAAAATATGACCTAACAATATTATAATTAGGTAGTAATCACAGTGTCCCGCGCCGTAGACGAGTGGTTAAGGCAAGATGCCTTGACGTAGAGCTACGGGACATGAACTGGTTCGTGTCTCCATGGGGGAAGATACGTTCTTATGGAATTTCGGTCAGTATGGGACCGGTGCCCACCGATCGCCATGAGGAATTTGGTAGCTACAATAAGTAGCGGCTCCAGGTTGAGAAAACCAGCTATAACAGCTGGCTACCCGACATGCTGACAATATGTTACCCCTACGTTGGCTGGATGATCGTCTACATTTGTGTTTAACACGTGTATGTGAGGCCAGCAGTCGCTGTTAGGCCAAAGGACTTCTAGGCCTGTCGTGCTATGGAGTTAATAATCACAGTTGTAAAATGAATTCAGTAAGCCTAAATCAGTTTATAATTAGTTTTTAAAACGCTTTTATGTACCTAAAAGGTTAAGTATTTTTACACAAATTTTATACACATCTTCATATAGTAAAATAGATCCATCCATAGTAATTCTGCCCGAAGGCAGGTCCTTCACTGCAATCATAGCATTTTCAGTGAAGGATGATGATGATGATGATGGTGATAATGATAAGGATGATGATGATGGCCATATGATTTCGGGGACCGTTTGGGCCTTAAAGTTTTCCTGACATTTGTCTTACAGGTGAGGAAAAACCCCGATAAAAACCTCACCCAGAAAAACTGCCCCGACCGGGGATCGAACCCGGGCCCGCTGCCTCGAGACCACAGCGGTGGACAGTAAAATTAATATTTTAAAAAACTAAAACAACGCGTTTTATTAGAAAACCGAACTAAAAAATGAAAAATAATTTTAATTTCCAGCACGCTTGGATAAAATTAAAGTGGTCAACAAAAAAATAATCTCCAACACATCTAGAATAAAACTAGAGTTATCTAAAAAAAACAATTTTACCATCAAAAGCATAGGGTGCTTTTTATGGTTTTTACGTTTTCTTCTTAGAGACTTTACTTTTACCAATATCTGTTTATTATCAAATATATTAATTGATATAGAGCACCACACGCTTTTGATGGTAAAATTATTTTTTTTGTAGATAACTCTAGTTTTATTCTAGATGTGTTGGAGATGATTTTTTTGTTGACCACTTGAATTTTATCCCAAGCGTGTTGGAAATGAAAATTATTTTTCATTTTTTAGTTCGGTTTTCTAAAAATGTAAATATCTTTAAATTCGATACTATTATAGTATGAGCTAAAAGTAATACTCTTCTAAAAAATCCTCCGGGCCGGATTTGAACCAGCGACCTACGGATTACTGAAAGTATATACCACTACAGTCCACCACTCTACCAACCGAGCTACCAAAGGATATTATATTAATTTCTTACAACGATGGACTAAAAAGTCGATAAGCCCGCAACCTATTATATATATATATATATATAATATATTATTTATGAAATTATTGTATTGGCATTAGTCCTTTACAAGTAGGCTATACAAAGTTTCAATTCTATACAATTTTTTTAAGTGGGAGAAAATTGTGTTGAAAGATTCCATTACATAGATAGATACAGGTCAAGCTAATATAAAGCGTGCAAAAAGTGTTTTCAACTGATAGTGTAGAAAAACAGTCACTTGCCTTGCCAATATACAGTATCAAATTCCATAGTTTTGTATTTTATTAGTGAAACCCCAGATTAAAAAAATTCATTTGAGCTATAACATTTTTATTATTTATTTGGCAGGTTTAACAATCTTTCTGCGCCCAATTAATCTTTTATTCTCCTCCACATATCTGCCATTCCAATATTCATCGTCCAATCATTTTTCCATCATGCTACCCAAAACAAAATATCCACGTTATTCTTGGCCGTCTTCTTCTTCTTCTACTACCAATTTGCTGCTATTCTAGTATTCTTCTTGGGAATTTGTGTCTGTCATTCCTTTTACATGACCATACAATTTTAATTGTTTGATTTTTTATTAAATCCACAATTGAAATTCAAAGTTATCTGTTGTTTAATTACACAGTTTATTATCTTATCTCTTTTAGAAATTCTAGCTGAACATTTCCAAAAATCCATTTCTGCAGAATTTTAATTATCTTATTGTTCTAGATTTTAATTTCCGTGCTTCTGCACTGTACTCGTTATTGTATTAAAATGTTCGTTTTGTTTTATAATATAATCTAATCCCACAATTAATTACATTACAAATATAATTCCGTATAGAATGATGAAAGTTACAAATTATTATTGTCTCAGTGCTTATATAAATACAAAAGGGAGCTGTAAGGAAGGGAGTTGCGGGATTCCCCCATCACGATTCGTGGCCGCACCCAAGATCATGTGCTGATTAATGTGACATCATCAGGGATAAGAAAATTGAATTTTAATTTTAAAGACCGGTATTGATTATTAGAAACACATCATCATACAAAAAACACAAAAATACTACTAACATAAATATAAAAACTACGTTATCTATTGCCCACGTCTTTAAAATTTTACCCACCACGACGAGCCTCATGGGCTAGTGGTCAGCGTTTTTACTGTAGTTCATGAGGCCCCGGGCTCGATTCCCGGTAACACCATAGGAAGTTTCCTTAAAGGGGATTATTCCTGTGGTTCCCCATTGTTTATAATTTAGGTAAAGTGTAGGTTAAGAACTTCCCTAGCGATTCATTATCATTTTTCGCCCATATCATCGGGTAACTCCGCCTTCCAGGTGTGTCAGCCTAAAAAATGAATTACAGTTCTGTCAATTCAAATTCGTTTGTGTGTCATAAAAGACAACCTCATGGCCATGGTATTTAAAAAAACTCCGAAGAGAAAAACAAAAACACATTTAGTGGGAAATCCATTGTATTGGCAACACTGATAACTAATCAGTCTATTAACCTATGTACATAAATTGATAAAAAGCTATTTCAGCTCTTAGAGCGCTCGTAGCAGATAATAGGCGAAGTGTAGATACGATGACAATAATATTCGATATAATCGAGACCTTGAACTTAAACCATAACGAGATAGTCGATATGTGTTCGGAGTTCTTCAAATCTTAGAGCAAAAGGAGGAAAATAGTGAATTTTATTACCGTATTGCCATTGTGTTATTTTACATACCTTGACATGCTCTATTTCCATTCTGCAAGTACCGTTAATTTCTTATAATGCAACAGTGTATTTTGAAATGGATCTGTAACTTGAGTAGTCGTAATGATTACAGTGGCGCCGTAGTGGCGGTATGGTGAAATACACTTGCCAACATAGCAAGTTGCAAGCTCGCTTGTAAAGACTTTTCCTGTCCAGATCCACGTAGTAGAGTTTTATCATTTCTGTCATACCGAGAATGCTTGTAATGAACATACGGACATAAATTAAGTTAGGAAACTGCGAACGAGCAAGAAAATAATGACGACGAAAGAAAGGGATGAAAAACTAGCTGAATTCGCGGTAAGAGCATACTGTGTAAAGTAAAATTAGCCTATAACTTTTTTTATCGTATATATTTAATATTGTGCTGATTTTACCTTATTGTAGATAGGTTTATTCTGTGAATCAACTCAGAATTTTATAAAATGCATTGAAGTACAGTACATATTATTTTAGGGAGGCATTACATTCGATAGAATTGTTTGCGTCAATATATATTCTATTTCTGTAGTGTTCTGTCTGAGGGCAGGTCTTTCACTGCAATCACGGCATCTTCTTGCTATGCTTTGCAGCTTTATTAGGGATATATATATATATATATATATATATATATATATATATATATATATTATTTAAATTGGCAAGTTTTGGTTTTATTACGAGTTAATATCCACATTAAGCATAAGGTATTTTTTTCACACAAACTATTATTTATTCACGAAATTTTGAAAATAAGATAATTTGTAGTGTAGTGGTTAAGGCACTACACTACAAGCCGGAAGATCGAGGGTTGGAGTCCCGGAGGGGCCAGGATTTTTAAACTGACCCAAACCTTCGGCGGCTCTATGACTCTGGGGTCGACTCAGCCTCTTACGGAAATGAGTACCAGACGATTGTTACGGGGGTAAAGATGGCCGTCACGTAGGGCTGACAACCCGGCTAACTTCAAGTGCCGATTGTACAGAAAAGTGGGAACCTTAACCTCTAACTACCCCAAGGGCCTCCTGAAACCTTTACCTTCGGATATTGAGTATAATATTTTGGTTTCTGATGGAAATGAGTTGTAATCGAAGATGATTTTATATAGACCTGTAACAACTATATAGCATTAATTATATTTTTTGTCTAATGCTAGCAGGTTGTCTCTCTTGACATTGGCAGATTTATAATCCACGTCTGATGTTGGAGCGCCTGGAAGGGGGGAGGGTTAGTTACCCTTACTATATGATGGATGATAAATAATAATGAAGCATCAGGAGAGTCTTTAAACCTAAAGTAAATTACAGACCATAGACGACCATAGGAATAATTCCCTTTAAGGAAAATAATCCTGTGATCTGACAGGGAATTAAATCCGGAAACTCATAAACTATAGTCAGACGCTCTGACCTCAAGACCATGAGGCTGGTCTTAAGAGGCGGCAAAATATATTATAAAAGTTACATATATTGATTTTAAACTATTATATAATTAATATACTTTTTAATCGCGATTAACAAAATTACAGTGAATGTTGTAGCCTATATGCGTATAAATGGACTTATATTACCCATATACATACAGACAGAATATAGAGAGAGATTCTTGTAGTTGTGTGTATTCTTATTGCCTATAAATTAACACGTATGTTTTTACTTGAGGAGCTTATTTTCAAAACGTCTCTTGTCCATTTTCATAAATTTGTGGGGAACTACGAAAATTATTTTTAGGTCTGAAATATGCACAATTTCCTTTAGAATTTGATTCTGGGCATTCAGAGGTCCATAGGTTGTACTGTATTATCATGATTTCTATTCCCAAATTGATAGTTTTCGTGTAATTTGTAGAAATAATATGGACAAGAGACATTTTGAAACTAAAGAGTGGACAAGGGACATTTTGAAAACAAAAGTAATGGACATGAGTTACTTTGTTTCCAAAATTGTAAATATCGAAATAATGAAAGGAAAATTCCGAAAGATCAATGCTATTTAATGAATGAACAAATAATGGCAAAATTTATTTATACATTGTGCCCTCAGAAATACACGAAACAAAAAAATACTGCATAACAGAAAGATGAACGAATCTGTCTTATAATTCATCAGCATCCTCCATCATACCTCCTTCCAGTTCATCATCTGAGACGTCTTCATCAACTGTATCTCTATTAATTACCTCATGGTAGAACTGCAAGTCAGCATTTCCCTCCCATCGATCACCAAAATGAAGTCTCAGAAGCCTTTTCACGTCACAAATTTTGTTTTTCTTTATTGGCACCCCAATTGGAACTAATGTGAGATGGGAACAGTGAAAAGTCCACATTTGATTTCAGTACCTTTCTCGACATTTCTATGTTCATCTGATACCATGGTTCCCCTCTAACGAGAATGCGTGCAGACGGAGTCATTCCTCGACTGTTGATGAATCTCTTCGTTGTTGCAAATTTGAAATGCCACTGTCCAGGTTTCTTTACGCTGTGTTGTGACATGAGCTTCCAATCGTACACAGGCCAGTCAGTTCCCATTTTCAAAAGTGTTCCATGATTTTGGTAAATGTCCCAGTACGTTTCAGGCTTGATAATTGTGTCAATGTCCTGGAGTTCAAGTTCAATCCTCCCAAAGACCCTATCTGGTGGTATGTAGGAATGCCCTGGCACAGGGAAAATTACATGAACTTCTTTCACGTGAGGTGGAGCACATGTTTCTAGCCAATATATGAGCATGCATATCATAGAACAGTTTTTATTCTGTCCCCCACAGCTATCTGCAAACAACTGGACTACAGATGATTTCACAAAATGTGTGTTATTTAGTCTGTGATATACTGCAGATGCAATCTGTGATGAACCCTTGGCTCCATCTGCCTCCGTCCATGTGTAGATGAATACTTTATCTTTTGGCTGCTTATCAGTGGATGTACCTTCACAAATTGTCAAATTATATATGTACACCTGTCTACTATAGTAGGCTGCCTGGTCAAATGAAATTGTTATTTCTTCACTGTTCGCGGTTCTTGGCTAGTAACCTATCAGATCAGACACGGATAAATAACATAAATTGCTTTATTTTACCGAAAATGTTTCTACTTGATAGGATAATGGTCAATCAGACTCACAACAATGATAATTAACAATAGTTGAATTACAATATAATATTGGTTATTGCAGAAACAAATTATTGTGACATTATAGACAATAGATTCAAAATACTTTGGACTGTAATTTGGTAATAATATAATTCCTACTTACGAGAATGTCTTCCAAAAGATATCTTTGTGTCCGGAAATAAATAAATTAGCTGTAAAATGCACCTACACTACTTGAAATTTTCACTGATAAGCACTAGATTCAGAGAACTATACAAACAAAAACTTCCGTTGAAATTTAAATAAAAGCTTTTATAAATGGCTACCAGTGCTGCCACTCTTGAAATTTCCCATAAAACAAAGAGAATTAATGCCAAATATAGCAGAAAACATGTTATTTTATGTGATTGTAAAAATACTCAGAAAATGGACGTGAGACATTTTGAAACCAAAGAGTCTAGATGCTAGATGCGTATACCAACAAACAAGGACATGAGACATTTTGTTTTCAAATCTGCAAGTAAAGTATGGTCGCCATTTTGTTGTGGACAAGAGTCAGTTTGATTCCAATAGCCATATTTTACATAAGTTTTTAGTCGTTTAAAGGAAGTTCTGAATCCAAATGATAGCATATGTACATAGAGGAACCTCAGAAGAATACAGAAACACAATAAACCAGTTTTGGTGCAAAGTGGACAAGAGACGTTTTGAAAATGAGCCCCTCACTTATTAGTATTAGAATATTAAAAAAAAAAAATAGTGACAATGCTGATTTAATGAAATGCACTATATAGGCCGACCAAAAACTATAGACCTATGTTTTTATAACTTGTTACATTGCGTTCCGAAGTCAAAAACTACGCGGTTTAAAAATAATGTAAAAGTATGTGTTATATTACAGATTGAATTTTGTAATAATTCAATCTTTTTTTTTCGGAATTTAGTTTCTTCGTTTAGTTCTATATACTTGAATATTTTTTAAACGGCGTTTCTTCTAGTTAATGGGTGTGATACATGATCTATTATGTAAAGAGAAGAAAAAAATAGTTTGAATATTTGAGAAGAAAAGTACATAGAAATAATTTGGACCAAAAATAGTAGAACAGGTTAAGTTGGTGCAAACTACATTAACATTCGAGTTCCGTTAGCTTTATGGGAAAACAGATGTAGGCATAAATATGAACAGTTACACTTCACAATCTGCGATCAGCAGGACAAGTAACACGAATGGAAAATTAATGAAGGCGCAAAACGACTTGTAGGAAAATGAGAGGTAAAATATCCGGTAGGTAGGCCAAGAATGACGTGGGAGAATATCACTAACAGTGATTTGAGAAAGATTAATTATACAGGTAAATGGGCTTGTTTCGTCTTAATGTTGTGTTGTCTCGCAGGAGGCCCTGACCTTGAACTGATCCCTTATTCGTGGAGGCCCTCTATGTCCTTGTAGGTTCAAAAAAGTTTGTGAGCGACTACCATAGTTAAAATCCCTCTCTTGACAGGTTGTGTCACTGTTATAGATTTTTTTTTCAAAGGAAGGAAGTGCCCCGCCACTATTTTCAAACCAAACAACCTGCCCCTTCTATGGCGGTGTTTGTAATAGGACGTTTCACAACCCCCCTTAAACATTATTGGCCTTCCCTGTCTCCACGTTGAAACGAGTTGGCGGGATCTTTCCTTACAAGGGAACTGTCAAACATTATATGCCGAAACCTACCTTCAAATGTCTCCTAGAGAGGCATTATGATGAACCAAGGCTTTGTCAAAAAAATCTATCGTTTTTAACTACAAAGCATTAAAATCCAGTGTCAAATCTCTCATTTAAACTATGGGGAAGCAATACAACTCATGAATTGGTAGATTGAATAACCCTCATTACCTGCCGTTCGCGCGGCGTCCCGCCTCACTTCACTCCGCTTTTACTCATGCAGGGAGTTCATCTGCCCTGCACTGTGAGTTGCCATTGCTGGATTCTAGCTTCGATTTCTGTATCTTGCAGTTAAAACAGCAGATTTTTAAAAAAACATGGCATTGGTATATTATAACGCTTCGCTTGGAGAAATTTCAAGGTAGGCTTTGGCATGCAATGATGAAAGTTCCCTTGTTAGAAAAAAACAAACAATAAAGATTATAGACCAGAAGGTAGAAAAAATATCGGTAGGCCGAAGTAGAGATGGATCCAATTTTCAGTAAAAATCTATTAGACCGGAACGAGCCCGTAGTATGTTGATGATGATGACAACAACATGTGACTTACACCACTGTAACTTTAACCCTTAAATTGGCAAAACACTGGACTGGACTGGATAAGGCGAAGTCTAGCTTCACCCAGTGTGCTGTGTATGTTAGAACCCACTAGGGCTCTATGGCAGCTAAGTTAATAGTGGCTATCATTACGGGGTTGTAGTTCACTTAACCCGAGCCTATTTGGCGGCGCTAGCGTTTGTGTGCAAATGGTGATGAAATTTGGACAGAGATAGGGATGTGATGACCTGAAGCAGGACATCAGAAACCACATTGCTTTCAAGCCGAGAGTCGGAAATCCAGCATTGTGGAATGAGCCACGCTACTCCAGGTGAGAGCACATCGCCAAATCTCTGGCTGGATTTAATGAGGAGTAAATCGGATGAATATATTTCTATGTACAGCACGCCACTGGGGCAAGCGTCCAATACTGCGTACCATAAAATGTGTATGCAAAGATGTAAATTTGTGCATCTTGCTTACATTTTCAGTTATCATGGCATCAATATGGGGAAGTTGCGCTACGTTGTGTAGGTCTGTCATCCTTGTGAAACGCGGTGCTTGAAAAATGATTTTCAAACACTTATTCTGTATAATTTGTATTCTTCGTTTATGCTGTTTTGCGAGGATGCTCCAGGCCTCACATCCGTACAGTAGCATGCTGCGGATCACGCTTTTATACAGTAAAAGCTTGATCTTACGTGACAATGTATTCGACCTGAAAAATGGGTATAAAATTGCAATTTGCTGCATTTGCTTTATGTTGTAGATGTCGAATACAAATTTCTTCTGTTTGATATTTGAATGTGGCGGACCGCAGTGAAAACGGAATCTTGTATAACTGTTTTTATTAGGTATATTGTATAATTAAACACACATTTAAGTGGTTTATTTTTGTTCGTTTTCTTCTGATTTATTTAAAATATCATTAATTAAACCAACTCTCGTATCTAAAAGGATACGTTATGAATTTAAAGGTTAATCCGTCCATATATTGTTAATTATCCAACATTAATGAAAATTAATTTTTTGATTATTCATTAAAACGTTGTATAATTTCACAATAGAGAGTTTGGCCATTCTATGCCACCTGTGAACATACGATCAGAGAACAAGTGACTGTTAACGTCATGTGGCCATTATGATAACACACGTTCCCGCTAGAGCAAATTGCCAACACGTTTACTCACATATAAGGGGATTCTATCCCAGGAATCCACCTACATTAGTGGTCAAGCTAGGGTGAGAAAATGGGCGAGTCAGTAGGCCTACACTAGATTATTTGTTTCTTAACGGGTTTTTATGTTCAATCGGCTGAACTGTATGAGTAGTGACTAATTAGTATATTACGATGCATTGTTGGGAAGTGGTTTTTACAGAAGCGAGGAAATGTTTAAAATCGAGCGATAGCGAGGTTTTTAATTTCCGAGATTCTGTAAACCACTTCACAAACATGCGTTGTACATTATTTTTTGCGCGATGGAGTTTTCAAAATAATAACATCTTTGTTGGAAATATTTGCCTTCATTATAAACAACTGACTAAAGTTAACAGTGTGGGCAGTGTTTATTAGTTGAGGTTGCAGCAGGCCGTGACACCACTCAGTGATAAATTGGCGGCAAGTACGTATTTATTGTTTTATATTGTCTCAAATAAAGTTCAGTTCATTTAAAATGCAGTGATTTGTTTCATGTATTGTATATTAACACTACCTTTTGGGTATATTTTTGTGTAGAGGAAGTTCGGGTAATGTGGACTCTTCGGTTTGAGTGTACCCTATTAACATCTTTTTTAATTGGAGCTGCCCTGGAACAGAAAATATTTTAATTTCTTCCCCTCATCAATTTTGACATGTTCGGGCCAGTTTCTTTTATTTTTGTGCGAAGAAAGGTTTATTTGTAATATTTATGTAAAATGACTATTTAAAAGTTTTTCAAGCTAAGAATTAATTCTTAATTTCTGCTATTGAATATTACAACTGTTGAAAAGGCTTCTAAATATAGTATAATGTACCGGGCTTCCAATATAAAATCGGACCGGCCTCACGGAGTTTCACCCGGCACGCAGTGCTGTCTCTTCCTCCCGCAATTCACCCTGACTGCCACCCGTCCTTGAACTGTTTCTTACCTTATAGAAAATGCTGGAAATGTTGTCCTCCCACAGTTAAACAGGCATTATACCGAGAAAACACAATTTTGTTGCTGTATGTGTAGAAGATACTGAAATCCCAACTTGTTGTGCTAATTTCGGTAATGATTTTTGTGGTGAACGTTCCAAATTTTCGCCAATTTCGTCTAATTTTTCTTCGGTGAGAACCTTACGTCTTCGCGTGTATTTCTTATTTTGTACTGAACCAGTGGTCTCAAATTTAGTCACAAGATCGTGGATTGTCGATCTGGAACGTGGTAATTGTCCAGGGAAGTTCCGAATAAATTCCTCGCGAACGCGACGAGCTGATTCGTATTTATAATAACATTTACACACATAAATGCGCCGCTCTAATGTCAGCTGACGTCTCATCTTGTCGAACGATAGTAAACTGACTAGTTCAAGGACGAGCGGCTGGCAGAGTGAAATGCGGACGAGGAGAGAGCGCTGCCTGACGGGTGAAACCCCGTGAGGCCGGTCCGGATTTATATTGGAAGCCCGTTAGAAGCTGTATTAATATACTGGTGGGGTTGGTTTGATATTATGTGACATGGCTGCTGTATAAAATAATTAAAGATAACAAAGGAATTCGGTTAATGTAGACCCTCCACGAGGCGGTTAAAATAGACCTGGCTCCACTTTACACTAATATGTATATTTTATCAGTAAGGATGCTATATGTAAAAGTCATACACTTAATTAATTGTAGTAAATATTCTTGTAATTTTACCTAAACGCAAAAACCTTCGCTGTCTGCAGATCATTGACGTGTGTATGTTATAATCATAAGTAATGCCACGAGTGATTTCCAAATTATCGATAAATTCACGACTCACAAAGTGAGGAGTGAATTTATCTAGAGAATTTGCAAATCAAGAGTGGCATTTGTTAGGACTATTTAACGAATAAAATTAAGCTGTTTACTCACAAATCATTATTTAACTATAGTTATTTTAAAATATTTATATATTTAATGTAAACGGCGATGTTTGAAAACAAATGAGAAACGATAGGTACGCTTCATCTGCTTCTTTTGTTTATCACTGCAACCAGATCATACTATTTATTGCCAAAGGAACGCAATATTGTAAGAATACTCTCTAGTGGAGAAAAAATGAAACACATCAAACTGTATATTAATTCATTTCTGATGTCGTATGATGTAAATATGACAATTATATTTTTCTGGGAAAAAATGCATTTAAGAAAGTGCAAACAGTGGTTTCTTTTTTTGGTGGTATAATCAATTGCTACAAATGTTTTTATATTAACTCCCGCATGCGGCATGTGTTGACATTCATACACTATATATACAATCTGGTAGCCGTATTTCTTGTAGGCTCAACCACTGCAAAATAATGGTCAGACCTGTTCAGAATATTAAAAAGGAGGAGCTTTGTTTAATATGGTAATTATAACACTGATAAATATTTCGTGAAACACGACTCTGATTGGTTGTAAAACAGAAATCATTGAAACGTGATTGGTCATTGACTCCCATTTGGGGCATTAGTTAAATAGTCAACGATAATTTTTCAAAACATTAAAATAAATATAAATTATTTTTAATTTCGATCAGTCATAAATACTTTCAGATTAATTTGTGCCTGTCTGAATGAATTAATAGAGTAAATAAACTTAAAATAGTCTGAATGCTGGGATGGACTCGGCGTTCCACTTTATCCGAATATGGAGGTTAAAGTGGATCTTTCTTGTAATGTATTTTTTGTATTGTATTGTAAGCCCATGTTTTCCCTTTACAGAGATTTAGGCGCCCTCCCCCTACAGGGAAGAGTTTGAACCATATTAATTTAGTTACACTTGTTTTCGTATATATGTCATTTTGAGTGGCCCGTGGTCAGCATTCCGCCTCATACTGACATCTAGGAAACCAAGGGTAGTACTAGGACGGGAAAATTCGGTAAATTTTGCTTAGAGGCCTTTTCATTCAGGCTTAAGGATTTTATACGAGCCTGAAAATCTTCAGACTCGGGACCTACGGCTTAAAGTCCCTCCCGGAGGACTTGCTCCTTGGATTTTTCCGTCCTAAAAAGTCCATCGACCCGGTCGGGTTTGAACCCGCGACCCTCGGGACCAGAGGCAAGGAGCATAACCACTAGTCCACCGTGGTTGTAATGTAAAACAAGTTTATAAATTATGAAGATGTTTCTATATTTGAATAAAATAACAGTGCTGTTTCATAGTTATAACACTAATGATAATTACTGTAATTAAACAAAATTCAAATCCCTTAATTAAAAGAAAAAACAAATTCAAAACAGGGGTCCACATTACCCGAAGTTCCTCTATACATTGTATGTAATGTACATAAAGGGCAGTGGTTTTACTTTCCTCACGAGGTTTGTAATATGTAATATTACAGTATAGTTATTTAGGTTGGCAACTCCGAAATGTAGAAAGCTGATCTTTCAATCATGGTCCCCATTGCTGTAAGTACGACAAAAAAGCACTATCGCGCAAAAACGTATTTTAGGTTACTTAAAGCTCAACTTCTCACTAATTTAATTTAAGACATTTCTCACATTTAAAAAAATCAACATATATACTTAAAGGTAAAGTGATCCCACTACAGGCCATAGGAAACCCTTGGGGTAGTAAAATGTTAAGGCTCCCACTTTTTATAGACAATCGGCACTTCATGCCAGCCGGGTTGTCAGCTGCGTGATGGCCTCTTTACCCCCAGAATGATCATCTGTTACTCATTTACGTTAAGGTACGTACACACCTGCGCGCCGCAAACACGAACGGCGCGCGCGCCGCACCATGTTCGTCAGATTTGGACGGGGTTTTAAGGTGCGCGCGCGCGTCTCTCACCACGATCCACTCATTGTCGGTTTTTTCCACGAACACTTTGATGTTTCGCTGTTTAGATTTGGACGGGTACCTGAGAGGTTCGTTGCTTTCGGTGCGCACCTATTATTTGAGTATGGAGTGGTCAGAGGAAAACGTGTTAAAACTTGTTGACATTTATAGAAGCAAGCAATTATTGTGGGATCCACAACATAAGGACCATTTTAAAAAATCATTGAAAGGAGATGCCTGTTTTTTTTTCAATGATGTGTTTTTTTTTCGTGTGTACTGTAATTGTATAAATAAATTAGAATTATTTAGAAAACATTATTTATTTAAGACGTTCATTTCATAATATTATGTATGAAGTATCACAAAACAATACAATATATAAACACATTTATTGCTAATTATTTATTTATCTCTTCAAAGACTCCAAAGAGCAAGACTGCTCATGTTAAGGGGCAATATACAAAAAATAATGGCCATAAAACAATTAACAATAAAAACAAGAAAACAAATTCAGGCATAAGTTTAAGTATATACAAACTACTATAGATGCACAATATATATACACATATAAATACAATATTTAAACAGGATAATATTAATAATAATAAAATTAAACAAATTAACTAAGAAAGCAATGAGAAAAAATATTTTTTAATACAATTAGAAAAATGTTTAACATTCGTGAAATGTTGATATTCAATAGGTAAGTAGTTATTTTAATGGTTGATTAATGCATAACGAATCCCCTTTATACCTTTTTTTTTTAGAAACTAGTATCTTTGTGCAATAAAGTACAACCTCTAGTATAATAATCATGTACATTTTTATTAAAAATTAAGGCCATGTTATGGTGAGATAGATTCTTAATAATTTTAAACATATATATACAAATCATGTCCACCGCTGTAGTCTCGAGGTAGCGTGCTGCCTTCTCACGCAGCGGGGCCCGGTTTCAATCCCCGGTCGGGGCAGTTTTTCTGGGTGAGGTTTTTATCGGGGTTTTTCCTCACTTGTAAGACAAATGTCAGGAAAACTTTAAGGCCCAAACGGTCCCCGAAATCATATGGCCATCATCATCATCCTTATCATTATCATTATCATATCATCATCATCTCATCATCCTTCACCGGTGTGGAAAGCAACGGGAAGCGACCACACCTACACAATTCCCTAGTAAAGCTGCAAGCATAGCATGAAAATGCTATGATTTCAGTGAAGGACCTGCCTTCGGGCAGAATTACTATGGATGGATATACAAATCATATATTTTTTTAAATTCCTTTAATGCTATAATATTTGAAAAAGTATAAATAAAGTTATAAGATGTAATAAGTAATAAGCGTGACCAGACGTCCCGATTTTGGCGGGACAGTCCCGATTTTTAACAATTTGTCCCGCGTCCCGCGGCATTTAAAAAAAATGTCCCTATTTTTGGGAAAGAATGCAGGACAAGCGGGAGAACGGAAAGGGAATAGACATGGTTGGTTACACCTGCTCTGCAAAATGTCTACTGAAGGTTTGTGGGTTTCCTATGGATCGCAGGAGGTTCGTTGAAATTAATAATTTCGACGAACATAACACGCGCGGCGCGCATATGTGTACGTACCTTTAGAGGCTGAGTCGACCTCAGGGTAATGGTGCAAACCTTCCGGTTTGTAGCGTATTGCTTTAACCAGCTACGCTCAGTAATTATTCACATACTGCAACAATAAATTATGTTTTTTTCGTTTATATTTAGATTTATGTAGGTGGTACAGTGGCATAAAATCCCCGAGTTTTTTTTATGAAGTGCCTTCACATTTTTTTATTTATTTTCTTAAAAGTGCAATCTATCTTTCTTCTTAGTCTCGCTGTTTCGATTTATCAGTGTTCAGCTAATAATAAAATATTTTATAAATTCAAATACGAGGTAGCTTGCTGCCTTGTCACGCAGCGAGCCCGGGCTCGATTCCCGGTCGGCACAGTCTCGTGGGTGAGTTTTATTTCGGGGTTTTTACTCACCTGTAAGACAAAAGTCAGGAAGCTTAGGGCCCAACGGTCCCCGAAAATCATCCGGCCATCATTATCATCATCTTCACTGGTGTGGAAAGCAACCGGAAGCTACCACACTTATAATTCCCTAGTAAAGCTGCAAAGCATAGCATGAAAATTTTATGATTGCAGTGAAAGACCTGCCCTCGGGCAGAATTACTGTGGATGGATGTTCAAATATTGATGGAATATGACTATACGAGTATTATTATTTTCATGCAATTTTGAATATAAAGTACTTTCAACATGAATATGACACATAAAAAATTACTTGTTTAATGATTGCATTTTCTGTTCGTGCACTTGTAGTTGTGGTAAATAATAATGCCCGTATGTCACGATTTACAGTATTGTACTGTTAATTTAATATTACGTTACTTGAGAATTTAGCTAACCTACTTGTCGAAGTACAATACGATACATAAATGCATAGCCTTTGCCAGTGAATGGAAAATATTATAAAACGTCATATTGTCGGGCAAAACAAGATTGGTTTTAACCCATTCGCCTCAGAAGACGAGGTAGACTCGCTTAATTCTGTTGTTATATATTTTGCAATATTTTGTACATCCCTTGAAAGGGTAATCTTCAGTTAACATATATGAATAATAGAGGAATGTGTTTCGGCCTTCGCCCTCATTGTGATCTGAAGTACCGTTATATTTTGTTCGTTTTGAATGTCTTAAAAAAAGGTAATATAATTTACGGTAACTTAAATCCGGTTTCTGGGGAAATGCATTGAGCATTTAAATGTGAAGCGAATGGGTTAATAAATAATAGTTTTAAAAAAACTAAAACAACACGCTTTATTAGAAAACCGAACTAAAAAAATGAAAAATAATTTTAATTTCCAACATGCTTGGGATAAATAATTTTACCATCAAAAGCATGGGGTACTCTTTATCAATTAATATATTTGATAATAAACAGATATTGGTAAAAGTAAAGTCTCTAAGAAGAAAATGTAAAAATCATAAAAAGCACCCCACGCTTTTGATGGTAAAATTATTTATCCCAAGCGTGTTGGAAATTAAAATTATTTTTCATTTTTTTAGTTCGTCATCATCATCATAGTACATTCACGAATTTAGGCCATTTGTTGACCTGTTTCGGCCTCAAGAGAAACACCATCCAAAAGTCTTTTGAGTGGACGTCCTGGTCTTCTTCTTCCTGCAGGCTGATATCTTAACATTTGTTTGGGTATTCTGTGATCTTCCATTCGATGAACATGTTGCATCCACCTTGACTTATAATCAGAAATGTTGTTTTCTAAAGGTTCCATGTGTAATTCTTCTAAGATGTCTTCATTTTTTTTTTCGGTTTTCTAATAAAGCGTGTTGTTTTAGTTTTACTATTTTACAGAATAAGATAAAAATGTAAATATCTTTAAATTCGATTCTATTGTAGTATGAGCTGAAAGTAATACTCTTCTAAAAAAACCTCCCAGCCGGATTTGAACCAGCGACCTATGGATTACAGAAATTATATACGACTAGAGTGAACCGCTCTACCAACAGAGCTCTTACAACGATTGACTAAAAAGTCGACAAGTCCGCAACCATTATACCAGTTTTCATTTTTTTTTGATGATTCTGGCCATGATTTTAGAAACAAAATATGAAATTATTATATTGTCACGGGTCTTTTACAAGTATGCAAAATTTCAAGTCGATCCAATGATTTTAAGTGGGCGAAAATCGCGTTAAAAGATTCAGTTTCATAGATAGATAGATAGATAGATACAGGCCAAGCTAATATAAAGCGTGTAAAAAAAGTAAAAAAAAAAGTAATATTCTGGTAAAATGTTCCGATTTTAAAACTAGGAGGGGCGGTGATATACAATTTGTAATCGTTAGGTTGCGCACAAGATGCTTATATTAAATTCCAAGCACCTCCCCAGTTGAAAAGCTATGTGATACTGTTGATAGCAATTCTGCCGTCGGATTGATCGTTTAAGCCTGGCGACCCCTTGGTACTTTTCGACAGAAATAGGCTATATGGCGGCACCTGGTTTATTATTCTCTCATTCATCCTCTCTTCTCATACGACACATGTACACTGAACATCAACACTTAAACATATTATTCGCCCAAATTAAGTCTGCACGACTAAAGGAGAAGTGTGTTAGCGCTACTATCGCTAAACTAATCTATGGAAGTGAGAATCCCTAAACACATGCGAAATGTAATTACGTGGTTGTCAAATTAGTAATTTAGTCGACGACTACTGAAGGTTTCGGAACATTTAAAATCACAGTTTTTATCATCTCCCTGCCACCAGCCTCACTACACAACACAGTGGATGCGAATTGACAACATGTAATGAGGAAGGCAAGGGAGAGACAGCTCATTCCAAAGTAGTAACATGGTTGTCGGATTATTCATTTGGACAACGATTAGTGTAGGTGACGGATCGTTTAAAAAGCACAGTATTTGCCAGCGCTCCTCTCCCAGTCAAATGACAGAATACAGAGGGCAGGAAGTGGCAACAAAGTAATGGATGGAAGAGAATCGTGCAGATTAACTTGGACGTATAATACATTCATCATCATTCATCATACATTGGTCTCTATAATCATCTAGCTAAAGTGTCTGTCGATGTTTTGTGTAAATTGAAAATGGATCATATTAACATCTTCTAGCCTGGGACCCGAAGCATGAAATGTGAATTGGGTGGCATTGAAACACACACACACGCATGCATACATTGAAGGAATTAATTTTGTTCGTATGCTAGAAACTGAAAATTGATCACTCAATTTTCAGCTCTTGTCAGTTTGAACCAATCACTGTCGACTTACTGAAATATTGTTGATATGAAATTATCGGACCTAGCACGAAATTGTTCGGTAATTGTCGAATCTGATTCGCAAATGTTTTTTATTTATGTGTTACATAACACCGTTTTACCATAATATTGTACAGAATAAATTCTATTAGCCTTAAATGATACTAAAAATATGTAACTTATTTTCATTTTATTGATATTCTTTATTAAAAAATGAATTCGCTAAATCTTTTATAACTGTTTCACTCGAGTTTTCACCTGTTTGGATTAAGATAGGAGCATAGCGACGAGTTTCAAGTATTGACAATGAAAATTCTTGTGTATTACCCATGATAATAAAATATGCGGCGTCTCCTCCCGTCCCCCGTGCAGTCTTTACATTCCTGAACTAATGTCTAGAACACAGGAGACCTTGAACTGAATAATAGCAGGAATTCCCTGCTTTAACTCTTGAATTCTTACGAGTTTTGTGAAGGACTAACTGCATAGTACACCTGTAATAGTAGTTAATTTAGATTATTTATGACTAAAGATTTTTCTGTAAATAACAATTGTATATATATACCATGTAAACATTTATGTTTATTGTAATTTGAATGTAAGTCTAATTTTTATTTTATTGAGTGGTAGACATGGCCTTAAAGGCCTTAACTCTGCCAGGTGAAATAAAGCTATTATTATTATTATTATTATTATTATTATTATTATTATTATTATTATTATTATTATTATTATTATTATTATTATTATTATTATTACTCGCAGCAAATGTTATTGGATGGAGGTGGTGCATGGTTGGACATCTACCGGGGCATTGGGGTTTCACATATCGAAATGTTTTGAATGTGTCTTATTTTATCAGATGATACCAGTTTATTTGATGAAGCATAATTTACTTTGAAATGTGTGTGTGTGTTCTAATTCTACCCATTAAATTTTATGTATTGTGTGTTCCGCATGGGTGAATAAATGGCATTAATATGGCCTGTTTTCATTTTACGCACCACTTTGACAGATCACTTTACATAGATGATAATATTATTGTATTGTGAACAGAGAAAAGTGTACGATGAATGTATGCTTGTATAGTATAAAGTGTGTTGTATGATGAATGATAATGAAGAGAAGGGAGAATGTGAAACACGTAGCCTACTCCTATCGAAAAGCACCAAGGGGGCGCCAGGCTTAATATCTCAATCCGACGGACGAATCGTTATCAACAGTATCATATGCCTTCTCAACATACGGGACTATTCAGAAAGAAGGAACAGACTTCAAACATTTATTTCTTCCAAACTACAAAAAAATATAAACACAATTCCAACGTTCCTGGAAAGAGAAAAGTTCAAAATTCACTATTTTATGCATTCAATATGAGCACCATGTGTTACATGACAAATACCAAAATGGTGGCTCATTTCTTGCCGCACGCAAATCAGCTGCTCTCAATCACACAACCAAGTTAACTTCGCACGGGCGGAGGGGAAGAGTTTTAGCGCTAGTGTCACCGAACTGCTAAATCTGTGGAAGGGATGTAGGAGAAGACTGTACATCCGATCACGTACTGAAGTGGTTCAACTTTAAGTGTGGGCGGGGAATCCCTAAACACGTGTGAAAGATCTTAATATGGTTGTCAAATTAGTAATTTAAGCACGGAACTCTCAGCGGTCGGATCATTTAAAATCACAGTATTTGTCGTCTCTCTGTTATCAGCCTCACAATAAATCACAAGTGGCAACATGTAATGAGAATGGGCAGCCCATTCCTACATGTAACCCCAATAGTAACAGGGTTGTCAAATTAGTAATTTTGCCAATGACCGCATAGGACGAACCACTAAAATCCATAGCATTTGTCAGCTCTCTACCTGCCAGACAAAGAACATATACAGAGGATAGGAAATGGCAACATAGCAAGGAAGAGAAAGAGAAAAACAGCATGTTAGTTAACATATTTTCAGCCTGTGCAGATTACTTGGTGGAGTAATAGTTATCGAATTCACAGCTTCAACAATGTTGGATGTCGCAGATTTTCAAGAGTGTCAGGCATAGAGGGGGGAATAAAAACACGGTCTTTTACGTAACCCCACAGATAAAAATCATACGGGGTTAGGTCGGGTGACCTGTGAGGCCACCGGTAATGAAGTTAACCTTCCGCTCCTCCTCTTCCAATCCAACGTCCTGTTGTGTCGCCATTTTAATGTAATCAATATGACAAGCAACCGCGCCAATGCGGCCGTGATAGGAACTTCAAAATTTTCTCTTTCCAGGAACATTGGAATTGTGTTTATATTTTTTTGTAGTTTGGAAGAAATAAAGTCCCGCACCGTAGCCGAGTGGTTAAGGCAGGAAGCCTTAGTGCAGAGCTACGGGACCGCGCTGGTTCGAGTCTCCATGGGGAAGAAATTTTCTCATGGTATTTCGGCCAGTATGGGGCCGGTGCCCACCCAGCATCGTGAGGCATTTGGGTAGCTACAATATGTAGCGACTCCAGGTCGAGAAAACCAGCTATAACGGCTGGGGGACTCGACATGCTGACCACATGTCACCCCTACACTGGCTGTTGATCATCTACCTCTGTGATTGACACATGCGGATGTGAGGCCAGCAGCCGGCTGGTAGGCCAAGGGCCTTGTAGGCCTGTCGCGCCAAGAGCTTTTTTTTTTTTTGAAGAAATAAATGTTTGATGTCTATTCCTTCTTTCTGAATAGCCTTATATACTGCGAAAAGTTTTCAATTTAATGCAGGAATCTGGTGCACAATCTATCATCATCATAGTCCATTCACGAATGTAGGCCATTTGTTGACCTGTTTCGGCTTCAATAGAAACACCACCTAAAAGTCTTTTGAGTGGATGTCCTGGCCTTCTTCTTCCTTGCAGGATGATAACATTTGTTTGGGTATCCTGCAATCCTCCATTCGATGAACGTGTTGCATCCATCTTGACTTATAATCAGACATTTTATTTTCTAAAGGTTCGATTACAATTCATCTAAGATGTCTTCATTTTTGTGACCTAGTAGTGTGTATCCTGCAGTCCTTCGGAGATATCTCATTTCTACAGATCTAAGTCTCTGTATATCCTTCTGTTTTAATGTCCATATTTCGCTACCATACAAAAGAGTTGGAAGAGCCCTTTTAGTCTTGAATGTTTTTGGAGTAACTGTCGCTTGAAGATAGAATTTATTAACCTTAAAATCCATATTTTTATTATATTTTTGCATTTACACCGTTTTATTTAGATATGAGATATTGCATCTTAGATATCTAAAATTATTCACCTGCTAGCTATTAAAAAGTATACACCACCACATCTCCTGGTCTCGAGATTGAAAATTTTGGAATTAAAATTAATTCAACAATTACATTTTCAATCCCGCCGTGAATCGGACCCGGTAGTCAGGAAACAGGCATGCTACCATTTGAGCCAGCACGGCGGATTTACGTACTTTCAAATATTATACTCTCTTAAAATGTTACACCTACAAGTTGAACATGTTTGTATGCCATCAAATAATCTTCTTCTTCTTCTTCCTTTCAAGTATTAGGGTTAAACTCCTCTTTTAACTTACTGACTACTTAAATATGTTCACTAAATAATAAGGGAAATAAAAAAAAAGCTTAAAACCTATAAAAAATAATAAATAATTTAAAGATAAAGGCAAAAAACTCTTTCACACTAATTATATTAACAAGGCCTGTTATTATCCTATAGAAAATTTTCCCTCCAGCGTTTCATAGGACGGCCCAGAGATCTTCGTCCTCTTGGTATATAAGCTATCAAATAATGTGTTACAAAAATAAATATTATTAAATAAAAATAAAACGTAGTTTTATTTGATTTTCATATTTATTATATAATTCAGTGACAGCTGTTACAGTATACTGTACCTTCTTCAGACATGTTAACAAATTACGAATTGTGTTCCAACTGATCTAAGCAACAATACAACAATATTTATTTAAATTTTTAAATTTAACAAAGGGGATTCATTTAAATCAAGTTGAGAATTTAACAGTTTTTTACTACTTTTAAATTTATTAATTTCTACAGCCTCCAAAAGATCTAACTTCTTACCCTTATCACAAATATGTAAAATTTCAAAATTTGGATCGAAACAATGATTAAATTGGAATAGGTGGTTAGCATATTTTGAATGTTCTACATTTCTGTTATATGCTGTTATATAAATATAAAACATCTGGCGGAATGTACAGTATACCGGCATCTATCTCTTGGAAGTGCAATCGGGTACTTGATTTTTTTTTAGTTTAACCTATTTTTTTAGGTAATTTTACATGCCCCGGGCCTTACAGGGACACGTCTATCAGGAAAGTATTTAAAACTTTGGATACACGTAATACTTTTTTTGTAATCGATTCAATGCCAGGGCCACCTCCGAGACAACACGAATATTTAAGACAATATATACATTTCAGCTTCACTAATAACTGACTGACTCTCTGGCACTATCGAACCCGTAGGTTCATGGGTGCGCGGACATAAGCTTTCCATACATCCCTATCATGAGCTAATGTTTTCCAATCATCCCCTGTATAATCTACTTCCCCCAAATCATGGTTAATGTTATTCTCCCATCTCATTCTTGGTCTACCAGTCCCTGTGGTTTTCCTGCAAGAGGCTTCCATGTCCCTCTTTCATTCCCCATTCGTGCCACATGTAATCATTCACTAATACATATTATTTTAAACAGTGCGAAAATGATAGTGTGACTGTGATTGTCAAATGGTGTTCGAAGACTATTTGTGCCTTACATTTTCCTGATGTTGCCTTACAATTTTAAAATGTTGAAGGAAGTACCGGATATATTAGTCGTCCTCAGTTAAAATTGATTTCTGTTTAAAAAAAAACTACGTCAGTTAGTTAAAACCATGTAGACCAGAGCCGCCCAAACTTATTTGAATCGCGGACCAAATGGATGAAACATCAAGGCCATAGGTCTTGTTATACCTGTTGTGGATTATTATTGTTATTATTATTATTATTATTATTTATATAATTATTTAGCATGTTTCACATCATCTTCCTGCGCCCAATTCATCTACTGTCATTCTCCTCCACATCTCTCTATTATTCCAATCTCCGTCGTCCCATCCTTTTTCTCTCGTGCTGCTCAAAATACCATCCATCAAATCACGTTAATTTTGGCCGTCCCCTTCTTCTATCTAGTGTTCTTATTGAGAATCTGTCGTCTGTCACATTCTCTTTATATCACCATATCATTTTATTGTTTATTATTATTATTATTATTATTATTATTATTATTGCGATGGCCAGGACATGTTGCACGTATGGGGAATGAAAGACTTGTATGGAAGCTTCTTGTAGGAAAGCCAGAGGGAAAACGCCCAGTTGGTAGACCAAGAATGAGGTGGGAGAATAACATTAACTATGATTTGAGGGAAGTAGATTATACAGGGAATGATTGGAAAGCATTAGCTCAGGATAGGGATGTATGGAGAGCTTATGTCCGCGCGGCCATGAACCTACGGGTTCGATAGTGCCAGTGAGTAAGTATTATTATTATTATTATTATTATTATTATTATTATTATAAGCGCGTGGTGATTTGCTACTTTCACAAGTAATTTTGTTACATTACTGATAGACTAATATTATAAGTCCATCCTTAACATATTCTAATATATTAGGATGCTACAGGGGCACGATATAAAGTGATGTAGGGCCGTAGTTTGGACGCCACTGATGTAGACATTTCAGAACATGTACAAATGACATTCCGAAGATGGAACATGTTCTAAATGGCCTACATAGTTTTAACTAATTGAAGTTTTTTTAAACATTTTATTTGAGGAAGACTGACATATCAGGTACTTATTTTAATATTTTAAAAATTTTACTACATAACCTCAACAGTGATTTATAATGTATTTTAAAAGTATTGTTGCCTTAAAGGCTAGGAAAAAAACCCGAAATATCCTTCTGAGGAAACTTGTCCTGATCGGGGATCTAACCCGGGCCCGCTCTTTTCGAAACAATGCTATCCCAAGATCACGGTGGTTGATGAATTTACTGGATAAAGCTACAAAATCCGTTATTGTGATGACTTGCGCTTGGAGACAAGTCGCTACAAACAAATTGCATTCCAGAGGTAGACAAAACAGGTTTTCAGAAATACCATGAGTCAGATTGGCATGTCCGGGTTTGCCTCGAACGGACCTTGAATGTTAACGAGAGTCGCTATAAGAATTAAAAAGGAGTAGAGAACTAATTCTTCTTCTTCTAGCTGTACACCCCTTTATGGGTCCTGGCTGCTATTAAGACATTCTTCCATGCATCTCTGCCCATTGCCTTCCTTCTCCATCCCCGGACCCAGAGCTTTCGGAGGTCATCCTCTACTTCATCCATCCATCTCACAGTTTCTCTATGCATCCATCTCAGCTTCGGTCTTCCTTTTCTACTTCCTCCATGTAAATAGTTTCAGTAGTGCAAGCTTTCTAGTGATATTCTTCTTCTCTATTCTCATTATATGGCCCACCCATCTCAGTCTGCCAATTTCAATAACATTTGCAATATCTGAGTCTGTGTACAAGTTGTAGATTTCATCGTTATATTTTATCCGCCATACTCCACGATCATTTATGGGTCCCAAGATCCCGTCTTTCAGAAAGGCAGCCGGCTGATAGCCTGAATAGTTTCTCAACAATATTTTTTTTTTCAACCAAGAACGAGGTGATTGAATAACGTTAATCATGATTTGAGGGAAGTATTTTATACAGGGGATGATTGGAAAACATTAGCTCAGGATAGGGATGTGTGGAGAGCTTATGCCACGAACCTATGGGTTCGATAGTGCCTGTGGATTAGTTATACATTAGGCCAGTGTATGGAATTGGTAGTCGAGCTATTTAAGACACCATGCTTTGGTGCAGATTTGGTTCTTATCTGCAGGGAGCAAGAAATGTTCTTATGTAATTTCTGTCAATATGAGGCAGTGTTCAGAGCATCGTGAGGAATTAGGATAGCTGCAATAATTGGCGGCTATAGTTTGAGAAAAACAGTTATAATGGTTGGTGAACCTGACATGCATGACCACAAGTCACACGCGATACTGACTGGATGATCGTCCATCTCTATAATTAAAACATATTGATATTAGGTGTATAGGAAAGAGTAAAGCATTGTAATTACTTGGGATATGATGTAACATGCGATAAACAAAGGGTTGTCGAAAATAAATTGAATAAATTCAGATACATGTGTAGAGCAATTAGAAATTGTTTCAAATGCATGAAAAAAGAAACAAAATTAAAATTTTGCAAGGTTATGGCTGTTCCTGAGTTGTTACATGTCTCAAAAATTGGGCATTGACTAAAAAATAAATAAATAAATAGAATCTGCAGAAATGCATTTTCTGTGACATATAACTGACTATTTAACTCATGGGAGTCAGTGACCAATCACGTTTCAATTATTTCTGTTTTACAACCAATCAGAGTCGTGTTTCACGAAATATTTATCAGTGTTATAATTACCATATTAAACAAAGCTCTCCCTTTTTAATGTTCTGAACAGGTCTGAGTATTATTTTGCAGTGGCTGAGCCTGCAAGAAATACGGCTACCAGATTGTATATATAGTGCATGAATGTCAACACATGCCGCATGCGGGAGTTAATATAAAAAACATTTGTAGCAATTGATTATACCACCAAAAAAAGAAACCACTGTTTGCACTTTCTTAAATGCATTTTTTCCCAGGTAACAATCCAGAAAAATATAATTGTTATATTTACATCATACGACATCAGAAATTAATTAATATACAGTTTGATGTGTTTCATTTTTTCTCCACTAGAGAGCATTCTTACAATATTGCGTTCCTTTGGCAATAAATAGTATGATCTGGTTGCAGTGATAAACAGAAGAAGCACATGAAGCGTACCTATCGCTTCTCATTTGTTTTCAAACATCGCCGTTTACATTATATATATATATATATATATATATATATATATATATATATATATATATATATATATTAAAATAACTACAGTTAAATAATGATTTGTGAGTAAACAGCTTAATTTTATTCGTTAAATAGTCCTAACAAATGCCACTCTTGATTTCCAAATTCTCTAGATAAATTCACTCGTGGCATTACTTATGAATATACTTTACAAGATGAAAAATATAGCAAAGATATTAGAAATGAGCTTAACATATTCAGATTAACTGACAGAATCAGAGAATAGACCTACAAATAAAATTGGTCAGACTACATTCAAAGAATGGATCAAAAACGTATAACAAAACAGTCATCATCATCATCAACAACAACAAAGATTAAGCCCAATGACCTGTTCCGATCTCATTATAGGTCGAATAGGTCCTTCCATCTCTTCAAGGTCTTCCCAACAATCTTCTCCCTTTTGGTTTGTAATTATACATTATTCTTGGTATACGCTGTTCATTCATTCGTAATACGTGCCGAAGGTAAGCATTTTGATTGTATCCTGAAATCCAATCCGGCCTTTGCTTTGAGATGAATCAGTAGTAATAAATGTCCCCTGACCGCGTTACGAGCGCTATGCAGGGCTGCTGTCTCAGAGCATCTATCCATGCTCTTCTAAGTATTAACCCCTTTAGAGAGGGTTGCTGCTTCCGCCCCTTGAGCCGTTGTGATGATCGCCTGGTATCACGTCGCCTCGTAGACCGTTGCGGACTACTCTTAGTTTCCTCTCACCTCTAACCAATCGGCAAGTTAGCAAAGCTAAACTTCCCCGATTTGGTTGTCTGGTTCATTGAGTACTCGGCGCCCTCACCACGTCGAGGTGATAGTCCACGGGGGGTAACAAAACAGTTATTCACATATAACTATACAAGCCAGAAGGGTATAGATGGCCAAGAACATGATAGAGATATCAGTTTTCTGTAAGAGGCTAGAATTAACCTTTTCCAGTTCAGTCCATGAAGAAGAAGATGATGGTGGATATTAGGCCAGCAACCGACTGGTAGGCCAAGGGCCTTTTAGCCTATCGCTCCATGGAGTTGTGCCCTTCCAGAATAAATAGAAATTTGAGTAAAGTGAAAGTGAAATAAAGTGATCCCACTATAGGCCTCAGGAGACCTTTGGGGTAGTAGGAAGTTAAGACTCCCACTTTTTCTGGACAATAGGCACTTGATGTCAGCCGGGTTGTTGTCCCCGTGTGACGGCTGCCTTTACCCCCAGAACAAGCGTCTGGTACTCTTTTCAGTTAGAGGCTGAGTGGACCCCAGGGGCTATATTGCCGTCAGAAGGTTTGGGCCAGTTTAAAAATCCTGACCCCACCGGGACTCGAACACTCGACCTTCCGGCTTGTAGCACAGTGCCTTTAACCACTATATACTCTACGGCGTGACCCCAGGAATTTGAGTAGCTACAATAAATAGCGACTAAAGGTTGAAAATCGCAGCAAGTACCAATTTAATTGAAAATCTAATAAAATAATGGTTTTGTTTGGCGATATTTATCTTAAAAGGAAGTCCTTGAAGATACCGTATGAGATACTAGAGCTAGAAGTAAACAATGTCAAGAACACTTGTTTTTGATATAGCACATGTGTGGAACATAAAGTTGATCCTTTGGCACAATGTTTAATAAACACCTTTTTATTGCCTCAAGTTTTTGCATTCACTTTGGTGCAGAATACAAGATGCATTCTTACTCTACATTCAGTCTCAACTATCTAATAAGACCATATTATAAATAGTTGAAATTAAATATAGGCTCAATTCTGGGAATGATTATTGTTAAGCATTGCAGGGACTCTTGTCATCCCATCCCAATTTCTCTAAAAAAAAAGTCCAACTAAAATTATATAAAATTGTTATTCTTCCAGTTATATTATATGGGTGCGAAAC